>JAQJVL010000116.1:1161439-1166439 GCA_035578905.1 Stictocephala bisonia | reverse complement strand
GGTATAATGGGCTATTGTTAGTTGCTATTTTTGGCAAGTTTCCAAGCTTACCTACCATACATGTCTGTTTTATATTTAAATCCCTACTTTCAAATATTTCAGCTAAGCCTTGCCCTATGTCTATAACTTTCTTATTCACAAACCTGTTTTCTTAAGTTATCATCTATATTCTTATTTTTTACTCAACCTAATATTTTGTTTACTGTATCCCAAGTCTTTTTTGGTCTCTTAAATTATATTAAAAGTACTGCTTACAATATTGTTCCTTGCACTCTTTAATTTTCTTTGCCACTCTGTTTATGAAGGCCTTATAACTATTCCTATGTCTTGTATTAGCTGATTCACTTTTCCATAATCGAAATAATCTATCTTTTTCTCATATTACTTCCTTCAATTCACGGTACACCCACTCTTTATCATTTCTCTTAACTTTATTTTTAATAGCTGAGTGACCTTTGCAACTCCCATGTATCCTAAATGTTTAGAAAATATTTAAAAAATTCAAGAATTTGTTAAAATTCATTATTATCAGGATCACTAACATTTCCACCTGATTTAATTACTTCATCCCAATTAACCTGCTGCAGAAGTTCAACATTTTTCTTCTAAATATTTTGTTAACAATTTACATATTTATTTTTAACTATTGCATAACTATTGTCTTCTAAAATAATATCTGCTGCAATGGGGTAGTGGTCAGATATTTTTGTTTTAATAATACCAGTCGTAATGATATTCTCCTTAGTACCTGTTCTATATTATAAATGATCTAAGCATGACCTGACAATGTTACTGACTCTTATCTCCTCCCTAGTGACATCAAAGACACCTCTAACAAATCTTTTTGATGCTAACATTTACTCGTAATCCCCAACATACTTATCGTTAAACTTCATTGAGTCAACGTTTGTATCACCAGTCGTAATAACATCTCCATTGGTATAGTTTTCATTTAAAGGGTCATCAAGTTCACTAATAAATATTTGACAGACTTTTTAGGTGGCCTATGAATGCAAATTAATAAAATTAAGGTAGTTGACCAATTGAATAGAACCAACTATATTCACTAAATATAAAATGTCTCAATGTTGATTTCATCCAAATTATATTTTCCCCTTTTAAAAAATATTTCCAAAGATTTCTTACAAGTTTTAAGAGAAAATACCTCATCATAACTATCTAGACTGAATGTAATTCATGTTGATTACATACTACTTCTGATAAGACTAAAATATCAAAATAATACAAGTCAATACAATTATTTTGTTTCATGTGAACTATTAAATTGACCCAGTGCTTTTTGGCTGATCTTATATTTAAATGCAAGATAACCAAGCCTAGCCTATGTTTTACTACAGTACCATATTGATTGAACCAATATTGAAATTTAGTGTAGTTGTTATATGCAACTTTGCAGTTGTCTATATCATGATTTATTTTAATAAATTGTAAAATTACTAAACTCATGCTACAATTACTTAATATATGATTTTCTCACTCAAATCATTGTTGCACTTAACAACTAGGACTAATCTGTCATTTTAATTTTCACGCACCAGTATTTTTCCATTACTGAACCATAAAAACTGAAACTGATGCATCTTGGCCATTAATTGATTTTCTTTGACTTTGAACCAATGAACTCTACAAATAAACAAACATACTTGTTATTAAAATAACTTACAATTTACTTCACGACCCAAGATTCCCCCAGCCTTGGGTACAACACAGTTAATGTGTTAGGAGTAAATCAATTATAAATACTTGAGAATGCCGATATCGTGGGCATTATAATCTATTTTGATTCTACAGTACGTATTCCGGAAACTGGATTCACTTAACCTAATATAGGCCTATATAAATATCGTGTATGAGTATGATATCAGAGGCATTGATACAACAAATTACGAAATTAATAAAGTTGATTAACACAGCTTATGCATTGATAATTATTTAATAAAAATCACAAATACACGAAAAGCCATTTGAAGATCAATTGTACATACATTTTGTTAGGTTAAACTACAAATTTAAGTGACTTATAGGACCCATAAGACCCTATCGAAAACCTTTTATTCTTTTCTAGGTATTGTAGTAAATTCTTTAAATGTAAAAAATTTACACAACATTGATGCATTAAAATATAAGAGGGGGGAATGAAGCACTGCTGTTCTGCTGATCTGCCATGTTAAACAACTACGAGTATTTTGGAGCAAACTAATACCAAACATCACGTCAAAATACTTACTATACCTATATAGGGAAAATGAATAACTAGATTACTTTACTGTATTTGCTTTCTTATACGTTTTAATTACTTTCCAATATGTAACAATATGCACCCTTGATCAGACATATGATATTTATAACGAAGTACCGTGTATATTCATATTATTATGTACATATAACGGCTCTAAGACATAAAGTACCTTGCTTTATATAAAGTACCAATTTAGAACCTTGCTTGGAGGCATAAAATGTAAAGTGGCCCTAATATTTAATATTATTTCTTTCATTGTTTAGTTGTCTTTCCTTTCAAGAAATTTTAATGTTTTCTTTCCAGTCCTGTTTAAAATAAAAGTTCAATCGTGAAGTGATAACTAATTATAATTATTAGGAAAATTGTAAGGCATTTGTAAAGTTGTTTCTATTACGGTTTAAAATTGTTTTATGGTACAATAGTGCTGATGAAGATTTTCAAAACAAAATAGTCTGGTATGTTTCTTTTGAAAATCATTAAACGAATTATTTCAATAAAATAAACCATAAACATATTTATAATACTACTTATTGAATATATCATTCATGATATAATTATACTAAACTGTTAATCAAACCTTAATATATTTCTATAAAAGGCAAATACCACTGACTCATCCACTCATCGCTGTAACTAAAAGAATTATTAAGCCTACGAGGGTGACATTTTGTAGAGTCACAGGTCTTATGTTGTAGATGTGCAATAAGAAGGGATTTTGAACAGTTCTTAGAAAATCGAAGATGGCAGCCTTTTTAATGCCAAACATTTAATATGCCAAAAACTGCGTTTCTCGAACTGGACTGTAGTGGCTATATGAACGTTTCTACATAAAAACTAACACCATTTTCTGTGCCTGATTTGAGACGATCTATGACTTTGACAATATGTCTTTTTGCTCTATCTCACCTCCTTCATCCTTAGGTAGAGCTAGAATCTCAATTATTGCGTGTAAATCAAATTGGTTAATTTACGGCCTCTAAGAGTAGACTTACAGATTTGTCTAGACTGTGAAACTTTGTTATCTAAGAGATCATACTGCATTCGGTGGGAAAATATACAATTAAGTCTGAATACATGTAATAGGACATGGCTAAACATGGCTAGAAACATAATACTTCAATGATTCAGAGTCAATTACCATATTTTACGCCCTCTAAATGTAGAATTACAGATTTCTCTAAACTTCGACACTTTTCTATCTAGGAGAACAAACTGATTTTAAGCAGACAATTTACAATTTAATTTGACCAAATGTATATCCAGCTCACAGTAAATGGCTAAATATGGTGAGAAAACCGATATTTGACTGATTCAGAGCCAACTACAGTCATTTGTACCCTGTAAAAGTAGGCTTACAGATTTGTCTAGAACAAACAGATTTAAATCAAAAAATTTTATATTTATATCTATGATAACGTTTCTGACGTCAAAAACCATCTATTGTCGGTTAACATCTAAATAAAACACTTCAAAACTGCTATTTATAGTCAATCGTTGAAAACCCGGAAACTTAAGGAAGAATAAGAAAGGATGTCAGTAGAAAACGATACCTTAGTAGATAAACTTAGCGAGGTCAAATTGAAATTTAAAGATCTACAACGGAACAATATAGAAGTTGCCGATGTTCTATTGTAAAATGGAGAAGATATTTATTAGAATATCTCATTTAGTGCCAAATGGGAAGTGGCATCAAAGGAGAGGATTATTTTCTTATAATTGTTAAGTGACATTAAAGAAACTTTGGAGATTCGTGGATTAATTTCTCCTTCACTCCAAGCCATCCTGAATGAAGAGCTCCACATCAAGTTACAAAAAGTCGTCGATTGTTACTCTTTCTTCCAACAGATATTTATTGACGACGCATAGCTTAGCAGTAAGATGATTTCAAGATTGAATAAGATCGTGATTCAAGCGTGAAATCGATAAAGCAAATTTAGGACTGTCGAAATACAGAATAATATCCATGTCATAACATGACAAACAGTTTCCATTTTATATTTTAGTGTATATAGATTAATTCATTGATTTATATATTACGAGTCAAGATATGGTTGAATATTCAACAAAATATACACGTGTAAGGAAATGCAAAAATATGTTATTTCTTTGTTATAATACGGCTATAATGTTTCATTTACGATAAATATTTTTACTGAACGTTTATGATAAAATATTCACCTCTTCTGTTACACTTAATTATTTACTATGATGATTTTCTAATCTGATGTAATTTAAGTCAGTAGGATTTTATTAAACAAATAACGTCTTTATTTGAAGCGTTTTCCGACATACAGTTGTTAAAAAAAAAAAATAAATAATAATAAAATCGTCATACAAACATTAATAAACCAAGTAGTAGGCTAAAATCAGAAAACAAAATATATTTTACACAACTTACATTTTTAAATAATCATATTCCAAATGTAGCTTAAATTTATTTTTAAAAGATATATAGCTGATTACTTTGAAATTCTGTTGAATTCCGTTGTCAATCTGGGGAGCAAAGTAAGAAAAAGCATTCCTTCCCACCTCGAGTACCACTAGCATGCTGTCCTGGTGCGAGCGACGTTCTCTAACCTCTTTACTAGCCCGCAGCATGTTCCTCAAATAATTGGGTGTACCAAATAGCGGAATCTTTTGGACTAAACAAGCCACTTCAAAACTAAATATACGCTTTATTCGAAGTGTTTTTGCTTTTACTCGAGCTTGACTGACATCGTCAAATTTCCTGAGACTATAC
>JAQJVL010000116.1:1146439-1156439 GCA_035578905.1 Stictocephala bisonia | reverse complement strand
AGGAGGTAACATTAATATTGTAGTTTAATTTACTGTAACTTTCCTTTAGTGATATATGATGAAAGGGTATATATAATACTCTTTTGCACTTAATACGTCGTAATACATTATGTCATATAATAATTTATTTAAAAACAACTGGGAATATTTATTTTCAACTTCCCGGTCCTTTTAAGACTCTGAAATGACAAAATAGATCAGTAAAAAAATTTTGAAAGTGATCTGAATCGCTGTATTGAATGAGCTACTTTGGATAGTATTCGAATATTGGGTGTTTCAATATTTAAAAGCAACTACTTCTTTCATTTATATAATTAATGCAGCAATTGCTAATTTTTAAGCTCTATTAATTAAATTCATTTTAGACTCTCAGATGTTATATTATTGGACAGGCACTTCATAATGGAACACATACGAAATTGTATACTATGGATGAACAGCAGCCTTGATAAAGCTTTCAAATTGTTTATAACTAGTTAAAAATAACACAAAAACAATTAAACATTGAGATTTAACACAACAAAGCCATTGAAAAGTGTAACAATTGTTAATTGTTTCATTATAATTAAATTAGAAAATTGTATTTAGAAAATGTTAAATATTGTAAGAACTGAGAGGTTTAGGAGTTTGGTTTGTTTTCCAAAAGATTTCGATATAAATTCTCCAAGTTTTGAGAAAAATTCAGAATCTTCCCCTTTCAAATAAAAAAGTAGTTTTTTCCCATAGAAATTAGTTTAATAACCAGTATTTTCACGTCTGTTAATTTCCTGTCAATTTCATTGAACATGTTTTCTGAAGGCAACATGTTTGGTGAGCCTTACCTGTTCAGATGTCCTGGTGTAGAGGGTTCTAATTGGTTGATTTTGCTTCTAGAGTTAAGAGGGGGTAAGTCCGTGGGTCGAAGCTTGCGTGCGTTCGAGCAGAGCGACGATATCTTTCTGACTGTGACCACGTGCGATCCTTACCGTTGCGGTGTTACTTTTACCGTTACGGCAATTTTCTTGGTTCACGTGTGAATGAGAGGGTGTATGCCGGTCGAGCTTTGTTGTGGTCACTTTTGGGTTTAAACCTCCAGGACAGCTACATCTCCCGGAGGCAATTTTGAAATTTTAAAGCAATTTTGAATTTAAAAAATGTTTAAATGTTAAATAATTTTAAAGCAATTTATACAATTTTAAAAAATTTAGAAAATTTATTACAATTTTGAATTTTGATTTAAAAGTTTAAAGAAATGTATTAAAAAAGTCAAATAAATAAAAAAACGTTCTTGTCTGAAGATATTTAAATTATTATTTTGGAAGAGTTGTTTTAATTTATTTATGTTCCATTGAGTCAATAAAAGAAGATATTTTTATTTTTGTTTTTATTATTATTTTAAGAAGAAACCAATTTTATGTTTTGAAGTAATTTATAAGAAGATAAATAAACAAAAATTTTTATCATTGAAGAAGTTTTCATTTTATTCTCTCATTAAAGTTGTTCAACATATCAAAAATAAATAGTAGCTTTATTAAGGCTATAAAAGATATAAATCAAACTATCTACTACTGTTCTTTAAATAACCTAAGAAGCAAAACCTACGAACATTTTCAAACTGAAATTACAAAAGAAGAAAAATAAGTATCTGTATTATATTTGTTATATACTAATATGATCTTGATCTAGATTCAATAACCAATTAATTTATTGATAATATAAAAGTGTTATGTTTCATTTAATCGTGTGTTTTGTGTGTGTGTCAATTCTATGATACATTCAGATAAATAATATTTAAAATATATACCAAGGGTAATTTTTTCAGGTAAATTTTAGCTATAATGTAAAATTCTCATATCAAAATAAGTAATATTTGTAGGTAAAATCAAGGGTAACATGCATATCTAAAACAACAAATATTAAACAATAATTTTCAAATATAAAAAATCAGGTTTTTATAATAAATGTTTCTTTAGGTAATTTTTATTTTATATGTGTGCACCATTTCGTATATATAGATCCCGAGAATGACATTTTAATAAAAACCCTACTCCAAACTTTTATTGCGTTCAAGTTACCTTAAGCAGACTGCTATATTGACTCTGCTTTGTTCATGTGGTTTGTATATTTAATAGTTTTATATTAAAACTGTAATATCTTTTGGTTTCTTATTATACCATCGTCCATGTTGAACATGTAGAATTTAGATAAGTTACAGCTAAATAAATAGTTTATCAAGAGTTCTGAATTAATTTCAGTATTAATTCAGCAAAAATTGAATACTGCGTTGAAGGAATGCTGCTTCACAAAAAAATACAAAAGAAAATTGAAAGCCAGAATTTTACTTTGAAGGACATCATATAGTCCAATATTTGTATATGAAAGCCTTATGTTAATGTTTTAATTTTTATACAATAACATTTCATACATACCGTTTAATATTAAGCAGTTTACACATTATCATAGCCAAACATATACATGTCTGTAAGAATTACTACCATACGAACGTCTGAAAACATTGCAATATAAATACGTATTATATATAATCGTGATTGATATTAGTTACCGGTTCCAGTCTAGAGAGACTCAAAGATTCAATGTTTCTCGAGTTAGAAAATGGTTACCAAAATCTCTTAAAGTAATAGTTTTATTTTTAAATTTGTATTTTTATTATTTAAGCTTCTGTTATGTCACCTTTTTTGAATTTATAGGCTTTCAGGTAAAATAGTAATATAAGAGTCAAATTTTAATATAAATTTACAACATTAAAAACAGTCAATGGGATTTATAAACTCTTGAAAATATACATAAGCTACAGAGCAAAGAACAGTTTGTATGTATTATAATTAATATAGCATAGTGCTCAAGATATTTCGTATCTACTTTTCCCAATATAATAGAGGGAAAGTATAGAGAGCAAGCAGAGGCACATCTTTATTATTGTCACATATTGTATTGCCATCATGTCATGTCAGTGTTTTGAAGCTGTATGGTTACTGTACCAGACAGACTCATTATATAATGTTTTTCAATTATTTACATTCTTCTCAAATCATCATATCACTGTCGACTGTAAGAATGAGCAAATATGTACCGAACGAGCAAATATCGTTGACATATCGTATTAGCAATGCCTCCTTACTACCTCATGTGTTCTGAATGATTCATATTGCAGCTAATGATTCGATTGATTAACAAAATAGTTTTATAGCACACATTTTTAACAACAAAATTGTATTTGCCATTAAATAGTTCGTATGAACATTAAAGTCTTTTTATTTACAAACAATTGTCACTAATCTAGATAGATAAAGAGTTATTTCGTAACGAATACCGATTTATAACAGTTTAGGTGTAATATAAACCAGTATAATATTTTTTTATTTATAATATAGCATAAAGTGTTGTAATTTTCTAACCTACAACGATAAACAAATTATAGGAATTTTTTACTGTTGTAAAGAGCTAAATTGTTTCATAATATATTAAAACTAATCTATTTATTTTTAACTAGATTACTACCAATAATAATAAATTTGTAAAAAATGTATTTCAAGTTTCATCCTCTTCATCCAAACCAGACTAATGTATATCACATTGTAGGATTACAAAGCTAAGCCAATTCAATTATGCTTAAAACGAATCCTTTTATAACATAGTAATTAAAATTTAAAAATTATGAAGTTAATTCACGAAAAACCCATTTGACTATCACGCCATCTCCATAAGACCAACAGTTTTCTTATAAAATGCCATGTTGCATAATTTAATTAAAAAAACACACACACGAAACTCACGGAGAATAAACAATGACAACAGAATATGGTACACATAATACTAAAGTACAGCAAAACAAATAGTATGACTGATAAAGATATGCAAAAGACGTGTTAACAATGAAACAGTAACAATAAACAACTAAAAACATTTTAATTTTATACTACAAGAGATGTTTATCTGTACATATCATTTCATGGTTAAATATGTAAAACCATGTTCAAAAATGTTTGTGTTAATGTTTATATAATCATGTATTTTAAGAGGTAAACACGTTAGTTGGTGTTTCAATATTTTGTATTATTCATAATATTAAGCGTGATTTACGATTTATATTATTTACATAATTCATAGCCTTTATATAATATTTCACGTAAAGTGAAAGTATATGTTTATTTAAAAGGGTAACCACAGTGTCCATATAGCCATTTCCACACACTACTTTACATACGTAGCGTGGTTAGTTTAGGCAGTCCTAGAACAAAACAACACTGATGTTTTAGTCAATGTTTATCTTATGCAGACTACATAAAACAAAATTACATCGTGCACTGAAGCGCAAACTGTGATATTGTGGCTGCTACAATGATATGTTTATCTTATGTCGTTTGACTTGACAGGGTAAATATTCTGTTAAAGTTTCAGCTGAACGCAACTGTGTTTACGTGCATTTATTTATTCAGTTAAATACCTTAATTTCAGTAGTCCAACTTAAGTATACATCTAGTTCACAAAAGTAGTGAAACTTGAGTTAGACACAACATAGTTTATGGCTATTTCTTTATATTACTTAATGGATTAACTACGATATTTACTGAAGTTCGACACAGAATGTATGAACTATATGACAGTATTTTTTAATAACTTAATAGAATTATTGTACCTAAAACATAACCACAACAAATATTTATCCACTGTCAATTCGGTTGAGTTAAGGAAATAGTTTTCAAATAAACCCGTAAATTTTATTAAATTGTATGTGAATCTTTTTATACCAGATATGGAAATTTATTTCACTGAATATCTATCGGAAGCTAAAACGAATGATGATTAATTTTTGAAAAAAAGAACCATCTTAAAATATCTTTGTCTTACTTTATTGTGATTCTGCAATAGTTAAATGATAACTTAATTGAGTTTTCTTGTTTTTCAATAAGACTACAATAATACACTATTTAATAACGTTGATATGTTATTATGTTATTTTTCTATTATTATAAAATGCTGGTAGGTATTCATATGTCCTTAATAATTTTATAACATACTGTCAAGAACTATTTCTTAGCTTTTCCATTTCAAGTGCTGAAGATGATATGATTTATAAACGTTAAATCCTGGTAATAAGTCTTGGTTAGGTACTTGATTATTTTAGGATGAAGGTGTTGCCACTTCAATGTTCAATGCTCAAATTTTATTAGGCCTAGTTGTATTGAGCATTAATATTTTTTTTATTTTATCATTCATTCATAGAGTAAATTTAATTTAATATCCTTCTAATGCGTAATATTTCGATAATACAAAAACTATAACAATATTCTGAAATTTGTTGCTCTCATATCATACCATTTAAAAATAACATTGTAGCTTTATCTTGATGTGTAACAAAAACAAAGAGATATTTGTTATAAAATGTAATAATTATCATACATATTTTGGATTAAGATTGCAAAATAATTCTCCCTTAAAAGAATGTCCCGAAAGTGAGCCTATATTTTAAATTTACAATACATAGTTGTAATGAAATAATGTTTTTATAAATAGTACGGTATTTTCAGGAAAAAGGATTAAAACTGTTATTGGCTTTTTGAAAAAAAATTACTCGTTAGGGGGAAAACAGTTACTAACACAGCCATTACAAATTATTTTGATGAATAAAATTTATATTTCGATCCATAACTACGTAAATAATTATGCATGGATGTAGTCATATCATATTTTAACTGTTCTCATATGACACTATTCACTCTAAGTAGCCCACTAGTAGGGTGTGCAATATACTCTTACATTATCATATGTAAGAATCTAAGAGTATTTAATTTTATAATTATGATAATGTATAATATATGATAGCTGCTATTTAAAAGGAAATTTATCAGGATACTAACTGACTAGGTTAAAAGGATCAAATATAATTCGTTATGCCTTTCTTGGATACACAATTTAAATTACGGGTACCTAGTAATATTATTACTGTCAAAAGCTTAAATAAACATTATTTAGTATAAGGCTACTTAATATCACGATCATATATTAACTTTTGTTTGTAATTGGAAAGAGGAATCCAATCCCAACAATCATTGTAATCCTGAGGTGAATTTTCTTTATCAAGACGAAATTGTATCAACGGTTTAAATTTGAGAGATGATTAGGTTAATTAATTTAAATTATGTTCAATAACTATTTTCAATGGAGTAAATTAAAGTTATTTACATAAATAATTGCACCACTAAGAAATGTAAAATGTTTTTGGAGTTAAATTGTTTAACCGTATGGAAATATATTATATTACCAGAACAGACTTTTTCTACTAAACTATTTTAATGGTGTTCTTGAATATAATTTCATAATTAATTTTAATTTGCTTAACATTTCAAATTAAAATAATTGATTAAAAATTTTAAATCATTTTTGGGTACACATTTATAAAAAATAACTCAATGTTGGTTTGAATGTAGCCTATATTATAATGATGGAAGAATTATAAAAATAAGGCCACATATGAATAAATATTGGGAAAACAACAATGGACCAGAGGCAAGGCACAGGAAAACATGTATTCATCCTTACCAAAGTGGATCAGAAAAAAAATACAGCAAGAATAGTATAACATAAGACTTTTTAAAAAATAATATATTTTTATTTTTCTAAAATATATTCAAGGACCTTTATAATAAAACATTAGGATTCAATATCAAGAAAGATTCAAAAGAAAGGTTAGTATTGGCAACTCTTTGTAAAATATTACAAGTTAATTAAAAAAAATTCAATAGTCAATATATAAAAGGAAACTTATGAAACATACGACTGACCACACGATAAAAACACTAAGAATTAACCCATTCAAAAAGGCGGAAAAAATTCAAGCAACTATAGAGGAGATTTACTCTAAAAAGTTAAATACAAATTTCCCTTTTAAATTATGCTAAATGGTCAGAACCTCAAGTGGACTCTTCTGAGCTTTGAGAATATCGAGATGGATATAGGATCAGTAGAAATACGTGCAGATCTATTATTTAATATATATAAACTAACTCTTAGAAACAAGCTTAAGGACCAATATTTGTGGTTCTGGGAAAATAATCTACCATCTCGAAGAAAAATGCCTGAGGAATGATAGAAATAAGGCCACAAATGAATAAATAATGGAAAAACAACTGTTGATAAGAGGTAAGGCACCGGAAAATATTGATTCATCCTGACCCAAGTGGGTTAGTCAGAACAAAAAAATAATTGAGAGATCATTAGAACATAATATAATAACGACATTATAATAAAATCGGCACTATCATATTATAAATTGTGTATGTGCTATTTTGCAACGCAAATAATTATTTATATAAGTGTTATGATGACTCAAGGAATTTGTAGTAGTAATTCAAACTTGTGTTGAACATACTGATAAATTACTTCTCATAATCAACGGTAAAGTTAACAAACAAATTAATTGAAACCTATATTAGGCGTAAATATACAATCTCAATATTTGTATGTTTTTGTTATGGCTGTATATACAAAAAATATATATTTACATCCTCTAAATATAATTGATTTTAATTGTTCTTGTAGAAATACTTCGTAATAACACATATAATTTCATAATAATACTTGTGTGTCAGTATAATATTTATCTGTAATATTATTTTAAAAATAGTATTAATGTTCCAAAATGTTATTCTTTCTTTTTCTTGTGCATTATATGATTTTTTTAAGGAAATCTACAATGCTTTACAGTAATGAATAGATGAAAAATTGTACATATGTAAATTATAGATCTATATGCTAATGTGGATTTGCATTTAGATGAAGATCGACCTACACCCACATCGCTAAATTGAAATGAATTATAAATGTTGTTCCATATGTACATAAAAATATGCAATTGTAGACCAGCAAATCATGTGTATGCCGTTTAGCCCATTACAGAGAGTCAATTTTGTATCGAGTGATAAGACATCGTTCATTGCTTCATTGTCATTTTTACTAATAGTTGTCTCATCCCTTAACTACGACGTCCTATCGTCGCCAACATTTAGTGTTATGTTTGACGCGCTAATAAGGTGAATTATAACTGATTAAAACGTAACAACCCAACCATATACTCACTTATCAAAAATTTACTTGCAAGAAATATAGGAAATGTACTATTTGTAATAAATACAATGATTATCAATAGGCCATCGTAATATATGTTTTATTTATTACTCGAAACATATTAATGATTCCTCAAAATAAATATTAAATATATAAGGTGTTTCACAAATATCGTTTAGTGGTAGATTTACCCACACATAAAGTTCCATTCGTAACCTCTGAAGAAAGTGGTTGTTCATTTGTTCATTATTAGTTAAACTTGTTGGTAAATCCTAGAGCTAAGGCTTAAGCGGTGGTGTCATAAATATAATGTATATTTTTCGGTGACAACCACGTCATGGTGTTATCTACATTATATAAAAGATAACCAGACGTTTCACCCATGCTGTCATGTGGCTTCCTCAGTAGTAACGCTGGTAATATTTTACGTGTTTGTTATTGTTTCAACCGCACTTCTGTACTACTAAACATTGCACATGACCACACTTTGATGTAACCTAGCCTGATATTAGCCTACAGAGGAGTATTGCATTGAGTTGTTAGAAAAGTTCAATTGGTTACTGTTTATTTGGTTTTATCTGAAATAAAGTTATTTATAAAAGAAAAACGTCTAGTAACAGTAGTTAACTTATAGGACTTAGAATTAATTGATAAGCAAACAAATCAGCTGGTCACAGTATGATTTTTGCAGCAATGACATTTTATTTTCAATTTGAAATGTAGGTAGGTTACGAAATGCTTTAAATTAAATTTTCATGTTTACAACATATGGCTTAATACATCATTTCATATGTTTTTTTTAGTATTAGGCTGTTATAACTTGTTTTTAATGAGTTAATCCCTGCGTTCAAAGTATGTTTATTAAATAGAGTTTTTAAAATATTGAAAAAAATGATTACAATATTTAATAACAATAATATTAACAACACTTATACCTCTGGATTCTTTTACAAGTTATGATACGCCTAAAATTGTCAATAATTAAAAAGAAGCAGGTTATGGTAGCAAAATATACTAAACCTATACATAACGGGCTATTTCAACAAGGTACATTCGTGGCCTCCTGAGTGTCTTGATTACTTGGCAGGGTTAATGCAACTTTTCCATGGTCGATTGTGTAATCTGAATGTTGTTCTTAAAAGTAATTTAAACTTCATATAAATTTTAGAATAATAACAGTATCTACGTGGTTGTATAATATGCATCCTACACATAATAATATTTTTTTAGTCTATATGCTTTTTAAATAATGTTCGTGCTTTGTGTTCCAATATTATCAAACAGTTCTAATAAAATTATAACCTTGAAATATCTAACACATAATATGAAAACTTATAAACTAAAATATGAACAATGTATACATTTAAAATGCATCAAATTAAAAAAACCAGTTAAATATTAATTAAAAATAGTTAAATTCAGATAGTATGTAACAAAAACACGAGATAGTCTAGTTAAAGTAAAAAAGTTATCAAGACCGTGTATAACTATCGATATATATATTACCTTAATTTGATATAAATTTTATTTTTTTAGTTCTAAAAATATAATTGGACTCTACAATAAAATAATATAAGTTTGATAGATTTAATAAACAATTTATGGATAAAAAGGAATAATTTTATTAAACAATTAAATATATTGTTAGTGAAATTATAATTTATATTTTTAGCCCTAAATTTGCAGTAAAAATTTCACGAAAGCTTCCGTTATAAATTACATTATTATAAAATTCAAATAAGGAACTAGCAGAGAATAATGCCAGATATTTGTAATATACCTTTCTATGTAGATTCGATATCCATCTGTCCACTTTTAATGTAGGGTCTACTAATCTTGTTGTGTCAATTTACTAGCAGGCCAAATAAGTATATGGTGATTGTGAAAATCCCCTGTACTATTAACGAGTATTAAATTAAAGTCTCTTATAAGTGGG
>JAQJVL010000116.1:805888-1146340 GCA_035578905.1 Stictocephala bisonia | reverse complement strand
AGTCTGTGCTTATGGAGAATCCTCCATAAGCACAGAACGAGTTACCTTATGGAGGATTCGAACCTTAAGTTAAGGCTCCACATTCCGAAGTCTGAAACCCTTAGACACCACGCCACTATCTAATTAGTAAAGCTGAATGACCTTTAAATTATCCTCTTTCTACTCTTATATTAAATTAAAATAGAATTTAATGAATAAGTATATTGTTATAATAGATTAGTACAATTAGATTAAATACTTTCCCCTCTTTATCTCAAATATGTACAGTAAGTTTTCACTATCTAATTGTTTTTCTAAATCTGATAAAATTTATAGTATCACTTGAAAACGCGTTACGTATTTTATTTAAGGAAAAAGCTTACATAATTATTTTTCCACTGACTTAAATTAATATTTTCATAATTTTGTTTCTATTGTATTTTGAAGCCAAATTTCAGCACTTCCTGCCCAATGATATTAGACTGCACACCCTCAATCCTGCTTAGATCAACTATTCCCAATCACAATGCAATATCTACAGTCCAATTAGGGGACCTCTACCGTGATAGGGAACAAGCAATTCAATCTGTGCTTTTCATCGCATTGCTATGATGGTATATTAAAAGGGATTGTTGGATAAATATTAATTTCATGTTCAATAACATAAGTGTTAATGAAAAAAAGATTTTGAAAAACTTCCGGTGCATTGTTTTGGATATTATCATCAACTTTGCAATTATATTAAGGGTTTTAAAACTAAAAACACCAAAACCGTATTTTGGAAATAACCATAAAGTAATTTTAGTAAAGTCATACTTTTTGATCCACTTTTTATAGCCTTTAAACTTGTACTATAAGCTATTTCAGATTAGTAGCATTTTTGGGCCATTTGAGAAAGTGTATAGAGCTTTATTATTAGTTTATGAAAAAAATCAAGAAAACCTTTTTTTTTTTTCTTCAGGCTGTCGTTTGTTAGTTAGAACTAAAAGATACTGCCATTAATACGCCTTACATTTCTAAGCCTGTATTTAATGGTCAAGCGTGCGTTTATTATTGAACATCTTGATAAACTGTTACAAAGAATATATGCAATTTTCTAAATATATAAGTTTTTTATGGCTATACATTGAAGATAGTCAGATTTTATACATAAAATATTTAAGCTTCGCAATTATATTCATATGTTTATAAATAATAAGATAATATTTCGATGAGATTGGATGAGTGGAGATGGGAAAGTATATGAAAATGATCCACGAAAGAAACATTTTATTCGATACTAAGACAAAATCTCAAATTAGGACCAACCTAGAAAAATTCAAAACACATTTACTGATATCCAAACAAAGGAAATTAAATTTATCAATTTTGTTACAGTACTTATTGACAAACATTTTAAAATCTTGTCATTTATCAGCTTGTCAGTATTTTTGGGATATTTCAGACAGTGTGTAAAGTTTTATTGGTAGTATGATAAATATCCAGCCTAGTTCATTACAACATTGTGGTAAAAGACATATATAGTGGGGAAGTGTTAGTGGTTTATTGGTCGGCAATGATTTATCTAACTGGAGATATCTATAAATGTTTATAGTCGTTTACGTTTATAACAGTAATTTTGTATAACAATAGTAGTTAAAAATTATGTGTTACGGTAATACTTTGATGTTAAAGCAGGACAAAAATACACAAATTTGTATTTTGTATTTTTTTTTTACGTTCAATACCACAGTGTACTAATAGAATGGTTGGTGGCTGTTATTAGAATACCACTGTACTTGTATTCTAAGAAAAGAAAAGAAGAAATAATATTGTCCAATAATAGGCCTTAAACTAGCATTTGAAATATTTTTGAGATATATTTAATACCTATACATGCCTTTTTAAATATTATTCAATACTATTTACTTTATTTCTTTTCGTTTAGCTAAAATTGAAAGATCAGTGGTAAGTTTTACATATGTATTTATAGTCTGATGTTAATATATAGCATGTATTGCTTGTTTATAGCCGTTATACATTATTTGTTGATGCTATATCGATATATTTATTTGTAATTGCTTGTTGATATTCTTGTTTGTATGTTTGTGTTATTGTTATCATTGCTGTCTTGATATAGTAATTTTGTTATTGCTTGTCGATAGTCTTGTTATCTTGTTATTTGTATTTCGGTTATTTTTTTGTCTCTCTCTCAATATATTATGTTTGTAAATTACTTTTTGCTGCCTGTTGCAAACATTTTAAGTTTTAAATTTCGATAAGCTGCATGGAATGGTCTGTACTTGGGACTCTCTTATAGATTCTAATATTGTACTTAGAGATAAAAAATTAATTTCTAATTATTTGTAACAAATAGCCATCTTAGTTGCTGCGTTTTGAAATTGGCTTTTCCGTTGGTATCATGATTAATTAAATGCATTATACTTAATATTGCTAGTAATCATCAATGGTTCATTGTAAATGATAAGATAAAATTACAATAACACTAAATATAAGATTAACAGCTTGGTATTTGTGAATAACAAAAGTGAGTAAACGAGGTAAGGTTGAATTTGTTTAAACTGATTTACATAATTTTATAATAAATATAAATAAATTCTGTAATGTTTATTATGTTTTTAAAAATATTAAAATAATACTAAATATTCTATAAAAAATGTTAAAATTAATGTCCAACAAGAACTTCTCGTAATGAAATCTTTAAATCATTTAAAATATTAACTTTATCATCTCTGTACATATATGAAATGCTCATATTTTACAAATTTCAAATTTCAAAATTTCAGACCGGTTCAAATATACATAACTATAGTACAAGATTTTGTAATCAACACAGGCAGTCATCTCACATATTGGAGTTGACAGCTTCACTTCCCCAGAATATAGGCCCTAAGTTGTTTAATAGACTGCCTAACCATGTAAAACAGCAAATATGCGAAAAAGAATTTAAATATTCCCTGCAGAACTTCTTGTTAAGTGGAGCTTTTTACACTGTTGAGAAATTTCTAATGGAACAATAGGTTTTATTAATGACATATATGTAAACAAATATTATGAATAAATAGAAATTTAATTTAAGCTATAATAACCTAACTTTAATTGTTATATCATTAATTCTTTATACATTACCATTGTAATACAATTGTAATAATTGTCTACAGTACTAAAAAAAAAAAAAATCGAACATAGTAAATTTTATAAACGTCATACTCAGTGCTGTAAGTGAATATGTGTTGTAAGTAATGTATTACCACTAGCTTTCGTTTATACTTATTACATGTACATGTAATTACATGTAATTCCCTCTTGAACTATGTAATTGGTGTGTTAATGGCTTAAACAAAACCCATCCTACACAAGTGAAGATATACAAATTAATCTTATTCCACAAATATTTCAAGAGGAGCCCATCATACTCAGGCTAAATTTAATTTTATTTTAATATATTTTTTATACAATCAATAAGTAAAGTCATTATTTTGGTTCTATTGTTACAGAGGGGTGTTACATGACGATTGTTTTTTTTTATTGTTTTATTTAATTTTGTTGTGCCTTTTCGTCATATTTTCTGTTAGCTGATACGTTTCTGAACTTAATTACATAAATAAATCTAAAAAAAATAATTATATATTTTACGGCCATTTAACAATAACGTACGGAAATTTACCATATGAGGAGGACTCTTGGTCCTCTTCATGTAGAACTGAACATTTTATAACATAAAACCCCTTTTTACCCTAAGAAAAAGTTATGCTGAGGATGCTGGTGATTTGTGTTGAATAAACTAAAACACTTAGTAGGCGTCTTATACAGTAACAATGGTTATTGGAGTTTTATGTATTGGCTTCCAGTCATCAAACACGAACTGTGTTTTATATTATTGAGTCATACAATCATTTTAAACCAGCATCTTTAACATAACTCTAATTTTATCTTTCTTAAATCAGTAGAAGTTTCAAAAGTGAATTCTTAGTACTACTTCTTAAACATAGAAACGAATACTACTCTTATTTTAATCCAACGATTTTAGAGTCTCATGTTATTTTATTGTTTTCTTTATTTGATAAACACTTGAAATGTAAGTAGGGGTTTTAAAATTTAAGTTATTTTATTTTTTTTATGATGGATATGATTAAAATTTTAATCAAATACAAGTTGATTTCAGCATGAAACGCACGTATGAAGTACAATTTATTTAGGTATAAGACATAAAATATATTACAAAGGGTGTTTTGCTTCATACATAAATAGTGGTAGTTCACTCTTGTTTGCATCTTTTACCATCACGTGATATGGTAATTAGAAGTAGCAAAGAACAATTTTGTTCTGTGGATAGTCAGTTACAATATATATAGTATTTGCTACGGTCATATATATGTTAAATTTTACATAATTTTTTTAATTAATATAAAATAATTACTCTCTTTAAAATTAATTTTACACATGTACAATAATGCCATGTTTTAGCACTCAATTTAACTAATGCTAGGTAAAAAAATTCTGGCACTATAAAAACTTGACTTTTTATTCAAATGTATAAGATGAGTCCTCAATTTTATAGTTATGTGCACATCGAAATCATAAACGTTGAAATAAAACAACAAAAGAAAATATGATAGTTACAAAAATTACGTTCTTGCAAATCCTAAGTTTCCTTGTTTTATAGGGTATATATAAAATTTTATAAAATGTTAGGTGAGTGAAATTGGACTCTTAGAATAAAAATGTTGAGATGGCTTTATGCTAGTAAGATCTACAATATATTATTATGCATATAGGTGTATTAAGTTGTGTATGCGATTGATTAGCTCTTAGTATATTTTAATTAAAGTTCTCAGATACGAGTATTATATTTAACACATACAATGAAAGTATCATTTGAGTTTCAGTGTACTAGGTACATTAAACACTGCCATCTGGAACTCAACAAACTGGAACTACCCGCGCAACTGTTACGACAGGGAATATAGCTGGACTGTTGTGTTTAAGGACCGTCAAGTTTCTGGGTTCTACACTCTGAATGCTCTAGCATGACGCAAAGTTAAATTAAGAATGTGTGACTCACTTCTAACACTAAACATTAACTAAATTTTTATCTAAATTTTCATTAATGTAAATAAGTAACACATTTGGGGCCAGTTGTGTTTGATAAGCCTTATAGAATAAGCATTATATTTACAAATATTTATCAATATTACCTGTATTTCTGACAGTGATATTACAGTATAATATTCATGAACAGAAATTTTACAGATATATTCATAAACTATTAACACTGTAAACTTTGATTACCTTTGACTATTGTATTGTGTTCTTAATTACAAATGTTATTTTTCATTACCATAATGTCCAATATGGGTATTTAAATTTGTCTTGGCGATAACACCGTAACAGTAATGGATCCATACAACAATAACAACGGCTAAATTTAAAAGTAAATAAAATCTTTCACTTAAATCTTCTTAGATGATTGTTCTCTATATTTTTCAAAGGAAAAATTACAACTTTTGAATCAATCAGGGTTTCAAAATTAAAAATAATAAAAATGAACGCAATAATAATAATTTACTAAAATATAAGTACAATAAGAATAAATACAACGTTTATTGATTTCAGTTAATCATATTTACCCTCCGTAGATCAGAGGACATTACTAAGGCATCATTGCGTTCCTATGTAATTTTACAGAATGGGAGTTTTATAATTGTTAAAAAAAATTC
Source organism: Stictocephala bisonia (assembly GCA_035578905.1). Classification (NCBI taxonomy): domain Eukaryota; kingdom Metazoa; phylum Arthropoda; class Insecta; order Hemiptera; family Membracidae; genus Stictocephala; species Stictocephala bisonia. Next base: position 1,140,641 of record JAQJVL010000116.1, on the reverse strand, counting down.
AATATTATACAAACAAAGCTTAAACAATATAGTATAAACGTAAAGATAGTAAGATATTTATTAAGCCAACATTTACATATAAGTTAATACTGTGCACGTATCAAAACTAGTATTCGTTTATAGCAATAAATGAAACAGAATACATCAAATTAGACCAGCTTTGTGTTGTTGCCTGATTTATAGTGTCCCACACATCCGTTACAAAAGGATACCATATAGATCCTGATTATTTATGTCATACTATGTTATAATTTTGATCTCGAAGTTCATTCTGACAAAGCATTGTCCTTATAACAAAATTATTCTATGCAGCAACGAAATTATGTTAAAACTTTACCTAAGTTGAAATGAATATACACTCTACTTTAAAGTTTAAAAATAAAAACGTGAGTTATAGTTTTTATATTCTAAATATAATATTTTATTTTATATTAGTTTTTATTTTTATATTCTAACTAAATACATAAATGATCTATTATTTCACTCTTAAAGCTTAAATGACAATAGCTCACTACTGAAAGAGGAATGTTACCCAATTACTGTACTGCAAATGGTGGTATTTTTAATGAGCACTTCAGGGGTTAAGATGATATAAGAACCCTTTATCAAACCTAACGTTAAACCATTTACGTACTGAAGCAAACATGCATCAACTAAACAGTGTTTAAGAAAATCTACTGAAATACGGTAAACTTATTTTTGAGCTACATGAATAGGTATATGGTTACTTAAAACGGCGAAGATGACAACTGTAGTAAATATATAACAAAACCTGGTCCTGAGTGAGTGTAAATCATGATTCACGTCCAGCAAAGTAAACAATACAACGGGAGTGACACCGAAACATAATTGGGATGAAAATTATAATGAATGTTGAAAAGGAATAATTCCCTGACAGTAATTAATTAACCCATATACTGGATACTGAACATGTATATTTCCGATCTTAGATTGTCCAAAAGCATTAACATAGGTGAGGTAAAAATTGTCTGGAAAATGGTTTCCTCTTATATGGTTGAATGAATCGTGGACAAGGGTGATGTATTTAAGTCGGGTAATGTTGATAGCAAAGCAGGAGTCTCTCGGTCAGCTTGTGACTCTAAGGGCAGTGGAGAACTTCTGAGGGACCAAGGCCTCATGTATTTATCGAAGGATTCCAGATTAGTGGCCTTAGATTACGAGGAGCCGTGACTCGTGGTACTTTACTCTTAGGCACCGTGAGTACTACACTAACACCACAGTGTCTGATTTCTTAAACAATTGTCCCAAATTACCAACCTAAAAAAGAAGAGTAAACATTTATGTAAATAGTTTTTTAATTAGCATAATACGTGTTGGTACATATACAGTACAAGTAAACGTCACACAACACAAATTTATTACAATATAAGCACAAAATGCACAAATATACTACAATACAAGCACAAAATGCACAAGTCCCTCTGGTCTGAGGAAGGTGAGCGTGGTTCACCGAAATCGATCACCATAATATTTGTGCATTTTGTGCTTGTATTGTAGTATATTTGTGCATTTTGTGCTTATATTGTAATAAATTTGTGTTGTGTGACGTTTACTTGTACTGTAAATTTATGTATTAATATAGTACTAACAATAACATTTTAATAGATCTTAGGGTTTGTGGTAGGATGTTTTCTGGTAAGTCCTTTTCCTTGAATAATTTAAATCAAATAACAAAGCATCTAACTACATAATAAAATAAAAATAAAATACTGTTCTACTACCTATTCACTTATTTGCACTAGCAAAAAATACTCAGCTACATTTTAACAAAAACTTTCGTAGGCAGTTAGTCAGCATTTATGTTTTTGAAACCACTACAATTGCGCTAACTACATTATAAAAACTGACAAAATTATATAAATGTAATTATTTTGCTCTTTATTGTGCCATGCAACAGTAGAATATCATTTTGCAAACATAACGACACTTCAAAAACGGCATAACTTGAGTTGCTTGGGTCTCCCTTGATTTTTCTGCTGATATTCTTTCATATTCCTTTATCTTATATTATGGATTCTACGTTTTTGATTGGCTACTGCCTGAAGTTAGATGCATTTTAGAAATATTCTCCCTAAAAGGGACTCAACATTAACGTATCCTTGTTGGAGTTCCTTCGAAAGTGTAGGATTGCAATACCCAATAAACTGGGGTAAGGATGGAGAGAAAATATGTATTCGTGATTTAAATTATGATTCCTTAAAATATTCTCGCTATATCGGTTAGAGTTTTTGAGTATCTATGAACATTCTAACATAGATGGTTTTTTTAATTTTTATTTTAATTATACCTGATTGAACCCCTCCCTCCCAAACTGTTCAGTATAGTTTGTATGACCCGCATATACAGTCTGTTATTTTTATATTATATTTAACCCAATTGTTACCTTTAATTTAAATACTATTTAATATGGCCCTATTTAAACTTGTATTATTATGTTTCCTATAATTTAATCTATGAACTCACTTATTTATTTTGCGAATATTATTTTCCACTAAACCTTTCTAATTTTGCATGTTTATAGGTATATTATAATTAAAAATATAATTATATAGTAAAATTATAAAAAACAGTCATGAAATATGCATATATTTTTCTTATACTCAACCCTTATTTAATATTTTTTTCCACTCTCCGTGGAGCCTGGTTTATTTATTAGTAGATTGCATTATAAATGGAAATGTTTCTTTCCCGAAGCTACAACACATTATTTTCTAACATATAAATGGTATTTAGATGTAATATTATCCTAAATAAATTAAACGTTTGCATTTAACAAAATATTCTTACTTACTTTACATTTGTCCCTAAGGTAAATTTTGTAACGTTTTGTTATAGTTTTATCTAGATAACCGTAGTGACGGTTTTATGTCTTTATTGGATTGAATATCTTAAACTTTAATCTAAGTTTTATACATATAATATATCAAACCATCAAAATAAATCCAATTGAATGCATAGAAAAAGTTTTACACTGCAGTTAACTACTAAATAGAGATCCCCTGTAACTAAATTATTGTGAGTTATTCTATGTTGTTAAATTGAGTATGCCTCTGTTAGGGACAATTACGGGTATACACTAGTGCAGCCGTCGAGGCGGTCCAAAGAAAATTCCACTCATGGATGAAGTGGAAGTCTTCGGAGCCTGGTTAGGCATAAACGCGTGTAGAACTAACTTTACCAACCTTATTAGTTCTTCGACCTTTGACTGACCTAAAATTTTTTTACAGAGTGTTTCATGGCCACGCTGATTCAGTTGAGACTATTTAATATTGGTCTAGGAGTTCAAGAGTATGCCTTTCGATCAAGATATCTATTTGTTTTGTCATACTTTGGCGTGTGTGGTCCAGTGGCCAGATGTGCTAGCATTACAAACCTAGATTTTTTTGGCAGCAATATTGGCCGGTTTCTAGGGATGCTGAAAGCAGCAGATTATCATTGATTGTGTGACTAAATGTGACCGACACTCAGCCACTAAACAACATTTCTTAAGTTTTGCATTTTGGGCTACAAGCTATTTTCGGACACTTGATAGCTAAACTGGTTGATGTCATGGCCAGTGGGCGACAACATTATATATTATTTCAATGTAAATATATATGAACAGCGTTTTAATTATAATTTGTACAAATTAAAACGTTTTAGAACGCTAAATTGTGTATAGCTTGTTTCAGTCTATATTATTTTACTAAATAATATATTACAATGTATTGTATTTACGTCAGTAAACGTAATTGACAACAGAGCAATTAAAAGTAAATGAAGCTTAGTTCTTCAATTCGAACTTTCATTGAAAGTATTGTGCATCCTTTCTGAACCTAATCAGCTTAGATCTATAGAAACTGTAGTTAGTATAATTGGGAAACTGAAGCTGAGCAGAACTGAATTAGTACAACGTCAATTTGAACTTCAGTTAGCCGATGTGCAATCACAAGGGAAAATTGGAGGAAGACAATTACGGCCCTTACTAGTAGGAACCTCAATAACTACTCACAAATTGGAAAGTATAACATTTTTTGGTAACAATTAATACTTAGTAAGTGAAGATTGGTCATGAGGGCTGGAAATGATTTAATGGATGAACGATCATTTAATTTCTTCAGAGCATAAATCGTGGTTAACAATCATTAATACAGCAATTAATGTTAGGATCAAGCCTAACATGAAACTAAAATAATAATAATAGATAGCCTTCTAGGAGATACTCTGATTATGGCTACTTTTCATATTTGAACATAGTTTGAAATAGCTTTCAATTATTTTTGCCATGTTTTATCACTTGTACTTTTAATTTGATTTTACTAGTAACGCTGGTTAAAACCCAGTTGTTTAGTTACTATTTTATAATGTTGTATAAGAGTCACAGGTATTACATTGAAAATGGAATTTATATCGTTCATACAAATATTATTTTTTGAAATTGATCCTAAAAGAGTAATGGTTACTACCATTTTTTATTTGACTATAGTTTGTTTACTACTTGATATTTATACACTGTTAAATCTGACTGCCTGTTGAGTATATAACATACATAGTATTTAACAGACAAAAAAATTGTGCTCAAGATTTACTTTGTTTAGCCATGCCCTAAATGACGCGGTACGCGGTATGCGATACACCTATAGTCAGTATGTTTATACCTACAACAGAGGTGGTACTGAAGGTTGGCCACATTGGCACGGTAAAGGATTGGGGTACAGTACGGGTTTATACCTCAGTACTTGGTAATCTGGTGAAAGACTCAATTGTCTAATATGAATTCAAAGTACTATGAAAAGAATATTTTGTTTTTGTAGTCAACCACTGAAGATGAACATATCAGATCGAGGCAATGTGTATATCCGATCAACAAAAGGAGACCGGAGCTAATTGAATACCATAAACTAATTTATGGTCTTAGGAGAGACGAAAAACGTTTCTAAATATTTGTTTAGAATGACCATGGAATGTTTTTATGGATTGCTTGACCTAATTGGAGATACATTCAGGAAGGAAGACACAACATTAAAGGTTCGTTAACACGCTATGATATATCATAACGATGTGATTGTAACAATTTATTGCTCCAATAAATTTGAATAATAAGTACTGTTTACACGCAACGATTTCTCGTACGATATATTCCTTGTAAGTCGCGGTTTCTGCCATGGAGGAAGTGTTATTGTTGTCAGTTTACGTAATTAGTTAAGCGACGAAATTGAAAAAGTCACAAAGAAAGTAGAGCCACTAGTGGTACTGTAAAAAAAAAAAAAACATTATCTTATACCAAATTATTAAAAAAAGTTGTGAAATGAAACCAATGAACTAAGTTTGTAGATATCATCTGCACCCACCCTGGATGTTTAACGACAGTGCTCCTGTCTGCTAATGAATCAAACTAATTTTGATTTCTGTCAGAGTATTCTTTGCTCTTAATGAGCCACAAGCAGGGAAAACTCCAATAAAGTTTAATAAATTCATTTAGAACTCTCGAAGACTTTGAACTGCCATTTTTTATTTGAAAAATAAAATTTTTTAGATGTGGCAGTTACGAATCATGTTAAAAGTGACGATGGGAAATATGTAACTGTGAATTGCCTATATGTGGTTCTACTACTCTTAAAAAAAAAAAAAACAAATTTCCTATGGTTCTAATTTTCATTGCTGAATACAGGTTTTTATGTGTTGATGTTGGTGGTTAAGGAAAAAACAGTGACAGGAGAATTGGGGAGGAATTTTGGAGGAAAAAGTTGAAAACTAATCGACTAAATTTCCCCCTAAGTCTTTTGGTCTTCCCCCAACCTGACCAAAAGTTCACTGTTGCACGTGCATGTGTGAGTTAATGGGTTAACACCACTGTACGTTTATATATGAGTGGGTGGGTAAACGAATCTAAAGTTACATAAATAATTACCAATATTGCCTAGAAAATTGGATATCAATCCAAACCAACTCATTTGGCAGAACATGACCGTCCAGTGTTTAATCAAATTACATATGATCACTTTGGTGTTTGATTGTTTCTATTTCAAAATAAAAGTTACAGGAGCACTAATAGGATGAAGAGTTCTTCATATGTGAAGAGCACTAATATTCAGTTTGCCCTGTATATTTTCTTATTTCCAATGTTGTATAGAAAGGATCAAAATCATACACATTTCAAAATTTACGATAAATTTCCTTGAAATTACAGGAACTATCACTTCTTAACTTACTCATTATTTTTAATTTATTTTTAATTAAAAAAATATAATAAGAATGTTAATGATAAGTAATAATTGTTTTGATTAATGTTTGTATTTAGTACATTTAAATTAGAACTTATTTAAAATCATAAAACTATCCGTTCCGATCTTTGGATAATATTTTTAAATGTTTTGGTTGTCTAAAACACGTTTCTAAATAATTAAAATACATTTAAATAATTAAATAAATTCTTAACAAATGAGACCAGGAGTGTTTATTTTTCAGGGGTAATTGCTTACATTTTGCTAGAAGCAAAATTACCCAAAAGATCAAAGACTCTGTTTGTAATATTCCCTTGTTTGTGTAAGGGAAGATCAAAAGTCTTTCAAAATTATAAAGTATTTTAGAAGTTCAATATTATCATACGGATATCGTCAACATATTTTTAAAGATAATTATGCATATAAAAATGTTTTAAAAAATAAAATAAAATTATGCAAGGTTACTAGGTAGTAGCATATTAATTACATATATAACTTAGCTAATTTTACTTTATTGGAAATGAAACCTAATTAATTAAAAGCATTTGACAGCTTATAGGCAACGATATTAAAAAACATAACACTGTTACTCTATTGATTAGCACAATATTTAATAAAAGGATGAGGAACATTTTTGGTTATATAAGAGATACTACTGATCTATTGGTCTTAGTTATATAAAAAGGATTTTAAGACTATGAAAAAAGTATACTTCAGATTTTCTGAAAGAGATTTATGACAAAAATGAAATAATTCAATTCTTATTTTAAAAGGCTAACATGAATAATATTAGCATAGTGATGTAGGCATATCGAAAATTATATTGATTTATCCACGGAATATTACATTACGAAGTTTGGAATAATCCATTATTATATTTTTTAATATAATATTGGTTATATTATATATTATATTTGACAGTTGATGATCAATAATAAAATTAAATACCATGTATGGTTAATAAATTCATAGAAATAGGCAATAAACAATTACTCAGAGCTATAAGATCTATTTCTTCTTTATATTTTATATCTTAGTACTAGTATGGATTTCAAGTTACTGATAAGACTGGAACTTCCCAAGGCAACCTTTGAACTTAGTTATAATTGGCAATGGATCAAATCAAATCGAAAACAAAATTATTTGAAATTTACCAGAAAGGAGACATAACAATATACAACGAATAATATTTCCCCGAAAATACTATCCGTCTGTAAGTGGGGAGAGAGTCCTAAATCAATAGTCTAAAATTAAATTTTTTATAAAGAAAATTATGGTTAGTGTAAAATATTGAAATGAGTGTTTAATAAAACTAAAATACTTTAAAAAGGAACATACAAATACTATTTTATGTTAAATTTAACAACACAAGGCTATTCTACAGTTCATCAAAATATTCATGGGGAGGGGGATATTATATGCACTTCATATAAAACATTTCAAAAGAGATCGTAATAAGAATTAAGGGGGAAGGTATAAAAATAAAGTTGAATATATGTTTTTCTAATTTTTAATGAAATCTTTACAATCTTGTTATATTTTTCATGTCATAATTATATGTCTAAAATTTCAAGAACTAATGGTGACTTACGTGACAATATATATATTAGATAATTTCCTCTTAGAACAAAAAACCTACAACTCGTAATATCTGCATGAAGTCCCCCATGAGTCCTGTCACTTGAATGTGCCTTCAATCAGGTCTGCTCTTTGTTCGATGTTCTTTGAACTAATAAGTGCTTACAAATATAATTTTAAATCTAAATATAATTTACATTTAGATAACTAGCTATAATATAAAAATCATATGCCCAATTGCATATCATACTGAAAAAGTTAAATAAAAATTAATATTAGAATTAATATTTACTATAGAAATTGATATAAAATGAGACACCTTTAATTAAAAAAATGTTATCTCTTATAGACATATTTTATGATTTATTTAATTTCCTTGACTCAAGAAATACTTATAGAAGATTACGAGTGTTTAATAAATCAAAAACATAATATTCATTAGTGTAAACTCTTCTTTTCTTAGTGTAGTTTAAGAATTTTATAAGGTAGAAAAATTTATGAATATTCAATTACATTAATTAAATTTTTTATATAAAGTAAAATGCTATCTTATACTATGTAACATATATCCTCCATAAACACCAAACATTACAACAGTAAATGTCACTGACCTAAATGTATATTTTGATCATGTACATATTTCACTTGTAAAGTGTTACTTTGCAGAATTTGAATTGAGTTAAACATGTTCAGTTTAGTTGAATGTCTAAGTATAAAATATTAATTATTAAAAAAATAAATCTGTTAAAGCAACAATTCATTATGTATTCAAAGGTATTTAAGAAGAATTAAGTAACACGTCAAAATTGAATATAATCTTGCTAATTGGATGGGAATACATTAAAATTGGGATTCAAAAGTTTAAAATTGTTCTGGATATATTGAGCCGTGTTTATTTGTGAATCAAAATTGAAGCAACGCTAAAGAAACGTTAAAAACGAACCTTATGCTTACTTACAAAACAGCTTTGTTCAAATGAAGGAATATTAGAATGAATACTCAAACTAGTTAAACTGTTAGGTACGCGGACTTGGTAAATATAAAAATATATTTAATGCATACACTTAACATTCGATGTAGACAGAATAAAGCACTTGTGGATCAAACATCACTTTCAACACTAATATTGTTGTGGTATCTTACCCAGTTCTGGTGTAGTAATATCCGGTTAACAAAGGAAGACTCTCGTGGCACACCAGGATTTGACAACTGATCTCAGTTGTGTGATATTGGGTGACGTGAAGCTTTGTGAAGCTATTTCATACTTTCTACATCAAGTATTGGACAAACCCATTATAGTTTGGGCTTTTACCCTGTGATGGTCAGGTAATATCCGATTGATGAAGGAAATCAATTATATTATCTCATGTACGGTGAAGTGAAGACATATAAAACTCTTCAACACAATTTACATCAAGTATCGAATGATCCCATACTGTTGTAAGCTTTTGCTGATCTCTAGACTCTTAATATCCGGTTGTCGAAGGAAGATTCTCAAACAATCCCAAGATTGGACAGCTTATCTCTGTTGTGTGATACTGGTTGACGTGAAACTGTGTAAAGCAATAGTTTATCACAGTCTACATAAAGTATCGGACCAACTTACATTGTTGTTGGCTTTTATCGTGTCCTAGACTGGTAATATCCGGTTGACGAAGGAAAGATCTCAAACAATCCCAAGATTGGACAGCTTATCTCTGTCGTGTGATACTGGTTGACGTGAAACTGTGTAAAACAATAGTTTATCACAGACTACATAAAGTATCGGACCAACTTACATGGTTGTTGGCTTTTATCGTGTCCTAGACTGGTAATATCCGGTTGACGAAGGAAAGATCTCATACTTGCTTATGAGTGTACACCTGATCTCTGTTGTATGCTATTAGATGACGAAGTTATAATGCTATTCGACCCAAAACTCGTATTCGAACAACATCAGTTGCTATGAACTGTTACTCAGTTGTTATGAACTGTCACTGAGCCAGGTACGGAGATATATGTGTTACAAAGGAAAAATTTTGATATATTTTCTTTATTTCAATGTATAAAAGTTCCCCAATACTTGAAAACTATTTTATTTTGTCTGATAGTGGATGGAACGAAATATTGTAAAGGCATTCTATACATTCTACGTAAACGTATTGCCAACATTTACCTAAAAAATATAAGTATATATTTTAAATTTAAGTTCTGCGTTTAAAATATTTTCATTTAAAATTGGAAAGTTTTAGTTTCGTAGTACTTAAAAATAATAATAATAACAAATAAAAAAAAGAAAAAAAAACTAGCCACTTGAGGTAATATCTATTGATTTTAAAACATGATATTTTATACTAAATATCATTTCTATATAAGATAAAATAAATTATATTACAATTGAATATAATTTGTTAACATATATATGTTAACATAATATATAATTTGTTAACAGTGCTGATCTTATAATCAAAACCGACTACTAACATAAATCATAATTCAGAAAGGACATTACTTGATCTAATTATTTTTTAATACTTAGGTATATTAAAATGTATGTATTATGGCACTAGTAATAATCAAGTCTTACTGTTCTTAGAAAAATACTATTAACATGTGATTTACAAGAATGATAATATGAGTGCACATTCGGAATTTTTATGTGCAAAGTTGAAATTAAACATCTTACTTAAATTTTACATATAAAAGGCCTAAATAAATCATGTTTGTAAAATTATTTTAGGTAGGTTTGAGTTTTACTATTCCGTCCCATGTTATACTCCTAAAGCTATGATATAGTTATAAAATAAGAATTTCATTTTAAACATTAAAAACATATGTTACTTAATTATGCCATTTTATTCCCAAAAAAACTTTTATCACTAAACATTGGAATTGTACACTTTACAGAATTCTAAAAAATAGCTTTAATTAGAACTTGTAAGCCATACATCAGATATGTACTTGGCCATACTGTCCTACAAATATGTAATAATTATTGAGTATTTGTAAATGTTTAAAGGCTTTCTACTAAGAGTCAATATTTTATTAAAATTTTGAGTATTATGTTTATTTAACGTTTTTAGTATTATAGTAAGCACTTTTTACAATCAAGATATAACAAACCAAATATAATTACCAATAAATGTGGGGGGATATGTGTAGTTAATATAACTGGAAGAAAAACAAAATTGTGAAAGAATTTTCCAATGCGATATTTAGTTTAGGTAGTAGCTTGTTTTGCCTTCGGTTATTTTGTCTAAGTCCACATAAAATTGTATATATTTCCAAAATAATATCTTGTAATATCTCAATGTTAAAATATGTTATCAAAACTAACGTTAGGAGTCACCCAACACTCTCGTTTTGTTTATTTACAGGCTTAATGATAGCACGCTTAAAAGTGACTTCTTTCACCTCTATTGTCTCTGATTAGAAAACATTGACGTTTTTCTACTTGTAATATAATACTTTAATTTTGTGTTAAGTAGTCCAGTTAAAACTTACTGGACTAGTGTTCCTGAAACTAGAGTCTAATACTATTCAACACTAGCTTAAAGAAAACAAACAACTTTACAAAGTTTCAGCGCTGCACTACACGAGTGAATGACGATTAACAAGCGACTGTGCACATTCAATGTCAATTACTGTAGTACAAACGCTTGACAGCGAAGCTCAGACTGGTAGGTGGTAGGTGGTAGGTGGTAGGTACAGTGGTAGGTGCACGTTGCGCCCGTTGTTTATTTTCGTCGTTTCCTGGAAGGCCTGACGTTACGGCGCAGGTACCGAGTCTGGCAGAAGCGGTACGCCGCGCGGGCTGTGCGCTAACTATAATATCTTTTTCGTAATAAAATATGCACTATATGTACTGTATACAGTTACTGTAGTATGGTACGTTTATTGAAAAATAAAATATATTAAATATAAGCGTTGGAACATAAATTTTCAACGTGTATTTTGCTTATATAAAAAAATATTCGGATGACTGACGTTCGGTAAATCGACGTTCTACTGTATTATAGTTACAGAGTATATGCTTAAAAATTAAAAAAAGGAGCTTATTGTAACATTTTAAATACACTATTTTTAATAAAAGAAACACTTTAGATGGCTTTATAGTCCTATTTATTGTTGTAGAGTTATAGTTATGTTTATTTTTTAATATATAAAATAAATCATATACAAAATAACATATAGAAATAACATATTTATAGAAAAAAATTATATAGAATAACATATTACATAAACTTATGAGTTATTTTTGTAAAGAATGTAAAAATAAAGTTAACACTGTTAAAGTGGTTCTAAACAGTAGAATATGTTTAATAGACCACCTGGAGAGATAAACATTTCAATGTAAACGCTTTGATATAGAGCTTAGTGAGCAGTCTGTAATGTAATTGAATATTTACTGGCTAGTTGAAGATAAATAAATATATTTAGAGTGATCCCCTGTACTTAAAATGTTGAGAGGACTGCGTTACAAAATTATAATGCTAAAAAATATGCGTTTTAAATATATATGTATATGATTATTGTAATTGCTTGGGTTCAATGTGATTACGAACAATTAGTTCTTTTTCAGGGGATTTTAGGGATTATGATAAAAACTTACCAAATGTATTCTTGTACCCCTACAATTGAATCTAAATAATTTTTAATGAGATAACAACCCCTAGGTAGGTGGTGTTGACCCACCTACCTACCCATACACTTACGGTAGTTACTAATTACTCTTTTACTCTTACACGTATGTTTATATTGACTCACCCACCCATGCACGTATAGTAATATCATAAGTATGTGTATGGGTGTGTGGGTGGGCCAGTACTTTACGTGTAGCTGATACTGCGTAAATGGAATATTTTAATATGAAGTTCCGTCTCCTTTAAGATTTCCAGAATCTAGCTCAAAGAAAGTGATATCCGGCAATAACAAACCGACATTAAACAAATCCTTTCTATAGATAACAAATACATATGTTACGGTTATATGTTAATTTGTTATTCTTAGTTGGCTTTATTTTAAGTAGGTCAACACGAAGAGTGCTATATGTTCGTCACTACAATGGGAACTGACTATCTTGTATCTAAAAATGATAGCTTTTAATCAACCAATCATCAGATTAGATAAAAAAAATAATAATTGTACCTAATCATATAACTAAACATTTCGTCTAAAATATAATGTTTAATTGTTGGTCGAATACATGACCCTGATAAATTGAATAGTTGAATAATGTACCATAGAATAAAGCACTACAATAATAAAATCAGTTAATTTATAAGTGTCCTTAAAATGTCAATTATGAATACTATTTATACTTTAAAAAATAAATCATGTAAAATAAAGTTAATGGTCAAAGTTAACAAGTACAAGTTGTAGAATTAACAAGGCGCCGGAGTGATGGTTCAGTTTGGACGATTGGGAGACATTTCCAAAGTTCGAATCCCAGACTGAGCTAACTTTCGGTACTTCACTGGAAAATAAAGTTCATGCACATTCTTAAAGGACTATGTGAGCTGGCGAGTGAAGTTAAAAAAGTGTTATATTTTGGGAAGTATTAAAATATTTAGTAAACAATAATTATTTACTGTTAATAATTAGTAAAATAATTATTTGTTATATTGTATTAACAACGTGTTGAAGTATACAAAGTGTTATGCATCGTTTATAAATAATACATAGGTGTACCATGATACTGAGGCATATTCTCAACAATTATTATTAGTGATCTGGTCTGTGGCTTTAGAAGTTCATTACGTGTCTTACGATCCTAGACGCATTATGTGACACATTAGATACAATTAATTGCTATAAAAGACGTAGAGGTCGGAAGAGTTTATCATTTCACGAAGCCTTCAATTACTGGTATTTTATATATTGTGCAGGTTTGAATGGTAAAGCAATTTAGAATTTCGAAATAATAACAACAAACAATATGTGTTGAAATAGGTCAAATAATTTTATAATTCTACCAAGATTTGTATATGTATATTTTTTTTTTTTCACAAGAATAGTTTTTATTTGTTGAAGTTGAATGAATGATTATTGTAATTTATAAACTAAACCTATAATAAATGTTTACTCTTTAATATAAATGAGTTTAGAGCTTAACTGTTCACTGAGCAATTTATCATGGACAATTTGAGAGAATAGCAGAATTAATTGTGCTCTCGAACGGAAACTCAGATATTGAGGCAACTACGCTGACATGTTTATCTCTCTATCTCTCTGGGAAAGAGAACTGAGACAGGAGTGTTATGACGTCAGAAAGCGTTATAAAACTGCCTTTGCTTATAACGACACTGATGGTTCTGTAAAAGTGGATGATTTATTTACATTTTCAGGAGTCGACCAAAATATCAGGGAACGAATATTTTCATTTGCTTAAAAAGTATTTCTGGAGACATTTAAAATATAAATTACGCTTTAATTGATATAACATAATTTATTAGAATGTTATGTTTATTGCGTTTCTCATAAAAATATGTTCTAAAGCTTTTAAAATAGGAGGAAATATATTTCTCAATGATTCAATAAACTGCTTCAAGAATGGATGGATGTTGGTGAAGAGTGGGGAGGGAATGGGTGGGAGTTTTAGCTTGAAATACCACTCAATATCCTGAAGACGAAAACACTTTTCAGGTTATACAAATATTTGGTTTTATTTTATTATCCACCCACGTTGATACATTAATGTAAAAGTATCCCATAAGACCTGAATAGTTGCAACAAAAACAGGTAATTTAATAAATAAAAACTTATCTGATGCAGAGTTATTTTTTTGAAGTTATGATACAATAACATAATATACACTTAAACTATTTATCATCATTATGTTTCTTATACAATGTAAAATAAATAGAACACTGTTGTACATATAACTGTTTGTTTCCTAGATTCTTATCAGTAATATTCAAATTGTACTGTACTGAGTAATGGTATTATTATTTATAAAAAGATAAAGAAAAAAATTACGAAACATCTAATAACCTGTTTGTCTACATCTTGTTCCAATAATACGATGTTACCTTCAATGTTGTTATTATATTTTTTTATGTTAATGTGTTTGAGTCAGCTATTTTTTCAATGAATAATTAATCAATTGCTATTTTAAGGATAAAACGATTTTAAGACATATTGTCTTAAACATCACTTATGAATAATGTCTGAAATATTTGTCTCTTAGTGCAAATTCACAATATAAGGTGAACTTATTTAACACATTTTATGTCTCTAAATTTTATTATTTTTTTCTCTGCTTTGATAACGAATTATTCAATCAGAACATTCACAAGTAGGTATATATAGTTGTCGTTGTGATTGCCTAGTTATAGATGATACGATAGACTTTTACAATGAAAAAAATGTAATAACAATAGAGAAATAAGTTGGCTATTTAATTTATTGACATTTCAATTTCATTTTGGTTACAGGGATTTGGCACCCAATGGTACTTATAAGGCGCCTCCTTAAAATAATTGATTTGAATTATTTATTGAATAAAATAAACAAAGGCATAACATATCAGTCGTCATTTACAACTGTAGAGTAAAACTATGATACTTAAATCAGAAAGAAAAAAAAATAATATAAATTGACAATCTGTACAACACTACAAAAATTCAAATTTTAAGCAACTAAGGACATTTCTTAGCCATAGAGGAACTTTTCCAAATCAAAGAACTTCCTCTCAACAAGAAATTTCTTAAGACGAGTGAGAAAGCCTATTTACTCATAATATTTGAGTTTTGGGGTCAATCTATTAAACAAATCACTCCAGCGCACACCAGGTACCTCTGGAATAGAGCCAAGCGATGTCTGGAGGTGCGGTGATTGGCATCAAGACGAGTCTCGAACCTAAGGCCATAACAACTGTTTGAACATCAATCAGTGTACCAGAAATGCCGGATAGTGTTGTATATGTGGAGGGAAGGTAGAGTTAAAATGCTTAATTCCTCTACATGAACTTAATGTTTGAAGTCCCTTGACTATAACATAGCTTGACTAGAAACATACTGGCTGAAATTCGGTTCCACCCTACAACTCAACACCATAGGACATCAAAGATGAAAAGCATCCATGATAAACCAATAGTAGGATTTTTACATGTAATACATAGGTGACTCTGCTAAGCTTATTACAAAGTTTACAACGGTGTACAGACAAAGTAAGACCACAGTCAGGAGTCAACTCTAGTGTAAACCGCATCAAAATAGTCCGATGACATTTAAGGTGGTGTTACCATATCGTTGCTGAGAATCACCAAACCACGAAACATTAAACACTTGTCGTTTCATCTATGACAAGTATGCGTATGTTCAATTATGTCAATTCATATGGGCAAAATCAGCTGGTTTGTTTATTCTATTAAATACTGGTAACTAAATTCACCAATTACATAGAAGCATTCAGCTGAATAATTAAACAAGTTATTTACCACTTATCAGCTGCAATTATAATTATGGGAATTGGAACAGTATTTTTGTGTTTATTTTTGCAATTTCGCCAACGTGACGTCATTGGAGATGTGCGTGATACTTACCATCTTCTTTTATTTTTAACGTTGTTTGTAATAACAAAATGATAGTATTTGTTTACTGCAACAAATGTTTAGACAAATCGTCAATCTTTTTAACGAATTTATACTTTACAACATGGCTGGGCGAGAAGTGAGGAGGGGGAATTCACATACTACAGCTGTCATCGGACTATTTTGGTGCGATTAAAATTAATAGCCTTAATGATGATTCCTCTTTAACTCCTAAATGATCAAAATCACATTACAGTGGACATTTGTCCTTTACCAAAATATAATTGAGAACAGTTTTTTCTTAGTTCAAAACCAAGCTATTATTTCATAAGTAATCTTCAAAAGAGGTAATTAACTCTCTCTTCTAAGTCTCTTCTAGAGCCTCGAAAGATATGATATATGACCATATCTTATTTAACATGTAATAATAAAATTAAGTAAATGATTTATTCCCTTTTTAAAAGACATTACATCATGAAATGACAATTACAAGGAATAGAATTGAAGTCCTCTGTCATTATCACGTTAGTCGGCAGCTCCCGGCAGCATTTTCCACAGTACACATATTAACAAATGAATTCTACATTGTTATCTCACATCAACATTCTTCAACATAACCACTTAGAACAAATTCATAAATAAAGTTGAATCATGTCTTGGGAATGATAAAAATACGCAATAAAGGATGTCTCAAGAAATGTTAGGCTGTAATTAGTTGCTTGGAGACCACCAGTTGAAACCTAGAGAAGCCTACAGTGACGAGGCTTACTAAAGGATGTCTCAAGAAATATTAGGCTGTAATTAGTAGCTTAGAGACCACCAGTTGAAACCTAGAGAGGCCTACAGAGACGAGGCTTAATAAAGGATGTCTCAAGAAATGTTAGGCTGTAATTAGTAGCTTAGAGACCACCAGTTGAAACCTAGAGAGGCCTACATAAAAGAGGCTTAATAAAGAATGTCTCTAGAAATGTTAGGCTGTAATTAGTAGATTAGAGACCACCAGTTGAAACCTAGAGAGGCCTACATAGAAGAGGCTTAATAAAGGATGTCTCAAGAAATGTTAGGCTGTAGTTAGTTGCTTAGAGACCACCAGTTGAAACCTAGAGAGAGGCCTACAGTAAAGAGGCTTAATAAAGGATGTCTAGAAATATTAGTCTGTAATTAGTAGCTTAGAGACCACCAGTTGTAACCTAGAGAGGCCTACAGAGAAGAGTCTTAATAAAGAATGTCTCAAGAAATATTATGCTGTAATTAGTAGCTTAGTGACCACCAGTTGAAACCTAGAGAGGCCTACAAAGAAGAGGCTTAATAAAGAATGTCTCAAGAAATATTAGGCTGTAATTAGTAGCTTAGTGAACACTAGTTGAAACGTAGAGAGGCCTGCAGAGAAGAGGCTTAATAAAGAATGTCTCAAGAAATGTTAGGCTGTAATTAGTATCTTAGATACCACCAGTTGAAACCTAGAGAGGCCTACAGTGAAGATGCTTAACCAAGGATAATACGATGGAATCCTACTATTTCCTTCAAGTGCACCTTGCTTTTCACAATTTAAACATATTCCTTTTGATATATAAATTCCAAATTTTAAAATTAAGTGTACACTTTCATAATAAATTTTGTAGTTTGATAAGTATTTTGATCATTAGGAATTAGTCACTGTATTTCCACCAAGGGAGGAGCAGTTGTGATTTGCACTTGATATTTAAAAATAAAGTTTCATTAGTTTATACAATCAAGTTCATATTAAAAACGTTATTTATTCAATGCCCTATAATTTTAGTGGTTTATTTTATTATGAATGTTATAAATGATAAAACTAAGTATAAAATTTTTAATTAATGTGGTCTTTTTACTGATCGTTAATTATTAACAATGGTTGATCGACCAAAAATAATTAATTAAAATGCATTAACAACATGCAGATAAAATATAAGAGAGGTATAAGTGTACTACACAATATATATATATATATATATATATATATATATATATATATATATATATATATATATAATAACTGAAAATTACTACCGAAATAGTTTCTATACAGGTAGACTATTAACCCCGTTAAAATGTATTCTAACCACGCAACTGTGAACGTGTAATATAATAGTTAAAATATAACCGCTACAATATTCAAGTTGTAAACATATATTTTGCTAACCTTCATTACTCTAATCAAGATGATGGTGCAGCTGTCTACAGAGGGATGCTGAACTAACCCTAGTGGGCATATCAAACACCTTTGATGCTTGCAAGAGCTTATATAAAATGTACGTTTCTTAATCAGGACTTTCCAAAAATAGAAAAACATGTAAGTACTTAATACTTATACTCTATAACAAGTATGCTTGTTTTATTTATTAATCTTTAAATAACAGGAGAGGATGATCTTCCCTTTAAGTTCTCCGTTCTTCGTAGACTATTGATCTTTTAGAAAACCTATTCAGAGAAAGTAAAGAGTACGATGTAAGTACGAGTAAGAGTACCACTGACTAATAATTAATTATTTATAATAAAAAACTATCCTAATTTGTTATAAAACAGTATCTAAAACGTATAACACATATTTTGCGTTAGGTTTATTTCATAATAAAACATAATAATTATTAAATATTGATCGGTGTTTTTCCAAAATAACAAGGGCTCTATTTTAATACTATATATGAAGCAATCCTAATACCCACAGATGGAAACACAGACAAGACATGGGCCCAGCCAGAACTTGTGGTTGTAAAACAAGTGAGATGTGCGTAATGCGTTAGTTGAGGGGGTTATTTAGAGTTGTGGGAGCACAAGTCTCAACTTTGAATATAGACAATCTGTCGTACACTGGTGCTGACTTGTTTCTCTTTGTAAGTTTATGGAGGATATTTTACTACGATATTTATGTGTGAGTAGCATTTTAATGAAAGAAACGTTTAGATTTACTTTTAATTAAATACGCAATGAGAGTTAAATATAAGGGTTTATAAATTACCTCTAAAGGAATTAATTTGTTATTTATTCAAATTAGTTTCGGTCATTTATCAAACGAAATAATACGTAAATAATTGTAGGCTATAAACCACGAGGTAAATTTCATTTCTTCTAATTTATTTTATGACAGTTAATCACAAATGTTTTTAAAATTATTAACTGTGATTTTACCTACACTATCATTAATCCTTATTTACCTACGTTTACAAGAACTGCATACATTTAGATTCTGAGTAACTAGTTTGTTTTTCACTCCTTAACTCATAACAATTCCTAACTTGTCTAGAATAGTCAAAGTTTGTGTTGTACTGTTAGACTTAGAGGTATAAACTATTGTTGTACATAAATGAACATAATGTTCACTCCTTCAAAGCTTTACTGTCTCCAATTTCAAAGTTCAACTTAACTCTCTTATTTAACTGCGAACAAACAAGTTTAATAATGAGTAAAAGTTTCAGTTTTCACTTGTCTTCAATCTTGCAATTCATAAGAAGTAAATTTGTGAGAAGACGAAGAAGTTATTACATTGTATTTGAGATTTCATTGAAATTACCTTTTTATTGAAACGTTTTAATTGATCAAAATCTCACTGTCCCATAGTTATGTATTATAGGGTAGTGATTGTCCTTCCAGACTAGTCATAAAGGAGACTGGATCTAAAGACGATTGACTCATCCTACCTGTCGGTACCAGCATTTGTAATGTCTATTCAGAGGTTCCATTGGACAATATGGATGTTTAGCATGGTCTTCAGCTACTCTCAGTCTAAAGACGATTGACTCATCCTACCTGTCGGTACCAGCATTTGTAAGGTCTATTCAGAGGTTCCATTGGACAATATGGAGGTTTAGCATGGTCTTCAGCTACTCTCAGTCTAAAGACGATTGACTCATCCTACCTGTCGGTACCAGCATTTTTAAAGTCTATTCAGAGGTTCCATTGGACAATATGGAGGTTTAGCATGGTCTTCAGCTACTCTCAGTCCAAAGACGATTTACTCATCCTACCTGTCGGTACCAGCATTTGTAAGGTCTATTCAGAGGTTCCATTGGACAATATGGAGGTTTAGCATGGTCTTCAGCCACTCTCAGTCCAAAGACGATTGACTCATCCTACCTGTCGGTACCAGCATTTGTAAAGTCTATTCAGAGGTTCCATTGGACAATATGGAGGTTTAGCATGGTCTTCAGCCACTCTCAGTCCAAAGACGATTGAGTCATCCTACCTGTCGGTACCAGCATTTGTAAGATCTATTCAGAGGTTCCATTGGACGATATGGAGGTTTAGCATGGTCTTCAGGCACTCTCAGTCTAAAGACGATTGACTCATCCTACCTGTCGGTACCAGCATTTGTAAGATCTATTCAGAGGTTCCATTGGACGATATGGAGGTTTAGCATGGTCTTCAGGCACTCTCAGTCTAAAGACGATTGACTCATCCTACCTGTCGGTACCAGCATTTTAAGGTCTATTCAGAGGTTCCATTGGACAATATGGAGGTTTAGCATGGTCTTCAGCTACTCTCAGTCCAAAGACATTAAGGTGAAACCGTAGTCCTGCTGAATCGCTTGGTTGACTGTATTGACACGTGTGCATGCGTGCATTGCGATCCATCCATTCACTGAACTCGTTCCTCTGTAGATCAATCTCTGAAACCTAAATTCCTCTTACCTTATTTTCATTGGCTCTTCTTATATATGACAAGCTGGATATTTAAAACTGTTAATTGGAAACATATGTGATTTATGTATTTAAATATATCAAAATGAAAAATATTAAAACGTGCAGCCATAGTTTTTGTTCGATTAATTACAGTACTTACGAAATATTAGTTAGAAATCGTCATGAGATCATGTAGCGTGTTTGAGTCATACAAATTTTAAGTAACCTTGAATTAATTGCACTAGTCTTACTTCGTTTACACAGGATTACATAGTTAATGTGTAATAATTGTGTAAAAGTAATAATGATGTAAAGGAGTATACTCCTATATAGCAAATCGTATTTAAACAATAAATACAGTTTAAAAAAGAAAAATGTCTTAAAGGATGAGAAGGTAATGTTTCTTTGATTGGTGAGATGGGAATTTTGATAAGAAGCGTTAACTTAAGTTTTAACTTTCTACTTAGAAACAATCGTAGTGGTAGGACTTCAGTTTTCTTCCAATTACAATGGCTTTGATGGTTCTATAATGGTAATAAACCACATCTAAAACATCTTAGATTAGAACTCTTTAGCACAAATGTTCTTTTTTAATTTGTACACTACACTGTACAACACAAGTGTAATATTTATTTTTAGAATGTGGGTGTTCTATCACCCTCTGTTGCTATAGAGTTTTCTTGTAATGTAATACGTTTGTGTCACACTATGCCGATACTATGAAACTAGTAAAATGTTATATTTGATGTCACACGAGTTCACTTAGTATCCTGGAGATATTGTATTGTGATTGTGATCATATTGACCTTATCAAGGTTACTTCTACATATAATCAAGTGGAATATACAATTTTGAATCAATAACATAAAGTTATTAGCAGTTTGCATTTATTATTAATAAATTTGTTCTTTTAGTGTATTGAAAATTCGTATTCATAGATTTTTTGTGTATCTTCTAATTCCATTATTTAGTAATTTAAGAGATGGTTAAAGATATATACTTAGGTGTTACAACAATAATTAAATATAATTTGTCATTTATATACATTGTAATTATGAATCAAATTAATAATAATCTAAAAATTATATTAATACTTTTCAGATCCAATAAAATATTTTTTCTTACTACGAATATTGAGTCTATGTAGCCCAAAAACATTCCTCTTACAACCATAGATATGACTGAAATTACTAAATTGGAACTTAATAATTGGTATCTATATATTTGAAGAAATAAACATGTAATTATATATTTCAAATGTATTATTCGTAATTCTTTTTTCTTTAGAAGAGGACTATATATACAACAATTAAAATGGTTGAATTTACTTTAATTCCACTCTGTTTTTTAGTTCACCGTTAATGCCCTACAGGGACTTTTGAAGGCCTACATAATTAATGTTTGTCTGACCATTTCTTTAAGGTCAAACTCTATTTTGTGTCGATACAATTCGTTTGTTTTTTTAATGTTATTTTAAAATAGTTATGTACCTATCCAATAAATAACAACTACATTTGAGAGTGTGCTTTTTGGATTATGAATGAGAAGTTATTTAAAAAAACCAACAATAAATACAATTTTAAATTGTCATACTTTCGCCAAAGCAGTTCATTAAATCTAATAAACAGATGCAATAGAACACATACAATATCCTGACAGCAATCATGTTCCGTATTTTCCGTTTAGAAATTGTTTAGAAAAGTCCCTAAACTGACGTTTTACTTTGGATTTAACCTTTAACTTCAGTTTGTATGTTTGATTATGACATTCCTGTAATTTTAGTTTTTTTCCAGTATCAAAATAATTTATTTTGCAATATGAGGCTACTATTATTTATCACTCTCCTAATATTCGGTAGGGTATTTTCTTTATACTATTTATATAATAAGATAACCGTTACTGTTCAGAATTGTATTTTACATATTTTTGATTCATTTGAATCAATTAATTAGAATCAATGGGGGGCGTTTTAAATTTTTTTATATTTAGGATATCTGTGAATCTTAAAATATGAATTCAGGAAATAATTTACCGTAACGGGCTATACATTTATGAGTTAACTAGCATTTTTATTTTACAGAAAAACTGAAAATGTGCTAGAATACAACTAAGATTGTGGTTTTTGTTTACTAAAACTACTATTAGCAATAAACATGTACTCCTTTATGAGTTCATGTTATATTTAATGAACTAAATGCAACCATACCTGCATTCTAGCCACTAATCGTAAATCGCGAACTTCATTAAGTCACCTGTGTGTTCCACATTTGTTTAGTGAAGTCTCAAATTTAAACAACATTAATTTTGTAATATGTTAAGCTGTTATTTTTCATCGTTATTATGTTACTTGTATGTATTGAAAGATTTGAATACTATCATAGTTTGATGGTTTATCGCTGTATAAATGCAAATGCTAATATATTCCAAAGCTTTCAATGTTATGATGTAAAATACGTTTTCATAAGTTATGTAGTATATAAATGTATATAGTTTGTGTATATTATTCACTTTTTTATAAATTACGTTTAATCCTAATATGTTTTTTAAATAGCTAATAGTTCTCAAAGCTGCAAAAAACAATTGAGAATTATTAATGAAGTATTTAGCTGATAGACGTTTTATGTATACATTTGAGGATTTGACATAATTTATCGGTGTGATAATGAGAATGGTCAAAGGTTCATTAGTTGCTGGTTGTCTCAAACAAAGGAACGGAATGTGGGACAGGTGAAACAATGGTCTGTGGCATGAACATAGTTTGCGCGGTGACAGGTCGGTCCCTTTTATTGCTTTCTAGATATATTATTGAAGTGGGTGGAATCCAAATCAATAAATTAAAGTGTATATACACTTTCAAAGCGTAGGGTTTCGTTAAAATGTTTTTGGGAAAGTTAAAATGTCCTATTACTGCAATAATGTTACCATATTTTTCATTTAAATGTATATTACTGTGTATGTATTAAGGGGAATGGACATTTTACTAAACTTATATACTAACATAACGGGAATGGAATATTTAAATATATAACAGTTTTTGGATGAATGGTGATATGTGGTTTTACATAAAGTTATAGTACATACACGCACAAACACACATAAGTTTTATTTTTAAATACCGATCATCAAGCATTGAGTGAATGTGTTTTCCGAATAAGTGTGATGAGTGTTAATGAGTTAATAATGTTAATGTTACAAACAAAGGATGGCTATGAATTATAAAGTTCCATTAAAATATATAATTAAGAGTATTGAAACCTTAAACTTTAATTTAATGGTCCGGCGTCAGATTTAGTCATAGACGATATTAAATAGGAATAAATCCAAAAACCATATGAAATATTTATAAAACTACTTATTGACTTGTCAATAATCACTCAGATTATCTCGGGTTGTTCATGCAAACGATTGCTTGTATATTTGACCATCAATCTCTAAATACACATATTTTAAATTTTTTAAATATAATTTTTTAAAATTTACTAATGAAAAAGGGTCAAAAGTAGCGTTTTAAATTTTAATATACATATATTATATATTTCAATAAATGTTTAGTTTTTTTATAGGCACAAATTTCACAAAGTATCGTAAATTCTTGCGAATAATTAGTTCAGAACCTCGATATTTAACTGAGGGCTTCCTGAGTTTTTTTCTTGTCAAGAAGTCTCAAGAACAAAAAAGAATATCCATTATTGACAAGGGGAGACAAAGAGCTTAAGTGCCTTTGTTGACATTGATGCCCTCCTTTTATTAAACAGAGATTGATTAAGATCTCAAGAACGAGGTTAAAAGTCTAGATCAGACTCTTACTGAACTGTCATTTGTTTTAATCAAAGATATAGTAAATATTAAAAGTTAAACTTATAAATATGAAGAGGAATAATATGTTTGAATGATAAATAACAGCAACGAAAGATATAACTGTGGAAAATTATTTAAAGACTTACCATGTGTGAATGGTGGACATATATACATTCAGGGCATATAAGTAAATATAAAACTATATGGTGCGTTAGTTGGTAAAATCTCAGATTCATTATTGAAATACCCTCATTTTAATCCCAATTAGTGTCATAACTAATTTGAAAAGAGATCATGTGATAATCACTAGTAGTTTATTATCCATGGGCTATTATTTTGTGACACTTAGTAAGGTATACTTTGCCTTAGTTTGTAACAATGTATCGATTCGCTCATATACACTTATCTCAATAATTCTACATTTCATATTCACCCACATCTTGACTATCGGCCACAGGAATAAATAAATATTGATCTGGGTGCACGTTTTATTCCAATTATACCACACATTCCAATTGTTTGTTAATCACGTTTATGAATGTAATATAGAAAAATGTGATACACCGCAAAATAATAAATCTCTATATGTCCGATGAATTTCTCATAAATTCCCAACATACGAGTTCTCGTAATATAGGTTTTAAATACACTTACGATGTCTTGTAGTAATAGTAATTATTAACTTCATAAGTAATAATACAAGTTTTCATAGTAACTCCATATTTTTAAATATTTTATCACCCATTTTATTAGTATTCTATCCAAAAAAAAAAAAAAAATAAAAATAAATAAATAGGAATATCATTTTATAAATAAATATATTGTAGTTTTATTATATAGCTAAATATATTTTGATAATTTATCCAAGCATAATTTGTGATTACTTTACATCTGCAGAAACCAGACCCACAACTCCCAATTCACAAAGTTAGTCATGAAAGTCACAGCCAATGTACTGGAAACTCCATCTTGGCAAAGTGGAAACTTTATTCAACCATATCAGTGATGTTTAAACTCCCGTATACCGGTGGGATTTTACTCGACCCAGTGCCTATATTTTCTTTGACATTTCATGTTGTTACAATTTATGTACGAGGAAATAAATAGGTACACTTTGATTAGACAAAACTAACCTAGATTATTTCAGTTACCTCCCTTACGATATTAATTTAAGTACAATGTTAATATGCAAGTTTTTATTAAGTTCATTTATATGTTTATGGCGTTTTGAACTTTAAATGTTGTCATATATTTTCACTAATGTACTAGTACACTTTATATGCTTGTAAGATATATTCTTAATCTAATATATAATATTAAACTAAAGTGTCCTTCTGTATGCTTTTTTTTTATCTACGTGAAAATGTTGACAGTTTAAAAAAATATACAAACACGGGAACATTTATGAACTATTTTATCCTTTCATTAATATATTAAAATTCTAACGTTTTAAACATCAAATAATCTGAAATAAAAAAAAATAATATCTATATATCAATAAACAAAAATATGCGTTTTAAATTTAAATAAAGCTAAGAAAAAATGATGTATTTATGGTTCCCAAACGAAATCTCACTTTCTATACAAAAAGTTATTTACTTCAGGGACCAAAAATGTTTAACTCAATACCAATTGTTCTGCAAAATTTGAAAAATATAAAATTATTTTCCAACAAAGTAAAAAATTGGTTATTAAAGCAATAAAGTATAGATAACCTTGTAAATATTTAAGTTTAAAGCAATACACTTTCAAACATATTTTTATTATTCATTTATAATCGTATAAAGTTTAATACCTTGTAAATACTTATTCACTGTATCATATATTTATTTCAGATAACATACTAAAGTATACATATTTGGTTAGTCATAAATTGTTTCGTTTTTATTTTGTTCCTATTATTGTATTATATAGCTATACTGTTAGGGTTAGGATAACATTAAATTTAGAGTTAAGGTTTAAGCTATTTATGTTTTTATATTAGTGTTTATATTTTGAAGAATTGGGATTTTTTATTTTAAATTAATATTATTTGCTCATGCGCATATTAAGATTTATTTGAAAAGAAGGAACCTCTTAAACAGGCATTGCCTTAGGAGGTCCTAGTATTTTCTTGAAATATGTAATTAATGAAAGATTTTGTTCTAGTAGTATAAGTTTTATTTTGTTAGCAGAAAATTAAGAAGAAACCTTTTTATGTTTAAATTTAATTATATGTATTTTATGAATATATTTCGAGAAAATAAATATATTCTTATTCTTATTCTAAATTATAATTTATTGCAAAAATTAGATACGTCTTAAAATAGGGCTTTTAATAGCTACAATATTTTATTTAATATTAAGCTTAAATCAATATCTCGTATAAAGGTCTAACGCATTGTGTACTTTATTAGACTTCAAGGTTGTATGATCACAATAAATAACTTATAATATAGTTTATTGTTTTAATAGGATATGAACTTTTACATTGTACAAAACGTTTCATTGCAATAAAAAAGAATAAACAGAATGTAATAAATAAAAAGATATAACGAACGTCAACCCAAATTTTACATTTTAAAATGAGAATATTAAAGATTTAAACGATGTTTCAAATTATAAAGTGGGTAGAAAAATGTTGTTATTCTCAGCTATCAATTCTTTATAAAGGAGCAAAGACTTTTTCACGAACCCTGGAGAATAAATGATAATCTTAGTAAAACAAAGGATTAAAAAAGTAAACTTCCATCTGCTAAGCAAACCCACTTTTCACAAAAGAAGGTTGTAACTCGTTTCTTTTATACTGCTATATTATGTAAATTACTTTAAATAACATTTCTCTATTTGTGTGTTTATTGTTTGAATAAAAATCCCTACTTTTACGGTTTGTTTGGGTAATTACATGCATATAAAATAATGAAAAAAATTATCTGCTTTACAGTATTTTGAGATTATAATGTCTTTAAAATATATACCAGTTTCAGGCATAAATATCTTCTTTTGTAAATCATATTTAATTATAATGTACTTCATGCTTTAGATGAGATATTGGTGAGATATCCTCATAGTTTTTCTTTAAAACGTTTCGTTTGTAACAAAAAGGCAAGGATAACGCAGAATATATTATGCGGAAATATGATAGCCATTACGGGTGTTTATTATAGTTTTAGTAACCACTGGACGATATAACGTGTGTATAAAATTTGTTTCTACTTCACTGTTACATTCTTCTCCACAGCTCTTTACTTTGTGGCCATCACAATAGTCATGCTATAGTAAATTATTTTTTTTTAATCTTAAGATTTTTCTATTATACTATTTACTGTATTTAATTTTTAACAACTTGCATCTTACAAAATATAAATTATTAGATACGAGGAAAAATGGTAGTTAAAATATTTGTGTTGTTTTGGTTACGAAAAGTCAGGAAATAAATTATAATAGAGAATCATAGTGGTTATACGACTGCTTTTCAATTATTGATAGTTCAATGTCTATTAAATCTAACTTTATTTTTTTTTTTTACTGGTTCATAATATCTGTGTTGCCAGTTTTAAAGGGTAACACGATTCATGGGAGTGGTCAAGAGTTTGCAATATTCAAGGGCTGTTGGTGTCAGCTGTCTATTATAAGGGTACCACTCCACGCCGTACAGTATACAGCTGGCACTCTCCCGAGGAATGCAGGAATCTCAAAAGTAGTGTAGTTTGTAAATAAATATTACTAACAAATAATAGAAAAGTAACTACTTAAACTTCAAAATCCCAACATGAGGTTATCTAGATTTATCTACATATCTCATTTTAATTTTTCCAGAAGAATTGTCTACTTCAAAGAGCTTTTTTATTGAAAACTTAAACTAGTACTACCGAATATTAGTTAGGATTGTAAAAAAAGTTAATATTATTTGCAGGACGTCTCCAATAAGGCAACAAACAACAGTTTTGTTTAAACAAAATGTCAGAAAATGTTCTTTATTTGTTTACAAAAAACATGACTATATTATACGAGTATTTTGTAAAATTGTATTGTAATTATTTATCATATTTCGTAAAAACACTAAGCATGTATGTCACTATTATATTAATTTATGTTATTTAAGTTATGTTAACTTATAACATTTTACCCACACGTTATTTTAATATCATGGTTATTTTTGTTTTTGTGTACGTCTTTACCAAATTAATTTACAACATATCAAAAGTGTTGATAAATATTATCTCCATCTACCCTTTGATAACTTTGATATTCAAAGAACAATTAGTTATCTTTTCAAGAGCAACACACTTCTACAACTGTATGTCGAAGGAACAACGGGTAACATTGCTCGACAATATTGTTGATTAGCATATCCAGTTAAAAAATGAACTGGTTTTTTACTTATCGATCACCCAAATGTTTATTTTTAAAGGGGTTTGATCAGTTTCAAATGTATTACGTGGTATCATGCAAAATTCTGGGTGATAAGACACGCATTTTAAAGTCCAACAATAAAATGTTTTATTAATTGTTTAATTGGAAATTAAATCTTAGCTTGCATTTTATTCTTAGCGTGAAAAATATATATATTAGCAAACAATGTTTCCTTTATTTTAAATTGTACGAGCACGTATTTTTTACATGTTCAATATACTTTAAAATGAATCTTAAAAAAAAAAAAATAATAAATTTACTTTGAATTTCAACTCAAAATAGTTTGCAGAAAAATCATAAACTTGGCTAGCAGCTTACTTTTCAATTTTCATTTGTAAAAGTTTAATACAAGCTGTGTTTTTTAACTATAAATCTGTACTTTTGGCTATTTTTCAGCCCACAAATATTAAATCTGTACATTTGTACATTCCATGTTGTGATAATGTATACATTTCAAAAAAAGAAAACATACAAATGCTAACCGATCCAGGGATTTCATTTATAGCAACGTACATATTTTAAGGGTTGCTGTTATTTATCAGATACAGAATTAGTTTGAATGTATAATGTAAGTCACAAATAAAAACTACCAGTTAATACCTATAAAAAATATATCATAGAGGTTAATTGATATTTAAATGAAAAAATATATAAATTCAAATCTACTAGATTTAATTAGAAAAGTTAACACAATAATTGTTTAACAGTGAGTAATTGTTTGATGTATAAAAAACTTACTGTATTTGTGGAATTATTCAAATGTTTACAATATTCGGAAGAAAAAATATAATTGGTTCGTACATAACATTAAGCCTACACGATTATCAGCTCTGTCTTGTTGTTTAATTCTAGAATGTTTAGTCTATTAAAATGAATGGGGTTACTTAAATAGGCCTAATACTTGTCTTTGTACTGGTTAATTGAGCCCAGTCAATAATTTAAACATAAATTCCCTACGAATATTTATCCATAAATACAGGAATGTCAGAAAATATATTTAAATATTCCACACGTACAATTATATATTTTATATACCATAATATTAAGTATTAAAATAGTCATATTCGCTCAAATAATGTACCATTAGATATATGTTTTGTTTATATTTGTGGTTACAATTAATTAATATAGACTAATTATAACAGTATTCAAAACTTAATTGAAAAATAAGTTTAGTGATCATAAAACAATTAAGAATCAGCTTAATGGGTGTTATTATGAAAATCTGTAAAAAGTCAGCTGTTAGTTCTGTGATTGAAATAATGAGCTGCTTGTACAGAATCTCGTGTGTAATCAACATATCATTGTTTCACGTAGAGTTATTAATATATATTATGACTAAAATTATAATGATACATAGTAATGTACTAACATTGTAATTAATATGCAATGTGATATTAGTATGGCATCCACTACATCATCTATACATTTTAGTAAGACATATTTCAATTGGCTTTACTTGCATTCAATACTAAAAAAATCTTGAATATAAAATATACCGTATTGTTTGCCTTCTTCGTGATATATATAAAATACTATGTAGTTTAACAGTATTTTCTTACATTTAAAAATACATCTAAAGATATACAAAATATTTCAAACTAAGACGTTTATATATGTACTTCATATACTTAATTCCACTATTTAATGTAAAATAAGAGGCATGCTATCTGATACAAATATATTCTCATTAAAAAAAAAAAAAAAAAAGAAACGATGTGTCAAAATTAATTTTAAAATTTGTTAAGAGGTGTAGGTCATCTTGACTTAACAACAATTGAAACTGCCTCGGTTAGTGAAATAGACGGATGGTTACAATCACTCACAGTCCGCTCGTTACTACTGAAGTAAATGGACGTAACACCCTTGAATTACTCCAAATGTACACATATCAGTGGTAAAAAAAAACATTTGT
Organism: Stictocephala bisonia; assembly: GCA_035578905.1. Taxonomy (NCBI): domain Eukaryota; kingdom Metazoa; phylum Arthropoda; class Insecta; order Hemiptera; family Membracidae; genus Stictocephala; species Stictocephala bisonia. The sequence continues at coordinate 1,109,579 of JAQJVL010000116.1, read as the reverse complement.
TTATTAAAAGATATACCAAGGAGTGTGAAAAAGTAACATTAAAATTACTTATGTGAGCCTATTTCCCTTTATATTTGCTCTGGAAATTAATTATCATTTATTAGTTTTAGAGTAAGAAAACACATAATATTTTGCACATCATTACATTTGTCATTAGAGCCAGAAAACGTATTATGATTTGTTCACTGTATTTAACTTTTTATAATATTTATTTTAGATCGTTACTAACACAAATATACCCACAAAAATTACGTGTTAACGATATAAAGAACAATAATATTTAGGAAGGAATATATATGTATATGCTATAAAATGCACATAATAACACTTTTAACCAAATCCAAAGGGCTCATATCTGAAGGAAGGGAGGATGGGACATCAATGGTCCTTCTCTTAGTGGAGGCATCTAATATGAAAGAATAAATTACAATATATTTCAGTGGGCCTTATCTTTGAAATGGCGATTATACTAATTGTTAAGCTAGATATCTTGAATGGTATTATATAACTGTATTTATATAATATAATGTAAATAATATGGTTTAAGTATATTTATAATAAAAATATAAAGTTTTAAAAACGTATATTTGGATTATTATCGATGACATATAATTTATGAGCAAGTAACGTTCCGGTATTTCCAATAAAAGTGCATCTATGGAAATTTAGTAATAATCCTTATTGTTTCAGGTTGGATTTAGTGTCTGGACTGATCTTTTTCAAAAATAAATACATTGGTTTGAGATGTGATTTTGTAATCTGAAAAGGAACGTCAAGCAAATACTAGTTGTCATTTATACTAATAATTGTTATTAATTATAGTTGGTGTTTTGTTAAATATATGAAAGCCCTACTCAATTTAGATACAACTTTGTAAATTTTACGTGTTTCAAAACAAGTTATGTATCAGCATGCAGCCTTTTTTATAGAAAAATAAGTTTTATATTATATAAAATAATAAAAATGGGAATGCAAATCAGTCAATAAGTTATGTTAGAAGTTGTAAAAATTACCTTAAACATTTCTCAATATATATGAAGTCAGCTTTTGTGCCATGTTTATGTTTATTGTTTCAGACCTTTGAAATAATTGACTAAATAACATTAATACTAACGTTAAACTTATGAAGATAATAAATTTGAGGGACTATTTAAACCATCTACAAATGGAATTTCAACAAATCCTATTTAATCAGTACTCATGACTCAAAAGATTATTCTCTTACAAATGTTATCCAAATCTACCAGTGATTCCGGATGTGTCGTTAAAAGCTAGTACGTCGATTTTAGATTTTATAATATTGTATTTACGAATATAGCATTTGTATTTAGCAATGTTATATTCATTTTTACGTATACACAAAATAATTATGTTACATTTATTATTACAATAAGTTAATAATGTAAATATAGGCTAAGTTTTGCCACACCAACATAGTGACGAATAATAAAATACAGTACAAGTAAACGTCACACAACACAAATTTATTATAATATAAGCACACATAATTTATATTACAATACAAGTACAAAATGTACAAATATTATGGCGATCGATTTCAGTGAACTCTAGTCTGAGGAACACTCACGTTCCTCAGACTAGAGAGATTCACAAAGAACCCCTGTATATGTACCAACACGTATTATGCTAATTAATAAACTAAATAATGAAATGACGTTCAAGATATTTGATATCCTTAAAAAGATATTTTTAAATAATTTCTTACGCTATTTTGAGTAAATAAAATGCACACAATCAAATATTTTTCATCAGCACTTTTATAAATAGTTATTCTTAAAATTCATATTTTTAAAAATATAAATACAATATTTTAATTACTTATTATTATTGGTGCGAGAACACCATAGAATATAGCATCTCTTGAATTTGTAACTAGTTTGTATAGGTAATTAAAAGAAGAGTAAGAGATTTTAAAGTAGTGGAAAAAAATATGTTAATTATTTTGGTCTAACCTTTAAATACATTAAAATATTACCCTATCTTGTATCTTGTAGACTTGTCAACTTTTGTAATTAAAATGCCAATGAACAGAGGAAGAGGGGTTAATCGACTTTTATACTTAATTGATGTATTATTAGAATAAATGTAGAAATTAGTAATTCCAATTATAATTTTAACCAATTAATAATTTATAAACACAGTAACGAACCAAGTCTCTGTAGAATTACCTACGCTAAAATACAAGTTATGTATCATGCTTGTATAGCTTAGTCAAATATTATTCAAGTGAAAAACACTTTTCAATCTCACTATGAAAGATTATCTAAAAATATTTAAAAGTAAGTATTTTATAAACCTAAATAAATAACTCATCAACATATACAATAGAATGTTACTTTATAATGAACAATTTATATTTATTACATTTAAAATCACTATATTTTACAAACAAGTTTGTTCCGACGATTGTAATATGAAGAGCCATGCCACTTTAAATACCAATGTGGATGAGTAAAGGGACCCAGGAAAGAAGCTTTTGTGGTTGTAGTCTGATCTTAGGAGGGTGGGCGTGGTTCTTCGAAATTGATCACCACAGTATTTGTTCATTCTTTACTTTTATGTAATATATTTGTGCATGTTGTGCTTAAGTTGCAATATGTTTTAGCTGTGTCACGTTCACTTGTGCTGCTTTATTGAATGGAAATTCAATATACTGGTCATTATAGTCTTCCTTAGAATAAATTGGTGCTTATAAGACTGTACAAATTCTTCATTTAAAAATATATTACCAAGACACAACTTATAATTGCTTAGTAGGTTTCTCAATTATGAGGTGGGATGGGCTCATAACGTATTTCGATCGGTAGTTCTATTCTATCTGTTTTATAATGTTTTGTTTACATTCTATACCAATAACAGTGTTAATAATTACTATATTTTCTATTTATAAGTATTAAAAATCTCAGACATAATTAATTCGAAACATTCTGTTTACTTTTTTATAATAATCAACATCAAAACAAAAATCAGCTGTTACACATTGCAAATAACATATTTAGAAACACTACAACTCTTCCCTCGTAAAAAGAAAATTGAAAGATTTGCATTGTGAAAATTAAATTATTAGTTTTTGAATTTGATTCATGTGACGTCTCCAAATCATTTGGTCAACTTGTACACAGTACATCACCCTTCCAATTCTTTGTTTTACAATTCCTCTTCTCCACACCTTTTTCCCGGGCCTTAATTAATCTCTCACCTTTACTATGTATCCTTCCTTGAACTCCCTCCACGATATTTCATTTCTGTTTCCATGTTGTGAAATTGCTGGTTTATCTTCATGCGTTCAATTTGGTGTTTTATTCCTGGCAGGTATATATCCAGGGAATTTCGAATTTTCCGTCCAAATATCAGCTCTGCTGGAATTTTCCCTGTTACCGTTTGACGTTGACAAATGAGAAATTTAAGTAATTTTTCATTCAGAGTACCGCCTTGTTCCACTACCTTCCTGAGGTTTCTTTTAACTTCTTGGACGTAACGTTCTGCCTGACCATTACTTTGTGGGTTGTTCTATGTGAAACTCCAATTCGCCTTAGATACGTCTGAAACTCTTCTGATGTGAATACAGTGTCATTATCACTTACAATTGTGTTAGGAAAACCAAATCTTGAGAACACAACTTCCAAAAATTCAATAATTTTCTTTGAGGATATTTACATCGGACAGACTTCAAGCCACTTGGAGTAAGAATCCACAACAAACAATATATTTTGATTTGTTATGGGGCCTAGAAAATCAATGTGTAATCTTCTCTATGGAGCATTTTCTATTTCTCATGGATGCCAGACTTTGGCAGGATCTTTTTGGTTAATTTGACAAGGATTACAATTCTTCACATATCGTTCAATTTCAATATTAATTACTGGCCACCAGACAAAGCTTCTAGCCAACGCTTTCATTCTAACAACTCCAATATGTGCTGAATGTAAGTCTTCTAATCCATTCAATTCGAAACAATTTTTTCAGTCTTACCAAGTAAGTACTCCAAGTCTCATAGTCGGCGTCGAATTTATCAAAATTCGAACATAGAACAGGTTGTATTATATGTTGGCTGACATCCCCTGTATATTCCTCTTGTTTTCTTCTATTTATCCCTCTACTCGTCGCCATTTTTCTATTTATAAGTATTAAAAAGCTCAGACAAATTTATTCGAAACATTCTGTTTACTTTATAATAATCAACATCAAAACAAAAATCAGCTGTTACACATTGCAAATAACATATTTAGAAACACTACACTATACCATTGTTATTTGGTATAAAAAATTGAGTAAAATTTTAGAAATAACTGCTCTCTCCAGTTATATTTGTGACAAGGACAGGATAGAATTGTCTGTATTGTAACTGGGCTGATAATTTTATGAGCATAATCATCAATAATAGTAATTTTTTGACAATAGTAAATCTAATCTCACCTTGGGCTAATATATAATTAAATGATTAACACATTTATTTTTAAATATGGGTTGCTATTTGTATATCGAACTATTACTCGTTTATGACTTATTTATACTTAATAATAAATTCAACCTGAAATGTAACTCTACTGAGATTGATAGACGTTGAAAGTTACCATAATTGGTGAACATTATCTAAAGCTCCAACCTACAGACAGTACTAATGGGCGACTCGTCTCGTCCATTGTTACAGACTAAGACGGAAATATGAGCAGTTGGATCTGACAACCCCTGTGAATGAAGGCTGAAGTATCTGTTATATTCAGGAATCATTTTACACTGTAGATAAATATTTTGGTGTTGACTAATGAGTGATGTTAAATTTTTACTAAAAATAATTACATTTATTAATTTCTTAATTTTAAAATAAGAATTAACTATAACAAATAGTCTCTTTTTGTCTTTCCTCACTGTAAGTCATTTGATTGGATATTAAAGAATACTTGCATACTATACATTTTTTCTTACATCGTGGAAGCCAATAATGATAAAATTTAGATAAAGTAGATCGGATGGATATTAAAGAATACTTGCATACTATACATTTTTTCTGACATCGTGGAAGCCAATAATGATCAAATTTTGATAAAGTAGATCGATTTACTTATTACGATCAAATGTTTTACATTTGTCATATTAATTGAAGGTGTGAATTATCAGTGATGAATCCAGAGTGATTATGAAAATAAATAAGATAGCAGAATGTGTGCAGAAAGACTATAGACTATCTATATCACGGTTCTTGTATGAGTAGGTGGGTGGTTCAGTACCAATGCACGTGTATAGTTAGTTGAGTAGTTCAATAGTTATCTACGTGACTGGGTGGGGGAAGGGTCAACCTCTAACCCAAGCTCAAATTTCTTAAGCCCTTAGACCACTCGGCCACCGGATTGCCCTCAGTGCAGTACCATTGTACGTGTATGGGTGTTTCAGTAACAAAGTGCGTGTATGGGTAGGTAGGTCATTAACACTGTATGGGTACACGCACCCTACACTCATGTAATTATTCATGTTCGCCTTAAAATACGCGAAACGTTGTATCAGCGTCTGGTTATATCTAGAAGGTTAATCCCATGGTCTTTGTATACTTGAATAAAAAAAAACTGTATGCAATCTTCACGAGTGTCATAATAAATAGTCAAAGAACATATATTGTAAAATATTATATAAATATCAGAGCGCTACCTTTTCCTTCGTTATTAGTAGTGCTATCTTCCAGACCAAAACGAGGCACTCCGGACGTTAATAACTCTGACAAGTACAGCAGAAAAGAGTTTCTGACTTCCACACACTTTTCGCTCAGTGCGGGGCGAGTGTACTGATTCCATTGCTTATCGTACAGTTAAAATACAGAACTAATCGAAAAGAACGACAGTTGACTATTTAGTAAATAATTGTAACATAGTCACAAGCTTATAGTAAATTGCCTAAAATACAAATAAGGAATAGCAAAATGCTCATTGGGTAGAGGTAAGAATATGATCGCTCCTAATATTTGCTTAGGGATGAATAGTAATAAATAGTAAAAATTAAAACGTATCCGAATCAAACTAGAAAATAAATCAATCTAGAACATTTCTGTTCACGATATGGATACTAGTTAATCTCTCTAGAAGAATTAACTACGGTAAAATTTTTTGTATTGAGAAAAAATTTACAATAATATCAAAGACTATTGGATTAACCAAACCCATTCAGAAAATTATAGTGTTTAAAGCTCCGTGTTACCTTTCAGTTTGAACTAAACAGCAATAGAATATGCCCAATTTACAAACTGATGTACCTAAGAACATAAAAGCATTGTGAACCTTGTAATACAAGGTCCATTATGTTTGCTGTTATTTATAGGTATAATAACATATAAATTAACAAGGCTGATAAGAAAACTGAACTTATTGATCCAAAACATATTAAGAAAGTGGTTTATGCTAATGAAGATAAAAAACTAAATGAAGAGAAATCCGTAACTCTTTCATTGTTACGTTTACTGCTGAAGGCTATAACCCTAACGTTCACAGCGAATTTCTATAAAATATGGTAAATATTATTTTTTGGAAATGTGAAGACTTGTCTTTTGTTCAATGTATTAATAAAGTGATATAGTGAATTGAGCATTAAAAACAAATAAGGGTGTTCGAACTTAATAGCAACTAGAGAATAAGAAATATAAACACAAAGTAAGCAACATGCTCTACTATTAATGTATTTACAATAAAAGAATAAGAAACATAGAATATTGAAACATTTTCTTTTTAAAATGTCAAGAAAACAGTAAATAAGTGTGTATAATATGTATATTTCATAATATTATACTATTTCCCGACATTAAAAAACTAAATGATAAAGCTATTCAATGGAAGACGAATACTTATATATTTACTCATAATTTTATATGCTAACTTAAATTAGTATATATAGCGAAATTGTATAAAGCAACTGTGTTACATGTGGTCCAACATTGCTAATTTAACTTTGTGTCATGTTTCAGCAAACCGTGTTTAACGGTTCAGAAACATATGCCCCCTAAAACTAACTACTGTAGTTGAGATATTTGTCCAAAGCAGTTTAGTAGAACTACAGTAGTTCGTTTGTCTGGTGCCATTTGAAACTGTTATTGTTGTTTTATACTTTAATTTTAAAATATGATTAATTAATGTTTTATTCAAACAATATTAATATTTAATTACAAATACCTTGTGTATATATAACAGTTGAAATACTTTCTTGAAATATTTGTATTCGTATATTATATTATAAACGATATCTAATAAGAACTCCGGATTTGTTTTCACACTCACACTCCTATTATGTATAGGCTACTTTAAATTTTATTTTAATACCTTATAACTATTTATTCTTCAAACTATTTATTAATGGCATCACTAGTGGTCTGTCATTTTAATATTGGCTCTTCACTGATGATATTAAACTTTTCTCAGACTTTTCCAGTTATGAAGACAGCAAAACTTCAACAACACCTGATTTTTGTAGCTGCTGGTGTGGTGATAATTAACACGGCTAAGTGTCTAGTTATCACCTTCTGTTGTATAAAGAATCCCGTTCTATTTATCTATAGCCTATCATGTTCTGCAGGCTTCAGGAATCCCGTAGAGGTGTGCCTTATTGGCACTTGAGTAGGAGTTTCTACTCTCTACCTGCTTCCAAAAGAAGGGTGTTTGGTCTAGTTTTCCTGCAAAATCTAGTTAATGGTATTATTGATTCTCCATAACTTCTCCACCGTATATACTTTTCAGTTCCTGGAAGAACTAGATCTATAAATATATTTGCGATCTGCCACCACTCGAACAACTATAGTTACTTTGGTCATATAGTTGGTCATATAGCGTCTTCATAGGTTTGGTAATGGGGATCCTGAAGATGTCGACTTTTTCTCTGATAGTCTCAGTAAACATATTGTATTGCTGAAAGATAAACTGCACTAAAACCAATAATTTCAAGTTGTCTGTTTATAATATATTAACATACTTACTATTTTGTTGTTATATTCTATAATATTATTTTATGGGTTTTACTATTCCATTTTATTATCATATTATTGTAACTATTATAAGTTAGCGGAAGCCATTAAAAGAATAAATAAGTAAATATATAATTTAATGCAATAACTAAGTAGTTTGTTTTTTTTTCAAATTGTATAAACAATGTTTTCCTACGTATTGTAATCTTAATTTTCAATTACTACCTTTACAAAACAATATTTTTGTTGTAGTTAAACTAACCCAGTCACAATAATATTTTAAAAATATATTTGATCACAAGTTAGTTTTAATGTTATGAGCTATTAATATGAAATTAAGCCTTACATGTTATTTTTAAAATGTCAATTAGACTAATTTTAATGCCACTATAATTGCTTTGTAAGTGGTTGAGTGAGTACCATTTTACACTTAAAGGTTGGATACAGCCTATTAATCACATTAAATTATATTATCTTTCCAAAAATATTAAGTTTGTAACAAATACTACTATCACACTAATTTTAAAACCAATTTCACAAGTATATTGGTAATTAGGAGATTATAATAAACTAAATAAGAAGAGTAGACAGTTAGAAATATAAAGTGGAGATATTATAAAGTTACCCTCATATTTCAATTTGAGGACTAAATTCTCAGAACTTTAACGAAGATGTTAAACCTAAAATATCCTAAATAAATGCTTTTCAAAGATATCTCTAGCAATAATTATCTTCTAAAAAATCTTAAGTTTGATTTTAATAGTAATATATTATTATTTTATTTAATAAAATTAAAAAAATTTTAATTATTTAGCCTATAAATGTTAGCCATTTTGTCCCATCACGTTATCAACTATAACCTATTAATTGCGTAAGTATTTAATTTCACTTTGAGACTATACGAGACCACTGAATTTATATAAATATCTTGTGAATGTAAGTTGTAAATGTAAACTATCAAAACGATTAAAATTCACTTTAAATTGTCAGAGTTAAAACGTCTTTTGGGAAACAACATAATACTGAAGACCAAGAGAGAAGTTAGATTGCCATTGCCAACTCAATCAAGACACCCAAGAGATCCAGCAGTTATCTTGTAAGATAGCCCTCAACTGTTGAAGTTTTATATGTCCCACACCCCTCCACTCTACTTACTGTTAATTGTAATCGAAATAGGGTCTATAATCATACTATATTTAGCAAATGTCAATTCACGTATAACTAAGAACGTTGATATTGATGGTTATATTTTTAAAGTATTTTTATATGCTTGTAGTTTTAAAATGATTGATTTTTAATTGTGCAGTTCATTTTGGAAACTATCAAATGTGAACTTAAGTAACAAAACATTCAATGTTTTGTCAGATTGATAAACTGTTATATATCATCATTTGGTTTCTCTTATAGAGTTACACTTCAGTTCAAAATACTTCTGGTAATTGTTTTTAGAGCAACGTTGCGCCATGTTGTATTGACAGGTCCGACAATATTGGTTTTGTTCTCCATTTCTGTAAGTGTGATAGATAAACGGGCTTATAAAAACAACGTATAAAGCCAGTTAATTTATTCATATATTATTTAGTTAAAAAATTCTTCCCACGTAATAAACATAATACATAAATAAAATGTTAAGACCAGAGCTGAGAATTTTTGTTTATTTTTTTGTTTACAGGAAATCAGCTTTCTGTCATATTCAATAATAATAAAAATAGTTTACCATTGAGAGTTACTAATATATCCGATGGCATGGAACAACCCAATTGTAAAAAAATAAATATCCACTTATAATTGTTTTTTTAATATTTAGAAGATTTTTAAACGTGTTTTTGGAAATAATTTACTAAAATACCATGTTTTATCTGATTAATTTATCACATTAGAAGTATTTGAGAATGTGTAGTGTATTCTAGAGCATTGTACTTATTGTTTACTTTTGTCTCAGTAAATGCTTCCTTATTTAATGTGAAATAACTTTACTTTTTTATTCTATTTTGATTATTTGGCAGTATTATTTTCGTCCTCGTAGAATTTTTATAGGTTCTCGCAACTATAAAAATTTGAGGGCAAAAAATTTAACTAATACGCCAGTATAAAAAGTAATACGAACCCTTCAACTGAAAGTGTTATCCCCCCCCCCTTTTATATGGCGTATTTGATTCGACAATGCATTTCTGTTCGCAGCTAACTCTTGTTATATCTTTAAAAATTCTTTCTTTCTGTATATTTTAATATACATGCACCATTACTTGTGATACAAATGTTTACGATACAGTAATCATTTAACATATCTTGTGAAAGTTAAATTTTTAAGCATAAACACACCTTTTTTCAGATTAGTTGGTTCAGACCACGTTCATTTACATTATACACGTAAATATTACAAGGTAGTACTGGAATCCATCTCGTAAATTTTATTCACAGTTTTATCATTTACAAAAATAAATCTGTAAAGTATAAACCAAACCTCCAGTTGTTTGTCAAATCTCCCTTTGGCAATTGGAATAAGGCTGGAATACCCAAATGCACCTCTTTAGCTACAAATTAGTTGATTTATAAACGGGTTTTTTTTTTGTACTTTGTGATACTAGATAAAAAATGTTGATATTGAGTGTGGATTTAAGTAAAATATCAATTTAAAGTGCTGGAAATTTTAAGTAGGAATTTGAACGGTGTCATTTGATTCCAAACATCAAACACCAGGTGTTCCTTAAACTTATTTGTCATAACTTGTATTTAATGTAATAAGAAAGCGGAAACATATTGTCATGATCTGCTTAGTATCTTAAATAATCTTCACAGTTTTACAATTTAAACACAAACCAACATCTTTCTATATAGTATAACATTTTCACGTTTTAACTTCTTACTGTACGCACGCTGAAGGTCCAGCCTCCTGGCTGGCTGGCCTACTAGCTATATAAAAACATGGACTCTGAGCGAAGCGTTCACTGACAGATCGTAAAGGTTGATTCCTTACGTGTTTACGGAGTATTTATATTTTGATCATTCTTGTAATTAGTATTTAAATAATAATATGTAAAATATGTTAAGTGTTTGATAGTTAAAATGTAAAACGTAGGCCTATATCCATAACAACAATAATATATATTACCATTGATTTTACTATATAAGGAGATACTCCATCCATATGGGAGAGTTGTGGCGAGGCCCCAAAACTGTTTTGAGGCCCCACGCAGCGCTGCGCATAGCCCTATTTCCTCTCTCTCACACGCTTTTCCGTCTCTCTCTCTCTCACTTCCCTCCTCTTAACCCACTCTCCCATTCTCCAGACAGCCGCCCCACCCTCTTCTTCCTCAGGTCCCACACACAAACAACGTCCTGCTTAGATAATTGTTTCCGTTATTCCATATTGCCAACGTTTATCCGGGTTCTCTGTTTTTATATTTGCTTGCATCTCTTTCGAATAGTAAAGAATACTGTGTTGATACTATTATAGTAAAACTCAGTGTGACATTCATATTGATTAAAGAAATATTTATAACTGAATAAATTAAAACACCATATTGATTTATATGATTAACACACCGTGTAAATAGACACACTTGAATATACCGCTAACTTATCGGCAATGCTGGCAATATATACTGCTGATTTAAGTAAACATTTTCATATTATTTAGCCCATCTGAAAAATCTTTATTAATTGCATTTTAACCATCGATTAGGTGATTAAATCGACTGTTGTACTTAATCTTTATTTTTTTCATATTCGGTAATTGATTAAAAAAATAAATTGTTTTCAAATCCAATCAATGACTCTCATTTCAATTTTGAAATTAATCTGCAAATATTCCAGGGAAATATAATATAGGGAAATATTAATAAATGTAACATTATTTATTTCTTTGACAAAATAAATATTGAAATAGGCCTATGATATTTATATAGAATAATACTAGGAAAAATATGAAACCCAAGTAAGATTCAAATTTCATGATAGGGTTAGAAAAATCATAACAAAACCACTAATTTACTTCTATATATATAGGCTACACAGCTGTTTTTCATACACGTTTTTATTATTTTACTAGATGTGAATATACGGATAACTGCAATTAATTTTTATTTTCAATTTCTCTGGAAAAGACATTCTGGAATTACACTGGTAACACTTCACAAGTAGCGTGACCAGCAATGACATAAGAAATAACTAATTTTAAGTAACCACAGTCTAAATAATAACAAAATTAACTATAGCCGCACTCTGTGGCGTTTTTAATTATAACAATTCGAATATGACTTATTTACAAAAATGAGAATGAACAGAACCAACAATGCCAAGAACTAACAAAACTATATAAACAAATAACTATTTCAAATAATCAATAATATAGGTAAGAAAATAATACGTAAATTTGGGTTTTGCGCATATTTTAAACTGTAATAGCATGGTTTCAAATTGAAACAAATATATATATATATATATATATATATATATATATATATATATCGCATTAATGATAAGCATACACTTTCAAATAAGGTAAATTAATCCTAAGTAGAAGAACAGGGACTTTTTTATAACCAAACACTTCAACTCTAGAACTGTGGGGAGTAATATAGGCTATACATGTTTAAAAATTATTGTAATTTAATATTAACATTTAAATGAATGGTAAACATAGTTATATTAAACATCTGAGGTTAAAAAGATGACTAAAAGTCAAACAACTTATTTTATTTACACTTATTTAGCTACACATTAGATTAATTAGGACATAGTGTTACGGTTATAACTTAAATCACTAATGAGAGTTAGGAGAGGGTCCAATAACAAAACGTGCGAGCTGTACTTAAAACGTTACAGGAAAAACAAAGTATATGCGATGATTGTTAGTCTAGTACCGTACACCAAAATAATAAATATAAATATTAATAAATTATCTTCCATTTTATTATTTTGTTTTTTTATCAAACTCAAGCCCAAAATCAATTCAGATATTGTCACACTTTAGTTGTTAAAGAAAAATGAAATCCTGATTTTGTTATCTTGGAAACAAGTTCAGCTGATATAGATAATTATTATATATTTTACCAATAACCAAGAAAATATAAGCACAGAATAAGCAGATATGTGCTTATTTTGTAGTATAAGTTTGGTGCTATTCAGAATCAGACCAGTGACAATTCAAGTTATTTTTTGCGAATTGTGATATTTACGGAAATATTTCTATAGAACAGCTTGTTGTCTAAGTTGCATTTTTGAGTGGCCAAGACTGGACAGACTACCTGAGATCGGTATTGCGCGCAACTCGAGTACTGGTTTGAGGCCTTCTTGGGACATCGCAATTAACGCAGGTAGGATTGCGCGCAACTCGTTAACGGCCAGAGAGTGAGGTAGGCCTATTACATTATTTTCGGAAACGCGACTGAAGAACCGAATTGTATGCGTGTGTTTTTTTTCTTTTTCATTTTATGACTCCGCCACTATTTATGAAATCATCAATACAGCAGATATTTTCTCTTTATCTCCATATCTTTATATCAAATAAAAAGAAAAAAATGCCAATTGTGGTATGGACTAAAATAGGTTTACTTTACCTTCCGTCAAACAGTTCACAGCGTGTGATGGTGATAACAACTACATGTTTTACCGTGAATACGGACGGCATCTTCAGGTTAAAGAACACAACTAAGTCCAAGTGGGACGCGTCACAAATTATTTAAAAGTGTTGTTAAAAGTTAACAAACACAGTTCACACACGAGGAAAACAACGAATATTACAACTTTCGGTAGGCTTACCACACACAATTCACAGTCCATGGCGTGACCCGGAAGCAGATTTTAATATTGTGGTATTTATGACAAATAGTTCAATTTACTTTTAAACAAAAAGGAATATTCATTTATAATTAAATATACAACAATAATTATACAATTCAATATTGACAAGAAGCTTTAATTACTTGATAAAAAATGAATAATGATTTCAATAATATAAAGGGTTAATTCTAGTATTAAATATGAACTATATGACAGATAATAAGTTAATGAATAATTAAATTGTTATAAATTATTTCTGATTCTCCTAATAACGCATCTTCAGTTAACTTTCCTTTGATAAAACCGAATTGACGTGGATTAAGAAAATTTAACTTAGATAAATAACTATGGAGTCTTTTAATCATTGTTTTTTTTCAAAAACCGTAGAGAATACAGATAACAAGCTGATAGGTATTATGTTATCTAGTTTTATAGAGTTATTATCCTTCAAAATAGGTACCACTGAATTTAACTTCAGGCTCTCAAGAAAAATGCCTTTGATAAAACTACTGTTTATTAAGTGAATTAAAACTGGTAATCTCATTAATTATATTTTTCAGTAAATGTACATTATTTTGGTCAGGGCCAGTTAATTTTTTATTTTTTAAAAGCTTAACAATACTCTTAATTTCATATAAATCTGTTGGAGTTATAAAGAATGAATGTTGATAGTAAGTACGTAAAGGTGGAAGGGTATTGGAATGTACAACGTCTGGACGGCTAGACTGGATTGTGATAAGGTGATTGTTTATCTTATCAATGACGGAAGGCTCACGCATAACTTCGCCTTTTGGCAATTCAATTAGCTCAACTGTTTTCTTTTAAAACTACTTGTTAAGTTATTTATACCTTCCACTGCTCAGATACATCACCTTTACAGTTTTCTAATAATATTGAATAATAATAATCACATTATTTGATTCATTAGTATATTTTTCAAAATTATTTTGAAAAACTGTCATATTGTCTTCTCGTAGACATTTTATATAATTTTTACGTCTCTCAAATTTATGTAAAATATTTGGTGTTATCCAGTGACTAAACAATTTATAACTACCACCATTTTTCTTGCTACTTCTAAATATACAATTACTTAAAATATCAATAAACTTATAATACAAACAGTGGATCTTTTCCGTTATACGCATACCACTATTTAAATATCCAATACATCGAGGCCACCCATATACATCGCGCCGTGGCAGTTATGGTTAGGTTAGGTTATTATATTGTAGAATGAACCTGTAATTTGTAAAAACATTCTACAATAGGCTATGCTAACCTAACCTAACCATAACTGCCGCGGCGCGATGTATATGGAAATATTTTGGGATTGCTGACACATAACGGAAAAGATCCTTGTTTGAGGAAATACTGCGTAATATCGCCGAGTATTGGCCACCTTCATCAACATAATAAGGTAACTTACTTACATAAATATAATACTTATAATGAAAAAGCATATAATTCGACATTAAATAGTGGTATACGTGTAACGGAAAAGATCCCAAACACTATTTACATCTTTTTAGGTATTGCATAATGTTTTAACTAAACATCTGTAACACACTGTTATTTACATTGACAAAATAACAAAAATATGTCCCCTAACATTTTTCATATTCACAAACCCCTAAGGCCTAAATAAAAGATCGCGATTCCTTTCCATGCAAGAAAAACCACAGCAATGAATAATATCCCACTTTGACCCACTATCAAGGCCAATCGGCGACAGTAGACAGGTGGAGGGGCGACAGTAGACAAGTACTTCTGGACGAGCGTCTAAAGAGAAAGAAGAGAGAATGGGAGAATGAGAGGGAGTGATTAGTTTTCTTTACTGCTCACAGGTTGTGCAACAGAACAGTCGAAACTGGAGGCAATTTTGACTTCTTTAACTTGATTGATGACAGGTTGCAGCACGGTCGCTCCCATATTCCGTGCCTGAATATTTAACATTGGATGGAACCATTTTCTATGTATAGTAAAATAAATGATATTACATAATTATAAATATGTAGATAATTTAACTGAAATAAAGTAATTATGAACTATATACTTTTTATCACTGTATCTTATATGTGACAAATATTATCGTGCTTCTTATTGTTACTTAAAAAAATATTTCTGTGATTTCAACTTCCGTTTGGATACATAACACTTTTATTTAAAATCATGTTTAAATTACTTTAAAAGAAATCTTGTTATTTTGACATTTAAAGAAATTTTTATAGCGCAATGAATTAGACAACTACTCACTAAATTATTAGATAATGCTTATAAACCTATAAAAGCTTCAACTGTAAATATTTATATAGTTTCTAATAGTGATTTAACTGACACTGGCTAATTTAAATGGGTTCCATATATTTATTACACTACTGTGTTTAAATATAAGCAACCAAATAAAATCGATAACAAATCTTTTCCGCACACTTGAGTAAAAATTGTAAACACTGCTAATCTACAATCAAACATATCGCACGCAGTCTGGAAACGTACTTAAGGTGGATCCGTAGTTAAGAACTAACTTATCTTATTTTATAAGCAAGAACGGGAAAGACTCGTTGCGTGGGAAAGTCTGGCAGTGGTAACTGCTTCCAAGACTACAGGCATATCGGGCCCTCCACCCGTCCCCTGCTTATCACCTTCGTTTCGTGGGAAAGTCTGGCAGGGGTAAATGTTTCCAGGACTCTAGGCATATCGGGCCCTCCACCCATCCCCTGCTTATCACCTTCGTTTCGTGGGAAAGTCTGTTAGGGGTAAATGTGTCCAGGACTCTAGGCATATCGGGCCCTCCACCCGTCCCCTGCTTATCACCTTCGTTTCGTTGGCAGTGGTAAATGTGTCCAGGACTCTAGGCATATCAGGCCCTCCACCCGTCCCCTGCTTATCACCTTCGTTTCGTGGGAAAGTCTGGCAGTGGTAAATGTTTCCAGGACTCTAGGCATATCGGGCCCTCCACTCATCCCCTGCTTATCACCTTCGTTTCGTGGGAAAGTCTGGCAGGGGTAAATGTGTCCAGGACTCTAGGCATATCGGACCCTCCACCCGTCCCCTGCTTATCACCTTCGTTGCGCGGTCTGTACAGCTCTTACAGTTTTATTCTTTATGACCACAGGTTTGCTTGGTGATAAAGAATGAAAGGTCTATATTAAGTAACAATGATAGGTATTGTTACTTAATATCTATAAACGTAGGTTTGTTACTATATACAACATAATGGCCTGATCATTACATTTATTAGTATTTCAGTTAAATTTATTAAGTTGTATTACTATTAATGGTAGGATCATTTATGTTGTACCTGTTATACAATCCGAGCTAGTTTTAAGAGACATTTATATTCATTTACTACCGACTTACTTTTATTTTGTGTTTTCAGTTCACGAAAGAACTCAGATTTATTCACTTTCCAATACGTGAATCTATAATAAGATCTTAAGGAAAGGAAGTGATTATATTTGTAATGATCACCACGATAAATAATGCCTGTCAAAATTATAACTAGTATAATAGGACCATATTATACTTAGATTGGTCTTGATATTCGTTAAGTGACAATGTTCAGAATTCCAACAACAGTCAAGGTTGAAGTAGGCTAATTATCAACAATTGAAGTAGGGTCTAGAGTGCATTAAGTAGTGTAAAGTAATCATTGGTCCTAACTGCTTAAATCATGGCATTGCTCCTACTAGTGAGCTAATCTTGGTTTTTATATTTTTTTTTTATATTTTAATCAGTTCTAAATCTATTTACATTCATGTATTCCATAATCAACATACAGCTATAGATGTTCAATAAATTATTTATCACAATCAAGTATTTTGAACCTATTCCAATAAGATTAATATAATAAATAACATCTAGAACCTAAAGAATGAAGAATATATTTTATTAACGTTCAAATCAATTTTCCAAATACGGTCATAAATATTGTCAGTTCAGTGGTCTGACGGAGGAGATTTGTCCATGTTGAGATATTACTGCGAGTAGAAGACATTTATTGTGGGGAACGAATGACCGTCATTTTATAAAATGACTAAAGCTAATATTAAATAGGTAGAACTCACCTCAATTGCTGTTAAAAAACAGGTAAATTTATTTGAACTACTTAATGACATTATATGTGTTTTCTATGATTTGGTCTAGCATCATATAGTTGTTTTTATTACATGATATGTATTTTAACAGAGTTATAAAATACATTAATAATAATGATTATAGCATGTACCCTTATTAGGCTTAGCCATTTTAATTTGGCTCACCACGTGCTTCAGAATGAAGAACATTTAGCGTAATTATTGCAAAAATATATATATGAAATAAATTACCCTAAATTATACCGATGAAGATCTATCAGGGTTAGGCTAATATAATCAAGGAAATTATTTTAATAAGATTTTCATCGTTTATAAAGTGGTAGGTGATCCTTATGTGAATAGATGTTCTTCAGGCAACATTTCCAATGGAATACAATTTAAATTATAAACAGTATTGGACTTGTTTGGCAAGGGTTGAATGCTGTATTCGCACATTTATAAATTGTTAAGCAATATATGCTTAATTAAACGTATTCATTAGGTAAATCCTAATTGTGATATTTAAAAAGTCTTATCCTTGATTCAATTACCTAATTTTCAAGATGAGATTACCTACAATTTAAGTGAGGTATAAATAAATACTTATAATTGTTTAGATGTTTCCATAAACTGTGGCTAATTTTCACTTAAATAATATATTTACTATTTATTTTTGTTTTTGTATAATATCCTACTTATTATTATTATAAATATTATTTAGTATACGGTATTAAAGTACTATGATGAATTTTTTGACAACTAAGTCCTAAAGTAAAACTAAACCTACGTACTAGATTCAAAAATAGCTATAAGTGAATTAATTATAAACAAATACTAACTAAATTTAAAGTATTAATGTTTTATTAATGTTCAAACTCAAATTGTAAACATCTTATATTAGAATTATGTTTCTTGTATAAATAATTATAAAAAATCGTCATAACATTTATGAACAAAAAACCAAAATACAAGAGGATATACTAAGTCGTAATATTTATTAGAATATCTTAGAAAAGCTTGCTTTCCTGTAGGAACCCTTTGAAGGAATAAATGCATAACGGCTAGTGGAGGCGTTAGCATCCTGGAGAACATACTGTTGTACCTCATTACAATGGAAGTAGTTTGTTAAGACTAAACCTAGTGACACACTTTGTAGGATGTTTGCATTTTGTCTTTTAATATGTTTAAGAACAAAACCTCTGTACCACATTAGTCTTTATAGCAGATATCTGCTTATAACTTGATAATAGTTTAAAGTAACAATCATAAACATAAATACATTTAACTAACTATGATAGAGAGCGTGTGAAGTGCTAATATTGCTCACTGATTGCATGAAGGTAATACGTCAAGCTTAGTTGGAAACGAGCTTTAGATTTACATAAGCCACTCATTTAGGTGACATAGGGAGAGATTACCCAGGTGGTATAATGTAGTCGACGAGACTTACACAACAATGCCATTAGGCAGTATCACTTAAAATAATTATTGAGCATTTTTTATGTTATTATATTTATATAGAGTATTATTTATATTCTTTTTTCAAACAATTGTTGCTAAAATAGGAATGAACAAAACAATTACAATGTAAGTAATAAGTAATTTCAATTATGTATCTAAGGAACCAGCCTGAATTACAAACCTGATATTTTTAGTGTGTCCACGTCTAGGCTATATAATTCATGGTAATCACACAGTTTATTGTGTTTTTAGTTTATGGGAAATAAGGGCCTTGTGCAGGTTGACCATACAGATTTATGGCTACAATAAATGTGACAAAGTAGATCAATTTATTAAAATGTTTATAAAAATCAAACTATTTTAAACTTAAATACATACATATTTTGCATGTATGTATGCATTATGATGTTACTTTGAAAGAAGTTTTCTCCTGTTGACTTTACTGTACTAATTTTAACAAATTCATTTCTAAACGTTTATTATTATATTAAATTTTTAAAATAATGATCTAAATAATATATAGTTATTGTATTTTTTTATGCAAAATTAACCCTTTTGAGAAATATTTTATGTATTGTTTTCGTAATCTTTTAAGTTTAAGTGTCACGCCAATTTTATGGTATTTGGTAGGATAATGTTTAGTTAGAGCATATATAATATACATTAATGTGTTAATATTTATCAAAAATATTAAAATGTTCATACCAAAGTTAATCAGAGGTGCAATTCAAGTTTGTAATCATAGGAGATAACCAATATGATTGCAAGTATTACAGTTAAGTTAAAATCATGAGTGCAAAAAAATTGATATCCACTTGCTATCTCATTAAAAAAAAAATGTTTCAATTGTTTTGTTAAAAAAAACTTTACTCGCCAGTTGACATGGGCCAACAGATGTGTGCGTCAACTTTATTCAACAAGTGAAGTACTGACCGTTGGCTCAGTTGGGCCCTTCGAAACCTTATCCACTGGGCCATCACGCTAAGTTGATCAGATATGTTGCATAAGTTAATCACGAGTGGCTGCTTAATTTAACAATGAATACTACACGGACCTTACAATGTTTACAATGCAATAACTAAGCTAATTATTTTTTTATAATTATGGAACTAAGCTAATTAAACTATATATTTATGGGTGGAATGTTTATGGGTGGACTTTTCGTGTTGTATTCAAATTTTAAAGTTAGCTAAACCCTTTACCAGTCATTGGACATGAAACAAATAATGGCATACATTATAACTATTAATTATTTTAATACGTTGGCAATATTAATTGGTCAAATGCCTTCGTGTTTTGTAGATAACTAAAAAATCATACCTATATTGACGTCATATATGTTTTTAAATTATTTAATCAGTATGTATGTATTAAGTATAAATATTTGAATAGCAGTAAATATAACGATATCGATAAATAATATATTAATGCTTTATAATCGTTAAATGATATATATACAGGCTGGAAAAAAAGTTTAAAACCTTTACAACGTTATTTTCTGTATGGTTAGTTTGATAATTTGTTTTTTGCATTATTAATATTGTTACATAAAGTTTTATTTTTGATCAGAATAATTTAATTTAAACCCTTAAATGGTGGAGATACAATAGTGTTCAAATTATTTACTTTGAAATTCAAATTACAACTTCTCTGGAAAGGACAGACTGATAAGTCCGGTTTGTGGTAATTAATTTCACTTGAGTAAGCCTTTTATTTGATGGCAAAGTCAACCTATGCTTAAGTTCAAGATTTTAGTTCAACTCCTTGCATGCTGTCCCCCTAAAAATATGAAATGTTGCTAAAGGCGTCAAAAAGTAAGCTCTTTGTAATCATGATGATGTGCAACACTTCACAATTACAAGTGAAGCCATAGAAAGCTCGTGAAAGCGTTTCCATTTTTTTTCCACCTTGTATACAATTTCCGATAACTAAATAAATATTAATAAAATAACTAAATATATTATTCGTGATGAATTTCCTGCTTCACTTAAACCTTTGAATTCCGAATTTTGTGTAAACGGTAAACAAAGTACCCACTAAAAGTAAACAATATTCAGATGTGCCACTGCCATAATAATGGACTTATTAATATCCTATAATTATGAAATTATTATTATTTAATATTTACTGTGTGAGACTATATAAATTATATTGCAAAAATGGACTAATTTATGTCCGTATATCAATTCAATTCTATTGCTTTCATTTTTAAAGTTTTTTTACGAAGCGGAAATGTCTTTAGACACTGAGTGGAGACTCGTCCTTAGGAATAATATTTTACGTCAAATAAGCATAAATATCTCGGTCTTGACAATTGCCAACTCGAATCCACGGCTCTCCCCCAGCTTCAAAACCGGAGCATCACCTGATCCAAGCAGAGCTGCCCCAACTCAGGAGTCATCTCCGTGATGATGGCGACCACGTCATTAGCGTATCCCACCAGGAACATATTATGAGGTATCTCAAGGTGAAGCAAGCCATCGAACGAGATGTTCCAGATGCCGGCAGCGAGATTCGGGCCTTGTGCCACTCCTGCACTGACCTACTTATTTCTCCTGCCTTCTTCAGTCTCATCCAGCAGCTGACAGTCCTTCAGGTTATCCTGCACAGTCTCAGGAGACAGTCGGGCACCCTGAAGGTTCGTTGCAACGCCTCTTGCATGTTTACTAATCTGGTTAAGTTAAACTAGGTCTTGACGTCATGGGTAACCAGCAGCACAATGGGCCAAGCCTGATGGCCTGATGGGGCAGGCTACATCAGCTCGGTTGATGGCATCAATCACCCTCGTACAACGTGATTGATGTCAACATTAAATCTCCTTTGCAAAGGCAATGCTGCTGGGGAGTTAAGTCACCCCTAAATATGACAGCCACGAGCTAAACTAATTTTTCCAAAATTTTCCCCACCGTGTCAAGCATGCAGAGCGAGCTGGACGCCTATGGATAGCCTTTAACCTTACAGATCAGCACCTTTAGTTGTTTTCCAGCGTGATGGAAACACCATTGCTACTAGGCAAGCACTAAACATGCACAGCAACAAGTTCGGGGGACTCTCCACCTTGACCTTTAGAACTTCCACTGAAATGTCATCAGGCCACGGAACTTTGTTGTTCCGCATGGTGACCACTGCTTCCTCGAGCTCCTGCTATGAGAATACGCGAAAATTCGGTACCAGCCTCGCTATTTCCTCCTAGGATGGGTTGGGAAGAAAGTATTGCTGTTACCATTTCTGCCGATAGTGAAGCACTATCGTTCCTCATTCCTCCAAGTTTTCCTGTTACAAGTTTGTATTCTTTTCCCTGGAGTTAGGATTATCGCTTTCTCGCAAAGCTCTTTCCAGCATCGCTGTTTGCTTAGGATTATCAATTACTTTGGTTATTTCTTTGCCAAATTTTGCTCTACTGGCCTAGCCAAAGCATTTACTAACTTTCGAGCTCACTGCGCTTTTCTTCAAAACATGAATGCTGTTCTCTTGAGTTCCACGATCCCATTATTCCACCAATGGTCTAGCCAGAACCTCGGAAAGCTCTTTTGTGGAGCATAGAAAGCTCGCATGCACGTTCCACCATCTTCATGTTGGAGTTTACTAGACCATCTACCTACACTCGCTCTGTCCGGGGATTCCAGCCACGCTAAAGAATCGGCACAATCTGACGGTCCAGGCTCTCGGCGAAATGTTTCCTGTCCAGTTTGGCTACAACTCAGCCAACTGGGTTTCGGGAACTTGTTCGTCGGACTGTTGCGTGCTCTTGCAGTTGATCATGTGGTGGTTCATAACTGCTTTCATAAATAGAGGTTAGATAATATATAAAATATACTATTTATACTTAATAATTAAACTTAGGTAAATTATATCATAGCTAGTAACTATATACAAACAAGAATATTGATTGGTTATACTATATTTCAATATCTTCCTATTTCAATTTCTTGGTTTCATCTATTTACGCTTCAACCCAAAGAACCACTTAATTTGACCAAACACTACATGTTGTACTGACAGGTGAAACATGACTGGTTTTGCTTGTTCTTGCTACAAAGTGGATGTTAGAGGGTCAAACCAAGCTGCTCCCTTTACTTTATTGAAATTACCTTGCCAAATATTTGACAAAGTACTTTATATCAGCCCTGAATTGATTTGTGTTTGTATATTGAATATTTAATATAATGCGTTTTACTAAGAAGTAAAATTAGGTAAATTGGCGACATAAAAGAATCTACAATACAAAACTGATCACAGTTTTATATTTAAATTGTATTTTTTGCTATAATATTATGGTAGGGATATGAAGAGTGAGGGACATTCCCTTCTAACAGTGTTAATTCACAGAAATAACTGGATAAAAATAACTCAAAAATGTATGAAGCATGATTTTTAAAAAATAACTAAATCACCAATATATGTATATATAGCTCTTAAAACCATGAAATGAAGTAGTGCGGAATACCTTGGAAAATACTTTAAAAACGTAGGTATTATAAAAAGTCTGAAACAATTCCTATATGCAAAATGTTCCACTCCCAGCCAAGTTTATACACAATTAATAGTGGACCTTATTCCCAGCCAAAGATCATGTATATCTATCAATTGGCTTAAATCAAATAAAAAAATTTAAAATTTTATCTGGCCTTTGATACAATAAACATAATTTACTGACTATGGACTACTATTCTACTTTATATATTAATCATGGCTCTCACCAAATAAATGTGAATTACTAACTGTATTCAGGGCATACATTTTATGGAATAAAAATGGATGCTTAATCATGGCTACAGTTTTACTCAATGAACTTACTTGAATAATGGTGTTTCACCGTTTATGACTCCATATTGCCAATCACTAATATGTTGACCTTTCTTTTTTTCTATTCATTCGTATGACATGAAAATACGAGATAAAACGTAACGTAATTTATATAACAAATCAACATTAACGCATCAATCTATGTAATTTTTAATACAAATCATGTTTGTTAACTATCAAAGAAAACTGATTCTGTCATAGATACCACAATGGGCTGTTGTAGAACTCTTTTAATTAGTGCCTATGATATTTTATTTATTTTTTATTACTTTATTTAATTATTTACAAATCGTCACTTTTCTAATATAGTATTTATGGCTTTCTTCAAGTAAATCCTGCTAATCATTTTTCTATGGCAGGAAACTAGTGAATGCAGGTTTGAGACAACAGATTCATTCGCCACATTTATAAACCACATTTGGTAGTTTTACTTTTATAAATACAAGATTATATTGATCTAGGTTATAGCATTACAATCATTTGTTGTGGAAATTCAATGTTAGTTCCAAAACCAGCTAAATCCACTTATTTATTTTCTATGAGACAAACATGTAAAAGATGAAAAGGCAAATATACAAGTTTTAAATCATTGTTAGTCAGTTGTAATCCTTATGTATTTTAAAATGTCCATAACAATGCTACATATAAAAATAGCTACAATCTGTGAAAAACTATTTGTAATAAGTGTGTAGTGTGAGAGGTCCATAACAAACCTGCACTGTATTTACTAACTTAGGCTCGAATTCATGACGCCTTAGACCTTTTTGCTAATTTTAATTTAGACATTAACACTTTTAATTTCCATGAAGATGATAACCCAACTGTACATTTTGTAAAGTGTGACAAATGAGAGGGTTGCTAACGGTAAACGAGGCAAGGTGAGAGAGGACGAAGTTGGTGGCCTCAAGCGCTTCTCAATATTCCCAACACATAACAAGCTCTTTCTAACTTTGTTATGTTAACGCTAAGAAAATATGAAGTTTTCACCTCAAAAGATAACAAGAAGGAACAGTATGTTTAGAACTAAAATAAATGTGTTTTGAAGAGGCTAACTGACAAAAACACGATTGCTAAAACTGTTTAGGAGAGTTTAAATATTAAAAGTACATCATGATGTTTCAAATTCTTTAGATTAATAATTTTTGGTAAGACTTATATTTTTTTCATGGCCTATTTATAAGGTTTAACTGTGTTAATGTATTTACCAAGATACATAGTTAGGCTATTAACATTATGTTTATGTATATCAAAATAATAATTCTAATGAATACTTTGTTTAGGAGACCATATTGTTTAGGAGACTATATTGTTTCTACAAAAGTAAATAAAATGTCATGATAATTTTAAGTCAATCCCAATAAATATTCTACGACATTTACATGATCATAATACAGTTACATTTGCTTTACTTTTAACATTGCAAAACATTCCAGCACAGCCACTCAATTAAAAATTGCACAGGACTTATATTTGTATGCTTTTCAATAACTTTTAATATTTACCATTCCTTTAATTGGCAGTAAATTTTTTAATTGTATTTAACTTTTGAAACTTTTTATGTCAATTTATATATTAAAACTTACTAAGTAGGACGCAATTTGAATTGTTTCTTGAAGTTTTTTTTTTTTAGTGCATCGTAAAAAATGCACTATACGTTAAGTTAGTTTATTAGTTATTTAATTAATTACTAATTGGTATTGTAATTACTATAAGCAATACGCTTTACTATTATTTTATGTTTATGAGAATTATTAGGTTTACCTATGTTACTTCAAACCATAATAGTATTTTCTAAGTTTCCTTGTCTTTTGAATTGTACTTGTCAATAACACCTTTTCCAACACTACCGTACGTGTGTGGATCAATGAGAGGGTTCATACCCTCGTGCGTTTAAGAGTGGGTGGGTGGTTTATACCATCGCATATATCTTATGGGTGGGTTGGTTGACCAATACAACTGTACGTAATAAGGTATTGGGGGGGGGGGGGTTATAGACCGTATTAATAAAATTGTATTACGTAACCTATATAATGCAGAGACTTTTACTAAATACATACTAAGCGCACTTTAGCTATTGACAACTTCTCAGTTCACAAATAAAAAAATACTGGGTACTCGATATTTCCCCAATTAATTACCAAGATATCCCACAAGGAGCAGGGCACTTGAATCTAGAGAGTTACCTCTTGGACCAGCTTTACAGCTGATTGGAAATCAATTTTCACCAAAAACAACTAGGAGTTAACTTGAGAATTGTTTGTGGTTGAAACAAGTTTCTGGTATCAGAACCTACGATCATAATTGGTCACTATAATTATTTAAGAAAAATTTACAATATTTACAAAATAAAATAAAACATTGTTTCCTATTATAAATATATGATAATAATATGCATATAGTTGTATATTTGTGTAGAAATACTAATAAAGGTGAATGTTACGTCTCCACACACGTGCGTGAGGATGGTCAGTATGTACATAACATGTGACATTCATGTTTCATCCAGTCTACTTCCGTATCAAGTTTGTAAGAAGGTTTGTTTCAGCTCATGGGAATACACTTTGTATTGTATATTTCCTTTCCCCTTCTCACACAGGATGATACGTATTTGATTTTTAATTTATAGTTACAAAGCGAAATTAAGATTGAGAAGATCCCTCGCACCTTTTTGTGCTAAAAAAGAACAAACTAATACAAATATTATAAATTAATGAAATCTTAACATCACCAAATATTACTACTTTATTAAATAGAATTACTTGTTTGAATATATGTTTTAATATATTAAGATATATCTAATATTGTCAAAATGTTAAATTCTTACAATTTCTTATGACCTATTAAAATAGCTCATTCAAGTAAGCTATACAATTATTTTGTTGTATTTTATATTATATAATTATAAAATATACTTATAACAACTTATTTATATAAATATAGGAAAACAGTACTTCTACGTACTGATTTCTAATTTCCAGTTGAGCAGATCAAATAAATCGTCCAATAACAGATTGGCCGTAGCGTTAAACAGATTTGATGGACGAAATAATTTCCTTATTAACGATTCGTCAATACCTGTAGATGGGATGAACCTCCCTCGTAGGATGATGAATCGGTTCCGAACTGGCGTAGGTAGATATAACTACTGAAAGTATAAATGGTAATAGACTCTAGATAGATTAGTCATGGTATTTCGGAAATTACAAACATAGATAGGCTACAGAGTTCCCCTGAACACTTTTACGGAGGGATTAGCCAGCATAAACAGAATCAGTGGGGCAGGTCATATGTGGCTCAATGGATTAAACTTAGCTTAGTGAGATTTTTATTCTTAATGTATACCAACATGACTTTTGGATCTTGATAAAATATATATATCAGTTTTTTTTGAATTAACAGAATGGTAGCTGACAAGAAACTATACAATTTATACAAACATTTTATTTATTGTAAGTTTATTTATAATATAATGACATTAAAAACTATCGTTTTAAAAATGTTATGCAAGGGATTATTAAATAACTTTTTTTGTTTATTTAATTAAAAGAAGGTTTTGTATTGCTAATATAGTGTCAGGCTTCTAGTGGGGACAATATTTATAATACATCACCAACAACGCTTTTTATCATTTAAACTGTAATTATGAAACAAAATAAAAAACCTAATCAAAACGTAGTTGAATTTAGGTTTATACTTAAGATTTTCACGTCCTATACGATGTACAAATATATATTTTTTTAAAGAAATATTTTTGGAATTAAAATTATAATCATTTTCAGTGGTAAATAATAGCAAATAACTGCAGTAAACATTAATGATTTTACAATTTACGCCATGTCATATTTTAAAGTTAATAAAACGGAGATTGATTTCTAAAATGTTGAAATGTAATTGTTTATATAAAGTATACATATATTTTATTTAAATACTTCAATACATGCAATACATCAAGGAGTGTTTAACTTCTTACTTCCAGGACTATGTAAGAACAACCCGTATTGTCAAACATATCAACGAGCGTGTTGTACAATATGAAATTCCTACTGTTTTATTTTAAAAAGCTACACAACACTTAGTTAAAAAAAAAAAATGTTATATTTCGGCTATACAATCTGAAGCCATTTTCAAACATTTAACAACATAAATAGTTTTTTTTTTTAATATAAATTAATTAATTAATAGATCATATGTTTTAAAAACTATTTAACAGATGATTTGATCAATGAAAATAGTTGAATATATACTATAAAAATTTTGATAAAAATTTTTTTAGTCACTTATTAATTTTGAATTTTATTTAATACTGTACTTCTGATTTAATAATAGGCAGGTATATTGAGCATAAGGTGGCACTAGGTTGTGAAATGCAGCTTTCTACAGCCATACATGCTGCTTCTTTTATTGTTCTTTCTTTCCATTTACTTTCTTTATATACATTGCTTTAAATACATTCTTGCTGCTGTCCATTGCACCTTATATTCTTCCGCCAAAACATGATCTGAAAGTTTAGAATAGTTTTCCAATAGATTTTTTATGCTATTTTTGTGTTCTTGTATTCTCATTTTTAAAGGTCGAGATGTTTGTCCAAAATAATTTGAATTATATTGACAAGGAATTTTGTAAACAACATTTTTGGTTTCTTGATTTTGATTATATGGTTTAACTTTATTTAGTAAATTTCCAATTTTTGATTTCGTAACAAATGAAGTTCTAATATTGATTTTTTTGTTAATTTTTCTGATTTTTTCTAATTTTCGTTTGATATAATGTATAACAATTGTTGTTAAAGGTTTTGATTCTGCATTATGTTTATTTGTATTACTTAAAAATGTTTGTTTGGTTTTAATATAGGACTTGTTTATGACTTTTAGTGGGTAGTCATTGTTTTTTAATTCTTGATATATAAGTTTTATTTCTTGGTCCAGTCCTTCTTCTGTTGATGAAATTTTGAATGCTCTGGTGAATAGTCCTTGTGCAATTGCATGTTTAACGTGATGTGGGGTGTTTGAATGGAAATTTAGATACTGTCCAGTATGTGTCTTTTTTCTATAGACTGACGTTTTTAATTCTGTATTTGTTTTTTTCAACTAACACATCTAAAAAAGGAAGTTTGTTTTCTTCTTCGTATTCTACTGTAAATTTGATTGATGGTCTAATGGAATTTAAATGTTGAAAAAAAACCATCTTGATCATTTTTAGCAGATTTCCAAACACAAAAAATGTCATCAAGATATCTTAACCAAAGAATAGGCTTTTCATTCCAAGTTTTTAGTGCCAGATTAAAAAAAAAATCCATATATATATATATATATATTACTTAGAAGTGGACTGAGAACTCCTCCCGTTGGTAACATGTCGATGAACATATAAGTTACAAATATAGTAGTATTGTATCTACATTATTGATCTATTTTGTGGCATAGCACTCTAATAAATAAACGTATCTAAGATATACATTGGCTTTTATTCCAGCGCTATTTGTAATGAACGGAGTTCTAAAGCCAATATGTGTTATAGCGACTTGAAACTTCATTCCTTCAGCACCTATTGGTAAATTGTTGAGTAAAGCTGTAGTCATATAGAACGGAAGTGCCTGACTAGGAACTGCAACAAACAGAGTTCAAACTAAAAGTTGTTTCCCAAATTGTTCTATTGGTTTGACTGTTTGTACAGTCTTAAATTGATATCCGTAACTAAAAATTCTTCTTCAGTATAGAAAAACAAGTTTACCAGTTTTAAAATTTGAAATAGGTCTGTGTATGGTTTCTGGTTATGAGTTAATAGAGGGCCCTTCTCCTATTTTTCCACTGCCACATGCACATGTAGTATCCATTTTTATTCCTTCCTGGTTGTCCTCATCGCTTTCCATCTTCAACTTGTTCTTTGGTGTAGTGTCGGGTGGTGTTTCCAATACACTACTGTTTCTTTTTACGGTACTCAAGATGTCGTTGTGCTGTTGATCAATATTAGGTCATTATGATCCTGGACCGCTAGAGAACGCAGGTACTGTACACCAACCACTTATTTCTGCAACATACTAAGCACTGAGTCCCAAGGAGCAGATAGGAATGACAATTACCAGTGTGTGCTATAGTCCAATCGCCTCTTGATCACTCTCACGTACGTTCTGTACTATGGTGGCGTTGTGGTTTGTGATATCGTGAAGGACAGCTATACGATCGTCTTTTTAAACCGGTACACTGCTGTCGATAGAGTTGCCGAGTCCGATGTACCGGTAAAACGCTAACTGAGGCATATCTATTAATTCTTTTCCTTTTATTCTATTTTATACATAATCTCAAGGCCGAATATACATATAAGCATAAATTGTTCCTTCACATGAGAGCCGTAAAACAGCTCTGCACTTATATCCTATGACCCCAATAGTATGACGTTCTTTAAAGTATAACATAAGCGTTTAATGAACTGTTTTTTTTTTCGCTTGTCAAAGTTTTTATTTTAACGATTTATATTTAGCAAATTATATAACTAAGATATAACCAGATATTTAATAGTTTGTTTTAAAAGCTAGATATCATCATCTATTTTAAATTAATATTGTAATTATATGAAAACTGCCAATATAATTTATAATATTATTTAAGTTAGGTATTTAAGTTAAGTATTAAAAAACTTTTATATTTTTGATTTGTTTATTGTTTTTGATGAAAAATGTAGTATGTTAAAAGTATTTTCTATATGGTGCCTTTCATAGTCGTTCCGTCTCTCGCATAGTTATTATTGTATATCATTAATATTTATTAAGATAACGGGTTGAAACAAATCTTAAAATATATTCTAATGATTAACCCAGTGAATGAATGAATGAATGAGTTTAAAATAATTCTATAATTAAGGTGATAATTTTTATAACTCTAAAAATAAATTACATATACACTCATAATACACACTTAAATAGTATATACCATTGTTTATTAGTGGTATATATAAAAAACGTAGATTTAATTAATAGTACAAGTACAGCTATCTGAACAAATTATGAAACTTGAAGGGTAATATTTTCGTATGTTTATTGAGTCTCCCTATTTTCGGAGTTGTACATTTGGTTCATATATTCTGCAGAAGAAGTGCAGCCGCTTTACTTCCAACAAGGTTACCTGAAGTGTACAGTTCGTGATGTTACAAGTTTACTCTAGTATTCACAAGAAGCAAATATACATACTCGAGAACTTAAAAGTGGATAATTAGCTTCAGTCACACTGAACCCTCTGACTGTTGTAACTGTACTTGTAACACAAGCAATCGCCTTCCTATAAAAAATAAAAAATAAAAAAAAAAAAAATTAACGATGTGCATGTAAAAAACTGTACCGAGTTAATTACTAACCATTGGCTCAGTGGGGATTCGAACCTTGTCAGCCTTAATTACTGAGCCACTACGCCGGCAATCCATAATGATATATTAGGTGGATATTATTTTACGGAAGTGTAATTTTAGATCTCATTAATTACTTAACAAATACATTATTCAATAATAAAATTTTAATACATATTTTCTTAAATTTATTTTATTATTTTAGACTTTTATATATATGTAAATAAATTGGTATTGCAACAGGTTAGATCAAGTCCCACCAAAACAGAGAATGTTTTAAAAGATGAAAGTATTACATTAGAGTATATCGAAATGGAAGTGATGAAAAATATCTTGTTTTCGCCATCGAAAACTCGTTTACCTGGAAACGGTGCTATAAATATTGTCCGTCCATTGTTCTGTGAAGGTGAAGTTTCATATGAGGGATGTAGAAGGTATATAGCTTGGTTGTAATGTATTACCTAAGAGGCCACACACGTTTTGTAACAAATATTTAAAAACATCTTTCTGATTGTAAAAAACTGTTTGCCTACTAACGTATTGGGATAAAGTTGTCTTAAATGAAGAATATTGAAGGGGTATTTCCTTATTCAATTAATCACTACTAATTTACGATATGTGTTCTAAAATAACTGAAAAGAAACTGTCATGAACAATTTTGGTTTTTCTCTCTCCCTCTTAAGACGTTATCGATTCGCTAAAGTGATTGCTGCTTACTTGCCATGATCTACGATCCACCTCCTGTAATACCCTGCTGGAGGGCTCGTAGGGCCCTAGGGGACACGGGTTAGGAGCCAGGCGGAAGTTACGAAGCCAGTTTCTATAGGAGACATTTTCATGAGCAATAAATTTATAATATATAATTAGTTTTTAATTAGCATAATACGTGTTGGTACATATACAGTACAATTAAACGTCACACAACACAAATTTATTACAATATAAGCACAACATGCAAAATATTATCGTGATCGTTTTCGGTGAACCCCTCACCTTCCCCAGACCAGAGGGATTCACAAAAGATCACCATAATATTTGTGCATTAATCTTAAAATTAACATTTAAGATATATACTCTGAATAATATTCGTAATTATATGTTCAGTCCAAGTAAACGTCACACAATACAAATCTATTACAATATGAAATAATGATTTATTTCCCAACAAAAATTACAATTATATATTTACGGGAAATGTCACTGACCACGTATCCAGTAGTGTGGCCAGCGTTACAAAAAGGACAACTAACTAAATAATACATTACACAAACTTTTGAGTCTAGTCCTTACTATACATTTAACTGCTATCCTCCTTAGCGTCTGTCATGAAAATAATTCGAAAATGTAAAAAAAAAAAAAATTACATCCATTTTAATAAGCAATGACTTAAGTTCTACGAAGTACAATGATACAGAATAACAAGTAATCAAACTCAAATCTCCATAAAAATCAAATCAATACATCAAATCTCCAAAACTCCTTTTAACTATAATGAACAGTTACATAAACAAACAGACAAACAAACAACAACAAAATCAAACTAAAACATCCAATAAAAAATATATTTCTGGAAATGATAATAGCCATGGTTTTAGATGCTTGCAGAAAGAGGTAAATTTATTACATTGTTTTATGTTGTGTGGAAGTCTGTTAAAAAGTTTAGGGCCTGCATATTCAAATGTATGTCTAAAAATGTCTTTATTAACTTTTGGTGTCTGGAAAATTCTCTGATTATTACTTCTCGTATAATGATGTGATAAATTAAAAGATCCTATATTTCCACTTCTTAGATAAAAAAATTCGTAGTACTTTAAAGCAATAGAGATGTTGTACTGGTAATATGTTTCATTGCTGAAATAAAGGGAAGGAACTCTAACTTTCTTTTTTGAAATAATTCGAATATAATGATTGTGTGAGATTCTTAATTTTTCTATATATTTTTTTGAAGTTCCTCGCCATCATGCTATTCCATATTGTAGTTGAGAATGAATCAATGCAAAATATAAAATACGTAACAAAGAAGGGTCACAAAGGTTTTTCAGAAAATAAAATTTTCTGATGCTAAACTTAATTTTATTGTGTAAATTTGAAATTTGCTTTTCCCATGACAT
Organism: Stictocephala bisonia; assembly: GCA_035578905.1. Classification (NCBI taxonomy): domain Eukaryota; kingdom Metazoa; phylum Arthropoda; class Insecta; order Hemiptera; family Membracidae; genus Stictocephala; species Stictocephala bisonia. The sequence continues at coordinate 1,076,046 of JAQJVL010000116.1, read as the reverse complement.
TCTTTCGTCAAAGATTACTCCCAGGTACTTAAATGTAGCTACCATTTCAATAATTTGACAGTTACAGTGAATTTCAGGACATTGATTATTATGATAAACAGGTTGATTACGGAAATAAAAAGATTTAAAATAAAAATGTATGTATTTGGTTTTACTCACGTTAACTATCATCTGGTTATGCATGCTCCATTTTCTAAGGAGGTTCAAGTCTTCGTGAGTAAATTCTTCAATTGTATCTTTGGAATTATGAGAATAAAAGAATGCTACATCATCAGCAAATGCACTGATGTGTCCGTGAAACCATTTATTTAGTAGGTCATTTATGAAAATTAGGAATAGGGTTGCAGATAGGACTGAACCCTGTGGAACACCTGCTTTCACACTTCGGTATGAGCTCAAACAATCTCCCACCCTGACTTGTTGTTCTCTACCAGAGAGAAAACTTTCAAACCATTTTAAAGATACTCCTCTTATTCCTATAGCCTCCATCTTCGAGAGTAAAATATTATGGTTTACTAAACCGAAAGCATTTTTGAAATCTATAAACAGTCCTGTGGCTTTTTTATTTTGATTAAAACTATTATATATTTGAGATGATACATTCAAAAGGACGTCTTCTGTTGATTTACCCTTAGTAAAACCATATTGATTTTTACTGAAAAAGGAACAATTGTTCAGATATTTTAAAAGTCTGCTATTAACTAGTTTCTCCACAATCTTGGAGAAGACACAGAGAAGACTAATGGGTATTATATTACTAATATGCGAAGAGTTATGCTTTTTAAAAATCGGTACTACAACACTTTGTTTCAGTTTGTCTGGAAAGATGCCTACACTACAACTTAAATTTACAATATGAGTTAGTGCAGGAGTAATATATTTAGCAATATTTTTTATGAGATGTGTACTTAAATTATCATGACCTGTTGATTTTTTATTCTTTAATGGTTTAATTATTTCTATTATTTCAAAATGTGTTGTTGGTAGCATAAAAAATGAGTGCAACATTCTAGACATTTCTAATTGTATGTTATGACTGATGACGTTAGTGTTAGTTCCAGACTGTACGGTAATCAGGTGTTCGTTTGTAATATCAGCTAGAACAGTTGGATCAGCTAGAACAGTTGGATCGGTAACAATGACGTCGTTGTCAAGCGTTATGTTATCTACAGTATTGGCTTTGGACGACCCAGTCAAACTATTTATTATCTTCCACTGTTGAGCAGAATCGCCATTTAACGTGTTAAACAGATTTCTATAATATTCATTTTTAGTAAATCTATTTCAAGTCTCAAATTATTGCAAAATTTGTTCCAATAATTAATGAAGCAGGTGTCATAAGGTCTGCGTTTGTAGATCTTAACCAACTTTCTTCTTCTGTTTAATTTATTAAGTATACTATTTGTAATCCATGCATTTCTTGCTTTATATTTGATTAATTTATCATTAATATAACCTTTTATGTAACTGTTCTCTGAAATACAAGTTAGCTTACTTATGAACTTTTTATAACAAGAATTGATATCATATTCTGATAAAATTTCGTTCCATTGAATATTTTCTAAATTAGTTTGCAATCGGTTGAAGTCTATCTTTATTTTGACAAAAGGATCTTTTATCATTTTATTGTTAGATGAAAGTTTACTCGCTATAAAGGTTAATCCTAATAAACAGTGATCAGTTAGTCCTATATCAAATCTAGCACTTTTAAAGGAACTTAAATTTTTATATCTAATAAAAATATGATCAATGCACGTTTCGGAAACTGTGGTAATTCTAGGGGGCATATTCATTGCTGATATAAAACCATGATTGCTTAATACATTATTATAATTTTGCGTTTGTAAACTGTTATTTAATAAATTAATATTAATATCACCTATGAATATTGCATTGTCTTTAATTCTATGCATTAGGATTTTTAATTCATTTATATATTGATTTTCTTGAAAAGACTGCAATCTATAAACACAACACAGCTTAAAATAATCATTACTAATTTTAACATCCAACAATATTACATCTGCAGTTAGGATTTTTATATCTATAAACTTGACACTAAAACTATCATTTACATAACATAAGACGCCTCCTGAACTGTAATCATCATTACAACATGCAAATAATTTATATTCCGGAATGTTATACAAATCAACTTCATCCTTGACAATCCAAATTTCCGTCAAAACTATGAAATCCATTTTCTTTTTATCTGATTTAGTTCCAGAAGAAACTGATTAAAATTAACTCTCATGCTTCTTATATTGGCATAAATAATAAAAGTTAATTTATTGTGGAGATGAAGAGGATTATAGAACTCATTACTTATTGTATCAAAAGAAACAGAATGAATGTTAGAAATATTCATGATAGTAAAATTTTAGCGAGAAAAACAGTAAATTAAATGAATTTCTAAATAAATTATAATAAACATAACTATTCAATAAGGCAATAGTAAAAATATAAGAACAGAAACGATTACTGAAAAACAATGATATACAGCTAATACAATTAGTTAATTTTTTCAATGTCCAGTGCAGTGAAGATTCTTAATGTTTGCTCGCCCTGCGCTTTTTTGGCAAAAAATTTACCGTCATGAGACCAAGCAAAAGCATATCCAGTTTCTTTACACTTTCTCTTGAGTTCAAATAAAAACTGCTTGTTTTGGGGAGATAGATGTTCATTAATGTAAATTCTCTGGCTAAGGAACACTTTATTTACCTGTTTTGCATCCAGTGATTTCTTCTCTCTATTCTTGCCGAGTATGAGATCCCTCGTAGTCCTACTCTGGAACCGGACTATCAATTCTGGAGTACGCTTCTTATTGTAGGAGGGAACCCTGTGAACCACTTCGACTAAGTTATCTTGTAGTTCCACGCCCAGAGCTCTTCCCACATCCTTGACAATGATCAAGAAGATTTCCCCCGGTGTTACTGGTACATAATTTATCTCTAAATTGTTCATTCGTGTGTATTGTTCTAATGTTCGAATCCTTTCAGTTAGTCCAACTACTTCATCACACAGTTTAGAGTTTTTTGAGCGCAGTTCCTCATTTTCCTTCTTGATGGATGCAAGTTCAAGCTTAATATCAGCCATCAGCGTATTCGATCTGTCTATCTTGTCAGAAAGAAACTGTAGGGTAAGACGTTTCCGCAGTTTCCTTTCGGAAGTCTTTTAACTCTTTAAATACCTCCCTCTTGAAGTCTTCCATGACTCTTATCATGAAGTCTTTTGTAAGGGCTGTACTAGTGGTAGATCCACTCGTTGATGTTTTCGATGAGCCACGACAATCTATACATTCCAACTAGATCGTGTTCTCCTATTCACAAGATCTTCTTTTACACAGTTGTTGTGAAAAACCCGTTCACACGCACCATTACATTTCATATCAGTCGATTCACATTGTAAATTACAGATGCCACAGATCAAAGCCATTATTTTAACATCAAAGATAAATTCATAGAAAAATTAGTAAGCTTGGTAGAACAAGACAGGAACTCGTACAGCAGCCTGTGTAGCGCCAGCGTTAAGATACGGAGCGATAAGCCAGGCTTCCTATCAGTTCACCGGTCGGAACTAGACTGACCGGTGAACTGATTAGTTCTAGATTAGTGAACTGATATTAGTATTCTAATACATTTGTAAATATTGTAATATTGTAATACAATATTAATATTGTAATAAATTTGTATTGTGTGACGTTTACTTGGACTGAACATATAATTACGAATATTATTCAGAGTATATATATCTTAAATGTTAATTTTTTAAGTTTTAAAGTATTTATATCATATTCTTTGAAAAAGACGAATACATGTTTTATTACGTACTATCTATTATCGGATATGCATAAATGTTATGTGTAAAGCTTTTTAGTTCGTAATTAGAATACGTGAAACACTGTTATGTTACAAAATGTTTTTTGTGTCTCATTCATAGTTTTGTTTTTGTAAGCTACAAACGATAGTTAAAATATTCTCGTAACATTTTTAAAATTTATAATGACTTTGTCTATTGTATGTATATGAAACAACGTTCACTGTTTGTATTAAGTAGCAACAGTTAAAATAATATATATATATATATATATATATATATATATATATATATATATATATATATATATATATATATATATTATGATAAAACAGCTAAAGTATGATTCCGAAGGGGTGGTTTTCATTATACATGAATGTTAATTAGTATCAAGATGAAAACATGTATTTGTTTTCTTAAAGTGTAACATTATTGAACAATGAACTGTTTTTTATCTTGTCAAAGTTTTTATTTGACCGATTTATATTTAGCACATTATAAAAATGAGGTATAACCAGATATTGGATGGTTTATTTTGAAAATCCAGATATCAGTACCTATTTTAAATTAATATTCTAACTATATGAAAACTACCAATATATTATACAATATTGTATAAGTTAGCTATTAATTGATTTTTTTTTTAAGTTTTATACGTTTCGTGTGTTTATTGTTTTTATGAAAAACGTGGTATATTAAAAGTATTTTCTATAAGGTCAGGGAAAGTATATATACTAAGCCAGTATTATTTTCAATACTAATATTGATATATTTAAGTTTAAAAATTCAGAACACATGTGATTTGCTTTGGTTTATTTTGAAACTGATCGTAAAATTAACCAAATATTTCTATAAATTATATGTTTAATGCGATCAACAATGTCCAAAGGGTTTCTATTTTTAATTCTACTGAGTGGGTTTATTAAAATATTACATATCTTAGAATGAGATACTGTACAAAGCTATTTAAATATACATATTATAAGTAATTATAAAACAATTAAAGTCCTCTACATAATGATATTAAACAAAGGCAAAAGCACATAATTTATCTGAAAGTCAACACAAGCTTTATAAAATGTACACTCTCCACTAAAATTTAATTGAGTTGTCCTAAAACTATACTAAGGACAAATCCATTCCACAATCCTGGTAAGCCCCATAAATTCCATTATTTTTTACTAAATTACGATATAAAATAGCAGTTATAAATTTAGTTCTATAAAATAAAGTTTATATTTCGTAATGTTTTCAATGACAAGATCATATTGATTATTAGTATTCGTAGCATAAATTAATAGAATGACTATTACTAATGGAAAATAATTAGTGTTATATAAGGATTATAAAATGAAATGGATATTTTAAGATAAACACTAAACCTATTTACACAATTAAAAAAAAAAAAACAAATCAGTTTCTCACGAAAATCATTGAATAATTACAAACAGTAATCATATTATTCATATAAAATAATATATTTCAACAAATAAATCTGCAATACCCTTCAATTAAATATGTTATGAATCTTAATTAAAGCTTACTTTAGAATCCTGTATTTGTAAACGAAATGTAATGAGACTTTGGCTTATGAACACAGGACCTCCTTTGTAATGAGACTTTAGCTTATGAACACAGGACCTCCTTTGTAATGATACTTTGGCTTATGAACACAGGACTTCCTTTGTAATGAGACTTTGGCTTATGAACACAGGACTTCCTTTGTAATGAGAATTTGGCTTATGAACACAGGATCTCCTTTTTAATGAGACTTTGGCTTATGAACACAGGACTTCCTTTGTAATGAGTCTTTGGCTTATGAACACAGGACCTCCTTTGTAATGAGACTTTGGCTTATGAACACAGGACCTCCTTTGTAATGAGACTTTGGCTTATGAACACAGGACATCCTTTGTTTATTTACTAAGGCAAAGCTATTTCAAAAAGGCTTTCAGTATTTAATGTGGTTTCTAGTGTAGTCCATGTTAAGCTTTACGTTTTATTTAGTCGAACCATTTACATGGTTTTTTTGATAAAAGGATAAATAATCTCATTAATAAGGGACTTTAGTAGTAAAATCGTTCTCTAAAAATTGTAAAAATCTTTAAATGTGTCTAATTATACATTATTTTGGTCTACAATAGGTTAAAACTATTTTTTAAACTATCGGAGGTTTTGAATCGTAAACTTTCAATCAACTAATCACAAACATAATTGGTAGTTTTTTTAAGGAATGCAGTGAATAATATTATCGATATTAGTATACATTAAACATTATGATAATTATGATAGTTTTAATCCAATGGCAATACATTTCATTTTAACAATATTATAGTTCTATTATTCATATGTTAATCTGTTCAGGTAGTTATATAAAACAAGTGAATTGGCTATTTAAGTTAATTATCTTTTAAGTGTATAAGGAGAGTTATAATTTTTTGAGTGAACCAAGAATTAAGTATATACCTCTGATTGCAAAAAAGGAACCATAGCTGTTGAACTGAATAGGTTTGAGTTAACTCCCAATGTTGATACTACAATGTGCTGCACAATATGTATTATCCAGGGGATAATAGAGCAATGAAGTCCAAGGACTAACGGCTTACTAGTAATCGGGCTGGCCGGCTGCGTGCAAGGACGGGATCACTTACATGTTATCTGTGTTTAGCTCCACAATAATATCACATTTCAATAGGTTATAATAAATAGGTTTATTGCTTAAAACAATATATAATTGTATGGCAATCGTCATAGTTAATATTTATAGCTAAAATTTTCCATTCATACTAACATTAAACTCTCATTCAAACATACAATTTATTTTTCATACAGGCTCCCTTTTATTCGGATTATCCCAGTCTAGCCCCTAGTCAGTCAGCCAATAAGATCCCCCATTCATGTGCCATGAACTCGTCGGTACTGTAGAAAGCGTTATCAATCAGAAACGTTTTCAGACGAGTTTTGAATACCTTGGGCATTGTGGCACTTTTGATTGCGTTAGGCAACCTGTTGACAAAATGAACTCCCGCCTGGGAAGGCAGTCGTTCATGGACCACCGTTCTGTGTCTCCCAGTTTGGTAGTCCTCCCTGCCTCTAGTTGGGTATGAGTGTAGGTCACTACCTCTTACATGTTGGCATTTGGTCCTGAAGAACATGCACGTTTCTAAAATATAGAGACAAGGAAGTGTCAGCAGTTTTAGTTGTTTAAACGTTTCTTTGCACGACTCTCTGGGATTTAACTTTGCAATTATTCAAATTGCTTTTTTTGAAGGACAAAAATTCTTGTCAAAAGAGAGTTTGAGCAAGCCCACCACAAAACTATCCCGTAGGAAAGATGCGGGTAGATTACTCCATAATATGCCGTCATCAGTATCTGAGTAGGGCAATATTTTGCTAGTTGCCTCAGCACAAAAATGCCTGAAGACAATCTTGAGCATATGCTATCGACGTGACATTCCCAGGTCAAACCTCGATCAAGGTGTATCCCAAGGAATTTCGTTCAAATAAACTTCTTCGATCTCGGCCTCATCTATCATTACTGCAAGACTATGATCCGAGTCGACTTGTCGTAACCGGAACCGGATGAATGTGGATTTTGCAGGATTTGTTTTGAGGTTGAGCTGATTATACTGTTGAATTGTGCTATTGAGCTCTAAGAAGGACAATTGTTCCAGTTCGCTTTTTGAATTTCATTTGAACCAGAGAGTCATGTCATCGGCGTACTGAACGAGTCGCCCGTTGTGCACCGATAAGCCAACGTCATTGACGTAGACCAAGAAGAGGAGTGGGCTGAGATTAGCGCCCTGAGGTACCCCGTATCTCAGCAGCTCCTCCCTCGAACTAAAATCTGAGATTTTTACAAATTGCCTTCTGTCACTAGGAAACTATTCAAGCCATCTAAGTGGCACTCCTCGTATCACGTAATGTTCCAATTTACGAATTAGGATGTTGTGGTCCACACAGTCGAAGGCCTTTGATAAGTCTAGAAATACACTTAATGTCATCTCTCCGCTCTCAATGCCCTCCACTATCATATCGACCAGACGCACCACCCCGTCTGTTGTCGATCTACCACTTCGGAAGCCAAATTGGTTGTCAGACAGTACATCGTGGCTTTCCAAAAAATGTAAACAACGTGTAAGAAAAGCTTTCTCAAAAACCTTTCTAAGAACAGGCAGCATTGAAATTGGTCGGTAATTTTGAGGGGACAAAGGATCACCCTTTTTGAAAATTGTGATAACTTTTGCAGTTTTGAGGTGGGTGGGAAAAGTCCCAGAGTGAAATGAAATATTAATCAAGTGAGTTAGTGGTCCTAATAAATGCTTCGAGCACTGTTTGAGGAGCCACGTTGACACATAGCTTGAGTCATTTGACTTCTTAGTTGGAAGGTCTCTTATCACTCTGGCAACTTTCTCCTCATTAACTGGGCTCAGAGCCATGGAGGCTATCGGGCTGTGTTTTAAAAAAAGGAGTGGCTGGTTTACTGAGGAACTTAGTCCCTGGTCTGAACCAACCGAAGCAAAAAAACTATTGAACACACCAGCGACCTTTAAGGGATCATTGACGTGTTCGTTTCCAATTTGTAGTTCTATCTGTTTGTCTGTCAGTGGTTTCTTATTGTTTATGATGGCCCAAGCGGTTTTCGACACATTTTTTTAAGTGAGCAATCTTTTATTTACGTCATACGCCTTTGCGGCTCTTATGACTTTCCTATAGATCCGTTTATAATTTAGAAAATATTGTTTGAATCTTTCATTTGATGTGTGTTTTTTTATTTCATAGAGGAACAACAATTTTTCTTTTGACACTAGAATACTTTTGGTAATCCTTGTGCATTTACTGTGCTTATTTTTTTGTTGTTTTTTTAATTAAGGGACAGCTCACGTTTATGTGAAAATTGAATGTGTTCAAGAATGTTGAAAATTGCTGCTCAACTGGGTTAATGAAGTTTAGAAAACTCCATCTCTCTCTCTCTCTCTCTCTCTCTCTCTCTCTCTCTCTCTCTCTCTCTCTCTCTCTCTCTCTCTCTCTCTCTCTCTCTCTCTCTCTCTCTCTCTCTCTCTCTCTCTCTCTCTCTCTCTCGAAAGCATAGAGTTAAGGAGTGCTATGTTATCGGGCCTTGTGACTCTGACTGTTTTTTGTGTAATAGGATTTCGTTGAGGTGCGTGACTGTCAATGACAACCAACTGGCCGCAGTGGTCTGATATAGCTGTGTCGACCACAGACACCCTCGCGTCAATTAGGTTTGTCACAACGTTGTCGATGGCTGTCGCTGAACGATCCGTCACCCTCGTGGGAGAATCGATCGACCAGACCAAGCCAAACGACTTCAATAAGTTATCTAGTCGTCTAGTCGTGGCACTGTTAACATCGAGAGTATCGATATTAAAGTCCCCGACGATAACAAAGTCGTTCCGCCTATCCGTCACATCAGACAGCAATTGTTCGAAATTTTGAAAAACAGATCTTCATTTCCGCTGGGGGATCTATATAACCCGATGATTGTGAGTTGTGAGGTTTTAGTCGTTACTTTCACCCCAGTTGTCTCAAAGATTTTGTCAGTTGAATCAGTCAGTCTGTATGGGGTAAAAAGAAATGAATCTTTCGTGAAGATTGCTACACCTCCTCCTTTAGTGGAAGTTCTGCGGTGAGAATTAGCTAATTGATAATTTAGAATTTTGAAGTGTTCGATATTGTTGTCATTGAAACCGTGTTCCGAAAAGACCAAAATATCGGGATTGAGTTCCTCACACAAGAGAGTGAACTCATCTCCTTTGTTCGTTGCTACCTGAGCGTTTTGGTGCAACAGCGTAATTTTGTTTCCTAAATTTGTTACCTGATTAAGATTTTGTTTTCGGTTTTTTTTCGTTTATTTTTTGAACGAGGCTAGGTTTGGAGTCCCTAAAAAAATCAAACTTCCGTTTTCAAATCTTGGCCTAACTACTGAGTTGACAGTCTTTGGCTTGATTTGAGGCACTGTCTTGGCTGCGTCAGCATAGGTCTCGTGTGGAAGTTCGAAAGGGGTCGAGGCTTGAGGGCCTTTTGTCCTGTGTGACTCATGCAGTCTTGTAGTCCTAGATGCCGCAGGTCTTAGTTGAGATTTGGTAGAAGGTAGTGCGCATGTCATAGTGGACAATTTTTCCGCTATTAGTTTAGCTAGGACTCCAGCTTGTAGTCCTACATCCTGAATCATTAGTTATGATTCAGCTTCGAAGAATATTTAGGGCCCTAACAATGTATTTGTTTCAGAAAACAACATCAACTTATAACTTTAAAGCTAGATTTATTATTTTTCTCAAAATGGTGACTAGTCTCACAACCACTATGGCAAATAGCCATTTTTAAATAAATATAGTGTACATTTTACATTCATTATGAAATATAAAAACACAAGGTTGAGTAAAAACAACACAACCTGGAGGATACAACTGGTACATGTTTGCGTGCGGGGTAGAGGGTGAGAGGTGAACAGAACACGGCTGAACATGCAAAACCTGATCTGCAATGTTGTAACAACATTTTTCTCCCGAACAAGATCACTAGAATGGCATACATATGATGTTTTATATAAGACAACAGAATTAGCAATAGCTCTTATTAATTTTTAGTTTAGTTATAAACTTTTAATTTAGAAATTAGTTATAAATTTCTTTCTAAGCTAATTTAAACATGCTTATTTGAGTTTTATGATCTTACCTAGTATTTTATACATAAAACCTAAGTATATTTTAGTTTGAATAAAGAGGAATTGAAATAAGAATAACTTTAATGTTAATATTTTACGAGAAGAAAATTAGGTTTTAAAGTTAAGTATTTTTAAAAGTATATTCCCTAGAGAGGTCTTATAGTTAAAAAAGTTGGAAAAAACAATTGTTATTTCATTCAGAATTACTATAGTAGTTTTATTTATTAGCAACTATTTTTGTATCAAATATTATAATTTTGAATAATGAAAAATAATGTTTTAAATTATTACAAATGGTATGCCACGTTAAAATTGGTGATATTAGGTTTCAACTATTTCTATAACATTGGAAGTGTAATGCAGACTCGTATTTTGCCGAGATAATGGGATTGTAGACTGAAATAATTTAATAATCGTGAACAAACAAGCTAACTATGCTTCCTTGGTAAATGTAAATGAAAATTACTTTATAAACCCACTACTGCTTTAAAATGTAGGTGTAAGAAAGGACTTTTTATCATACCTTTGCCAATTGTTACATACCATGAAATTGTACAATAAATTCACTGTACATTTTAACTTTATATTCATTGTTGTACTATAGAACATTGGCTATAAGTTATATAATCTAATGTGATGAACGAGAGGTGTTAAACATTTTGATAAATGTATCACTTTAATCTTCAAACATTAACGTGTCCAAATATGTAATAGATTAGGTGATCTCCTCAAGTTTGTGTCTGACATAGTTGCAAAACGTTGAAACCTTGAATAGCATCCAGGCCTATGTATTAATACCAACGAAACGTATGTGTTTTGATTGTATCTCTTTTAATCATAAACTAGTTTTATTACATAATCAGATACCGTTTTCCATAAAAAGAGATTATAATTTAAAAAATTGAATATATAAATTAGAACATTACACTTTTGCTTTGTAAGTGATAAGATAAACCACAGCTGTTCGGGACGGAGTCATATTAAGTTGTCACCTAAGGGATGGAAATATTCCTTTAATGGGTCTGACGGAAACGTTCTTATTCAACTCCAAGAAAGGTTTGCATAATTTTATAAAGCTTGTGCGTGACTTAGATTTGAAAACAAAATTATATACATTCAATGAGTGCTATTTGTTTAACATTGCCTTAGTTACCTTAAATAATGTTCCAGATAGCCAAATAAAATCAACAAATAAATTTAAGACGATTTTATACAGTTTTAATTAAAACATAAAGTGAATAATTTATCCATCAACATTATATTTACAAATAAATAGTTCTACTCTTTGCAATTCTAATTTGTTTTATAGAATATCTTGGATGGACAAGTACCTTCATTAAAGAAAGAGAGATGTGAACCTGTTTTGGTACTGTAGGAAATAAACAACTGATATATAAACAGTGGGCATTTTGTAAATATTAGCTATGTTTTGTTGGTATTAATACTCGTCCTTGCAATAAAAGTAATTTATTAAACTAATTTATAATATATATTTAGCTTTATTCGGTAAATAATTTTAAATATAAATCCCCTTATCTGACATATATTATTATTGGATTTGTTACGAAAGTAAATCATTTAAAATGTTGTACTATTTTTAATTATGGTATTTAAATTAAGTTTTACCAAATTTTGCAGAGTATAATTTATTTAATTTGGAGTTGGATACAAATATTTATTTGATATTCATGCTATCTAACTACAGGCATTGTTAAAAATTTCAGTATACTATTGCAATTCCACTCAGCCCTATATTTTATCAGACATTGCATATACTATCTCTTTAACGGAAAATATTACTACACCTAAAGAGTGCTATAAACTGTATTAACTAAACAAGTTACTAAAAGAAAGAGTAATACAACATTTACTTTTACAGGAAACGTTTCAAATATTGGTTCTTAATGTTGTGTGATTCAATGTATGAATAAAAGTAATCAGCCATTCAGGCTGTAATGTTTTAGTCTTAAAGCCAGAAACAATCTTCAAAGAAAGTGTTTTAAATAAATTCTCGAGAGTTATTGATGGAAGTCTGATTTAAGAGGGCAATTAAACCTAAATATTTGGAGCTAACGATTGTAATCATTTAAGTAACTGGAGATAATGTAATTAACATCATCTTCATTACATTGAATATATTTAGTAACTTGCTATCTGAACATTATAAAAACATCCTGTATCGTTATTCCATAAAACAAATAACATGATCTTAGAGATTATTTTAATAAACATTCGATTTAAGATATAACAACTACATTACAGTTAAAATAACATAGTCAAAAATATTTTTTTTTAACTTAACATTATCTTTCGTTATTTATCTACTTTTTGTTTTAACTTAATATATGTAGTATATTCACTTATAAACTATTCTAACATTGGCCATAGAAAAGTTTAAGAATAAATAATACGTCTAAACAATCCCCTATATGTGATAGAAACTCGAAGCTCGTACTTTGTAATTTATTGAGTGTCAAGTAATGTGAGTTTGATTTAAGAGCTCAGATTTACTATTTAAATGGATGATATTGAATTACGTTAATAAAATTCCTCTTAAACACAGATGTTTAATAAAACTGACTTATTATTTTTTACAATTATACCTAATTTTGTTGCAATCGCATTAGTGTGTTGTTTGTGACATCATACAAATGTAATAATTCCTCTAACTGATCTTCTAGTGATGACAGGATACTTGATGTTTATTTGGGCTAGTGATGAGGGAAACACATTTATTTAAATTTGTGTGACATTTAATTGCTCGCCTTCATTTTACTTTTGTTTATTATTTTTTGTTTATTGTAGAGAGTTGTGGTTAAGATAATTTAATGTGTTGGTAGCGTAGTTTGTTAAATCCCAGCTTGATAAGCTGTGGATTTTTAGAACGATCTCATTGTGAGTCATAAAAAATGTTGATAGGGATTAGTTGATGACCACCAGCTATTCGTTTGTCATTAGATTATTAATTAATGACACTTTGAAAAGGAATAGTCGGCCACACTCATCACACTCATTTGAAATCCATGTTCGCCTACATCTTGACAACTGGCGTTTTGGGAATAAATTAAATTTACAGTTCATATTTTCGTCGTTTTGGATCCTGAAGATGTACTAATACTTTGATAAATCTATATTTTTACTCACCTTATTTTTATTTTACTAACTATACAAACACAACCTGCTATTTTGGTTAGTATAATATATTTTCTAAATGGTCGTTCTAGATGTGCTCATGAGTAAATTATATATAATTGTCCAGTATTGTAGTTGGTTAAGGCCCAACTTATAAGCTAGAGGTTACTTTTATACCAATCAGATTAATAAAATTTTTTAAAGGAATCAGCTGATTGCAACCAGCAGTTTATCTGTCGTTGGACTATAATATAATAAACCTTTAAAAATTCCTTTATCTTTTAGCCTTGATTGCGCATCATACCACTTAAGCGAGTGAGTGGGTGGGTCAACAAGACCATACATGACAGTTTGGGTGGGTAAACACTATGGTACGTGAATAGTTGATCTGGATTGTCAACACCACCATACATGATTAGGTGTGTAGGTTGGTCAACACCACCTTATGTGAATAGTTGGGCAGGAGGTCAACTCATTCTTACGTGAATGGTTGGGCTGGTGGTCAACATCACTTTACAATAATATGTGGGTGGGTGGATCAACACCACCATACGTGAATTGTTGGGCAGGTGGAAAACATATTCTTACGTGAATGGTTGGCTGGGTGGAACAACACCACTGTACGTGAATGGTTGGTTGGGTGGATCACTCCACTTTACGTGAATGGATGAGTGCGTGGGTTAACATCACTTTACAAGAATAGGCGGGTTGGTGGATCAACGCCACCTTAAGTGAATGATTATGTAACTGGGTCAAACCCATTGTACTTGAATGATTGGGAGGGTGGATCAAAACCACTCTACGTGGAATGCCCTGCAGACCCCTTCGCTTGACGTTGAAGAACCAAAACGTACGGTCGAAGTTGTCTCATTCAGTAGACACATTTTGAATTACGTTAAGATAACGCAGGAGAACAAGATGACGCTATTAGCTTATCTACTCTAATCGCAATTATTCGAAATAAATTTTTTACATATATAGTGATAATCTTAAGAACAAATTCAAATAAGTATATAATCAAAATATATTTATTGTGCAAAACTGTTTAGTGGTATTCATATTTTGAACATTTTCAAGGATGTAAACTAGTTTCCTTTTTATTTTTTGTAACTTTATTTTATAATAAATTAAACATATTATTACCAATTTCTCCCAATAGTAAAGTTGTACTGGAGTAACATTATAAATATAATAATCATACAACAATTTTTAAGAACTATAGAATATATTTTTCCCTAATATGTTTCCGTTTCAAATATAAAATAGCTCTTAAACAATGTAAAGGTTGTAACCTGTGAGGTATAAATGTAATACTAGCAGTGCCATAAACTTTGTCATTGTTGTTACAGCCCTCACAAAAGACAGTGTTTTGGCTCCCAGAGGGAGGGTTCGCACCTTTCATAACAGATCTGTCGTCACTTCTCACGTTCATTTCAGCTCTGCATACTGAGAATCATATTTTAGTGAATGAATATCAATTCACATCACAGTTACCTTCTGAGTAATTTTGTTTTTGTTTTGTATAGAACGGTATAGTTTTGAAGTTTTGGTTGGTAAATTATAAAACCTATATTAATTGAAGAATTCATCAAAATATGCATCTCGATTTGCTCATACAATTATTATTAAATTATACTAAATTTATTTATTATTAATTAAGTAATACCTAACATAAATATTGTTCCTTTGACTATTTTTATATTGTAAGTTGTCTGCCTCAATGTGTAATTTTTTTACAATGTAAGTTCGTAGTACTAAAAGCAGGGCTTTAGATCTATCACCTAAAAATACAATTCCATGCTGTGAACATTTTAAGAAAGATGTATATAAACTTTAGCCATATGCTGCAAACATAAACATACATTATAAATACAATTAAATATAGGATAATATGCAGATAATTTCTTTGAACATTTACAGATAAACCAATATATGCTGTTTTATAGCTTCAACAACAAGAAACGATTTAATTTTGTTGGGTTCTGCAGATATAAACCCCAGTCACCCAATATTCATGCTAGCGTGTATGGAAAACTCCCGAATAACACAAATGCAGGTCATCCTCCTGTTTTTATAAATACTTATTTTATTAGGATTTTCTTAATATACTACTAAATATGTTAAGCTGAAATATATAGGTACTGTAAAATAGTACATAATATACTAGTTTTTATATTAAATATATTTTTACGTAAAACTATTCCAAATAATACACACAAAATAATAGGAACGTTTATATTACACAAGATAATAACATTGTAAAATATAAACATTTATATTGCTACATTATATAGAGGTAACAGTTAACCCTGCGGAACTGGCGCCAAGTCTCACAGACACAAGCGCTGTTGTAATGGTTGATGTGGGTGAGTGAAGTAGCCTAGAGTCATGAGATTCGTGGTAGCTGCATCCCACCTTATGCTAGTGACTGAAGTGCAGTCGTCATTCCAGCATCCCATGTGGTTGTTTTATTTATTTTAGTTTCGGGTCTGTCAGAAGTTTGAATTTATAAATTTTATAGGTGAATCTGTATGCAATTTGCAAGTCAAAACGTGTATTTTTGTATTATATATGTCATTTGAGTTATAATAGCAAGTGAAACAGAAAGAGAGATGATACGGAGGCTTCTGGATAATGTAGAAAATAATATTTCCGAAGAGGAGTTAGACAAGTCCAACCGAGAGGAAAAAGATTCTACCAATAGAATTTGTAGAAAATTTTAAACAAGACAAAATATTAGTGTAAAAAACAGTTTTAAGTTTATTTACTATCTGGGTCATGCATCTTTTACTTGACCCAATTGCCCAATTTTAAAGGAAATTTTAATTAAATGTGTGAGAGTAAATATTCATTCCTTGTTTAGTGAAAGTAAAATTCCATTTATTTTATGTAAAATAAACACTATTCTCAATTATATTCTTTAACTCATTTTGTATTTGAAAACCACTGTTTGTAATTTGCAATTTATTTATAAAACCTACCATTTTTTGTAAACAGTTAAAATATTGTTCTATTAGAACGTAAAGAGAAGTAAATAGTTTTGTTTTCCTACCTAAACATCTTTATTAGTAAACCAAGTTATAGAGGAAAAATTGGCATTAACGTGGACGAGTGCAAAGGCCAGGCCCGTCGGGCCCGGCACCCGACTCCACATGGTACCAAGTTTGGGATAAATCCACCACACATGACCACCGCCGCATTCGCCTTTAAGCAGGGCCTGCGGTTACAGTGAACAGCCCCAACGCCCGGTATTGGTCATGGGCACACTCACGTGGGTGTCTCGTGGGTCACGCCTACTTCCCTGGAAGGACTTCTTGTAAGACGCCAGGTTCCGCCTGTGGTCGACTACGGGCAGAGCCCATATAGATCCAACTTCAGGTCGAGGGTGTCTACTGCGAGACCTTCAGCAGCCCCTGTGGGAGCCCCACAGGGAATCCATCTTGCCATATTGGTTAGATGGACCCTCTTGCACTACTATAACAGTGGTATACAATGGCATCTCGTCACAGCTTGCTGACCGAGGTCTCCCGAAGGCATCTCGTCACAGCAGCTGACCGAGGTCTCCGCATACCAAAGGTGCCAACTTGCCCTCACCCTGATAGACATAAAATAAACATTTTTAATATTTATTTTTGGTCTCAGAGACTTGGCGCCAGTACTCATGTTACAATCCAGGGTGCCAGTACCGCAGGGTTAGTTAGTCTTTAACTTTTAATGTCATGAACCCCCCAATTAAGTTCATAACTTCCATAATAGATCTGTCAACATTTATCCAGTTAATTTCTGCTCGGCATGCTCAGAAACATATTTGAGTCATTGAATGTCTATTCACCTCACAACCCTTCATGTATAATGCCTTTCATGCTACTTTCAAACGATAAATTACTATAACTATGGCAAATGAGTTTACAAAACCTTAAGGTAAATAAATAAATAAAGAATGAATAAAAAATAAAAAAATATAAGTAGATATTATAAGTTAGGAAACATAAAAATATTTGTAATATTTAAAACTCATTAAATAAAAAGTTACAAAGTAAAGATTAAGTAAATCAGAATAAATTTTTTTTTAATATTTATCATTAAAATAGGTCAAGGTTGACGACAGGTTATCAAGATAATCAGGGCGAAACATCACAGGTATATCTATCTGTACCTAAAGTTGAGTGGGCCAAGTGAGAGAGAGTTATGGTAAAGTGTTGATTTTTTGAAGTGGTTGATAATTTATTATTATTTGACTTATCTATTTATCATTGTGAATAAAATGAATTTTCTGATCTAGTAGCTCTCAGTATTATTTGAAAAGAGAGAGTGAGAGTGAGAGTGAGTGTGTGTGTGTGAGAGAGAGAGAGAGAGAGAGAGAGAGAGAGAGAGAGAGAGAGAGAGAGAGAGAGAGAGAGAGAGAGAGAGAGAGAGAGAGAGAGAGAGAGAGAGAGAGAGAGAGAGAGAGAGAGAGAGAGAGAGAGAGAGAGAGAGAGAGAGAGAGAGAGAGAGAGAGAGAGAGAGAGAGAGAGAGAGAGAGAGAGAGAGAGAGAGAGAGAGAGAGAGAGAGAGAGAGAGAGAGAGAGAGAGAGAGAGAGAGAGAGAGAGAGAGAGAGAGAGAGAGAGAGAGAGAGAGAGAGAGAGAGAGAGAGAGAGAGAGAGAGAGAGAGAGAGAGAGAGAGAGAGAGAGAGAGAGAGAGAGAGAGAGAGAGAGAGAGAGAGAGAGAGAGAGCTACCACATAAGGGTGGAACATGGCAGTTCAGGCAAGCACGAAAGGAGCTGCAATTATCTTTGCAACAATAGGTGTTTTGACAAAAGTTAACACCCTCACGCAATGTTACCTAAGCAAGTTTCTAAACAATGTTTTTTTGTTTTGTAATTTTTTTGCCGCCAATGGTGCTTTTTACAGACTGTACCATCAACGTTACTATAGGACAACGATCAAGACTCATAAGGCTACATTATTTTGCAACTCCTGAGATTAGTACTCGTCACCCCTTGCAATTAAGTCAGGAATGGTAACCATTAAGCTATAAAAAGTGTTATTTGTTGTTATAAAATATAAAATTGTAATTTCACTGCCATAAAACAATTATATTCTAAAATATTTCTATAATCATAGATTTTCAATTTGTAATTTGATGTGGTTTGATGAATTACTTTATCAGTATTGAAATCAGACAATATAGTATATAAAAAAATTGCTTTTTATTTCTTTCTCTAATTTCTATACATATATTTCAATCGATCTGAAGTATTTTACCTAAATTTTTAAATACCAGTATATTACTTTCTATAACAATGTATTTCATAGATGTAAATACTAAATAAACATATTGGTTGTGTATTAAAATATTATAATACCATAATACATGTTGATAGCATACACATAAGTAATACTTAATTAGAATTTATTTAACCCCGTCTAGTGAATATACTCAATTTTTCAACGATTTTCCTAAATAAACTACGCTAGACTAAACTTTCAGATTTAAAAGAAGAGCTTAGTGAAAATAAGAAGTATTTAACCTAACCAAAAATATATAAAGATGAGTGCATGATACTTTCACCAGATGAACAGGATTTCGTCAAAGTTAGAATCACCTTTACCGGTTGTATTGGAATAGTCCAGTGAAGTGTAAAGTCCTTTCTACCTTTGAGTGATTGAAATACACGTTACAATAGTCTGGCCATTCTCTTGGAGTATGAGAATTATGTGGCTTGTTTAACGGAAAATCTTATTGACTGGATATTTGATAGGATTTTGCCAAATGTTTACTTCATTTTATAAATAAAGAAATTAATTAATTTAAAATGTTTACTATAGATTTTTCCCGTTTTTTTTTTTTTTTGTTTTGTTTTAATATTCGAATCTCTATTTAGTTATTTTATAGAAAATCTGAACAAACGTAGCAATAATAACTAAACCATTTACAAATAGCTTGAAACAAGTATTAACATCTGTGAGACGATTATTATAAATATGATCACCCATATAAATTTTCGTATGACCTTCAAGTAGAATGAATTCAGTAGTGTATTAAAGAGAAGGACTGAGGATATGTTTTTACATCTTTACAACAAAGGAGGAGGCTCCATAAACTGACTGAGGATAAGTATAACTAAACTCAAAATGGCAATACTATATAACAAGGGCCACCATAATAATATTACTGGCTAAAGAATAATTATTATTTGGCGAGCCGGTCGCCAGGCGGTCTAAGGCGTCAGGACTTTGAGATAGGGTTAGATATAGTGTTGGTTCGAATCCGGCCTACTCTGAAAGATTTATCAGTAATATTCACCGTCTACCGTACTGGTTGGCCCCCTTACGCTGTCAGAATACGTTCCTCGCAGATATCAATAGTCAATGAGGAATGGGGAGAGTAAGTTTAAGAAGGGAGGATCGGCCTCTCCTTGAAAAAATATATTGTCTAGAATTAACGATAAATACCATTATACTTACAAAGTTAATGGTGTTTTTTTTTTATAAAAATTCCTAAACAGTATTAAATTTCTCAAAAAATGACTATCAAATTGTTACTAGAAATATCGTTTGTTAGTGATTTGGTAATATATTTACCCCATAATACTATAAGAAAGTTTACATTTTCAATTGTTATTACTTTTAGATAGAAAAACTCTTTTATAATCGAAACACTCCATGGGAATTTAAATAGCAATACCATTACTTGTATTTTCCTATTACAAATATACCTTTTTATAAGGAGAGAGTGTAAGGTATTACAGTTAAGCAAGGTGCGTGCATAGTGGACATGTTTCAGTTCAGGAATGTGTAATGTTTGCGCCTGTGGTTTCTAATTAAGAGCCTGCAGAGGCTGTCGCCCATGATAGTTTTAATACAATAAGAGCAATCTTATTTGTGAATCCATATTTTTTCGTTATGCATCTATGAAATTTGTGTATGAGGAGTTATTTAAACGTTATCATATTGTGCATTGGGTTTTATTTTTATATTTTCAATATATACACCTAATTTTGAAAAATTGGTTATAATAACCACTTTTAACTCAATGTTTTAAAAATTGTTTTCTAAAAAAATAAATAGGAATTAGTAAAAGAATACTAATGCGTAATTTAATTTGATTAAATATTTTGTTTGAAAAAATTCGTTCAAAAATAACACTTTAGTTTGGATACGTGTAATCGTATATTTGTTTAAAAAAATAACATTGTTCTTGTGGTATTATAACCAACATCGCCAACAGCCTTTACAGAGCTGCATAGGAAGTATTCATTTAATGTCTCCTGTTATAGTAAAATGATTCAAATAATTTCACTATGAACACATTTTTGACTAGTCTTTAATATCTGACTTGAATATATTTTAATACAATTTTAATTTACACTCATTCCTCGTAGAAATGTAGATTAGTAATCTAAAAACTATTTCTCATAATTGTTAGTTAAGTATCAGTCTTTTTAAATTAAGTAAGGCAAAATACAATACAATTTAGCGTCTGTTCCTAATGTATCTCTAAATTTAACATACCTATTTTATTTATATTTTTTAGTTTTCAAGTATAAAATTATACATTTAACTGTTACTAATATATTTTTATTTAATACGATGCCAAACATGATCATGTGTATAAACTTTGTCTCATTTACTAATTTTAAATAATTACTTCTTAAAAATTTCAATATTTTACATATATGAAATGCGTTCCCATTTTCCAACATCGTGGCTACTTATTTTACAGGTTTTTATTATTTTAAGGTTCGATGAAGCTCATTCATAAACATTTCTACTTATTTCAATGCTTCTACTCTGTATCTTTTTTTAATAAAATCTAAATAAAAAAGTGTGAGCAAATCAATTTTATGAAAACATTTACAATGACTATGCAGTTTATCAACATAAAAATTATGAAATTAACTTTGTTTATATGTTGTCATTTTTAAAATTCACAAATTAAGGTTTCTGTTTTAATTAATAAATTAGCAATAACTCTACAATATATTTTGTTTGCAGTTTTTTCAATGTTTAAACAAAACATTATGGTTATAATATTCAATATCTATTTCTTTTTGAATTTGTAAAAAAATAACTCGCAACGTTACTTAGAGTTTAGTATCGATTTAAATAATTGTCTGTTGATAATAATTTTAAAATTTAATCTTATATTTCATACATACACAAACTGTTGTATGCTTTAGTTTTTTAATTACTGTAGAGAAACGAAACTATGTTTATACCTTACTTTTCTCAACTTCTGTACAAATAAAGTTTCGTCAATTTCAATATTTGGTCAACAAACATCTATTATAAGATCCAAACTGATGGAATAAATTAAATGTGTTTATATCTGACTTGGTACAGGTTGAAATAAACAAATCCTTTAGGGATAGAAGAGATTTGCGTGTGAGAAATTTGTTAAAATCCAGTATAATTGAAATACTTTAGGAAGAAGTAATCCGCAGACAAGTCTTTTAGCTTTTTATGGTTTTAATATTTAAATGCAGTGATATATGGTTACTTCGCAATAATCCGCAATTTATTTTGTTGCATTTTATTCATAAATTTGTTTTGATAGTTACATCCTTGTTCCTGTCAAGTAAACCATTTCTTAACCCAAAAATATAGTAGTGAATGATATTTAATAATTTAGTAACAATTAAAGGCTCAATCACAATCAATAAAAAAGTAACAATCACTGTAAAGAAATATCGTAAAGACTATAGATTAGTCTAACAGTATCACCTGATTAACTAGAACTCAAACACCATTGAAAACTTTTTTCTAAGTAAATGAAAAAGTGACGACTAATTTCATTTACTCTTTAAGACGGGACTCTTAGAGATTCATCTTACAAAGTTTGGGTCAAATTACTTTAGCTGCCCGCCAAAACCAAACGTTTTCAATGCTAATAACTACCTAAACTGCTTATATATTTACAAGAACATGTTGTTATTAGCTTCATTTGTGATGAAAGGATTTGCCTGTAACCTATCCTAACCTAACCTATTCAATATCTTTGTGACTTTATGTGGAGAAAGCGCCTAGGACATATTGTATAATGAGTGTTTAATACGCGCTGCAACATCTTTCATATCTCCTTTATGGATATTCGGTAATATAAAAAAGTTTTGGTATACCAATTTGTATATAATACATGTTTGAAAATCTACATATAAAATTAAGTGGAATGGGTAGGTCCCTGTATACTAACAGCAAAACGTTTCCATTCTTTAAAATATATTTGACTTTTTTTTATTTACAGCAACCAATACTGAATACAGATAAATACGCTTATGTATTTAAAACCTGTATTTTAGATATCAGTACAGTCAATTATAAAAATTCCCATCAATCCTTTCAAAATGAAGAACGTGACAGTGACCAATGAATAGTTGATTTAAAAGAGAAACAACAACTGGCTCAGCCAATAATGGGCAAATAGGACTGCTAGGGTGTACTGACCTACCAATAATAATCACCCCTTGTTGCAAAATTATAGGAAGAGATCACAGATAATTGAAGATAATAGAACAAATCCAGTGATTGTAGTGTATTACATGCAAACATAACAAACATTTTACATATTATAAGCTTTAGGGATTTTAAATGTTATATTGCTATAACAATGACATCAACCATGATTTTCACTGGTTTTATCTCATCACCAGTCATCGATGAATAACACAAAAGTAATAATCATATTGAATAGCAGTTGTCCAAAATGTGGCCACTGCAAAAATCTACATTATAAAAAACCGATTTACAACTTTTTTAGTAACTCACGTTTAAGATTGAAGCTACTATATCACGAGAGTTCTCTTTTCTCATTTTTGAACTTTCTACTTAAATAAGATACGAGGTCAAAACTGTATTAGTCATTGTAACTTTAAAAAAGCTTTATTTAAACTTTAAGAGGCCAATAATAGTTTACAAATGGGATAATTTGTGGTTCAGAATAGAAATTGTTAATATGAAACTTTATACTCTTCAAGTACTGATTAATTAATTGTGTATTTATGTATACATACAAGGACAACAAATATTTCAACGTGGCAATATTTCAATAATTATTACATCGGCAAGGTGCATTTTACAACGTTTTATGGATTCTTTTAATTCAATACATTTCTAAATAAAACATAACTGGACGATAAAAAAGCAATGTAAAATGTTGATTAGGATTAAAAAATATATTGCATTTGATTAGTTCGTTTGAATTTACTTTTAGTGATTGGCAAAATTAGCTAGGTAACATTAAAACTAGATATTGGTTTGATCAACCTGTCACCATTAACAAATTATAAAGTTACAGAAATTTCTAATAATGTAAAACAACCAACAAAATAAAACGAAGTTAAAATAAATTACCTTGTTGTAGAAATACTGCGTACTACTAGGAATATACTGCTACAAAATGGAAAAATATAAACTCACGTTATTACAAAAATTTGTACATAATTGTTTTGTTAAATTAACTCCGAATCGAATACTACTTCGAAAAGTCACTATAATATGTAGTTAGAAATGATAGTTATATGAAAATATATTTAAAATTTATACATCACCATCCAAGTATTCTATGTATTTAACCTTTAGTAAAGCTACAAAACCCTCAACTTGTGGCAAACTAACTTCAAGTACACACATAAACAAACCACTGGGCTAACACAAGGTCTAACACGGATGTCGGCCAACTCACATTACTTTGAAAACACAGACTGTATTTGCGTTACCTAATGTGTCAACTCCTTGTAAAACCAGAATGTCAAATTCTATTTCTTGTTTGTTAACAAAGACATTTTATTTAGTGTTTTTCATTATTGAAATAATGGTTAGCCTGAGTTTTACCCTTAAATATTAAATCATATTTTAATATAGAGTATATGAATTACTTGAAAGTTTTACCTTAAATGTTTAGATGATATAAGCTAGTATAAGAAAAGTGAAATGAAATGAAAATGAATTTAATTTAGGACTAGAGTCTTTTCTTCCACTTACCCTCAGATAGATAAGTACAATTAAAGATACACTGAGATAAAACTTTAAAATATCCACGTAGTGCAATAAAACATCTATTTTATATAAAAACGTACGTAAATTAACATACCTAACTATTCTAATAAAGTTCCCTAAACCACCACAGCCGACATACATATCCTGCTGCGTTAGAAAATTCAAAATAATGTTATTATTGTAAATCCACAATACCTAAAACCCCTAACAATGTATAGAATATTGTATTACTATTAAAAAAATAAATCGTTATGACTAAATAAAGTAATTGCTTAGTACTTTCTGCACACTGACAATAATCAATCTAAGGGAACTATGTGACAGGCAGTTTGTTAGTGTCACATTGTCATTTGGTCCAGCTGAACTCCACAGCTGATGCCAATTTCAGACCCTTACCTGTCTCAGTCTATATTGAATTTTACATTTTATCGAGAGTGAATAAGGTATAATAACATCTTGTAATTTATCCCAATTGATCTGAAGGTTTCTTTTAACATTCCTAAAACCATTTATAACTTAGTTTTTGTAAATTTTCTAAAAAAAAAAAATAAAATACCAGTATTAACTTGTCTATTATACTACTACAAATACAAACCGCTACAGGGCCATTTCTTGCTAAATATTTAATACACTGATGATCAATTATTATATGATAAATTTCAATAGATTTTGGTTATATAAATCTATAATTTATGTGGCTCAATTTAATTTTGTTGTCTTACTGAAACTTTTCATTCTGTTATAGACCAACTATTAAAACGTAGAACCAGCAAAAAGATAAAATTGTTGATCTTACTTAGTTGTATTGTGTCAGACCGCATGGTGAGGAAAACATGGCATGACGTTTACCTCCTCATGCACGGACCTTCTCTCCTACCATCATTCGTAGAGATATGAGTTAATTACGGGTGAATGATTAATTAAAGCATCAATGAAGTATCGTAATTACACGTGCACTATTAAACAATATAACGATTGTTTCAGAGATATGTTTTGTCATCACTCAACTAAAGGTGAGTAGGCATATGTACAAGTATTGTGAATTTTGCGTAAGGAAATTTGACAATGTTAGATGATCAAACATTTTATTAGTTATCGGTTTAAATCAATACCAATAAAACAACTGCATAGCACTCAAATATGAATTATATTCAGAAAATGTAAAAATAAACAAATAATTAAAAATTGTGTAGAATAGAAAGAATAAATTAGGTAAAAAATAGTTTAAAATAACTAAACGCTAATGTAAATTATAATCAAACTTTCAAATATAATTTATGTACATTATAATATGAGAAATGATAATATCACAAATAATGTTAAATTGTATGATATATAGTAAAAAAAAAATCACATTCAATTGTAGTGACTCAGTGGCTTAGTCATCGGACTGCAGAGGGCAAGGTCGAGGGTTTGAAACCCCATTGGCCATCGGTCGGTATATCACTCATTGAATTAAGTTCACGCACAGGTCTGTAGGCCCGTGTGAACTGGTGACTGAAGTTAAAAAAAAGTCCTAAGTTAGCCGTACTTAAAAGGCCAAATTCATTCCCAAGCCTTATATAAATAAAATGTATCACACTCATTCGTGAAAAAAATCCCTGTAGTATAAATTAATTTAACACGCATCTCCAAATTGAAGACTGTTAGTGAGAGTATGTTAGTGGACATTGGCACTGTGTACAGCACCTTTTAGCGGGCCACTTGTGTTTTTTCCTTGCTATTTATAGAATTTATTAATTAAATAAACCTCTGTATTATGTGTGATGTACAGGAAAATATTCCAAATATCCCTGTATGTGTTATATAAATAGGTTCTACGAATAAAAACGAAAACTAATTCAGATGTCAACTGAGTTCTTTGTCATTTATTTATGCATTATCTTACATAAATCAGCAATTACGGGAACTGAAGTCGTTAGCTTGGTAAAGGTTAGAATTAAATTCTGGTTAATGATGTAAAAGCACTCTAGATGTATGGGAGAAAAGTGAAAAACAGGCTAACCACGTAAATTAAACATGGAAATAATTGTTTACTATTATT
This sequence comes from Stictocephala bisonia, assembly GCA_035578905.1. Classification (NCBI taxonomy): domain Eukaryota; kingdom Metazoa; phylum Arthropoda; class Insecta; order Hemiptera; family Membracidae; genus Stictocephala; species Stictocephala bisonia. The sequence continues at coordinate 1,049,390 of JAQJVL010000116.1, read as the reverse complement.
GAACAATGCTTCATCAATTATAGTAAAAAAAGCCACACACACGATTTGCACATTTTATAATGTAACTTTAAGTCCAATAAATGGAGGACTAGAGTAAAAGCACTCTAGATGTATTGGAAAAAAGTGCAAAACAGGTTAACCAATTAAATTAAACATGGAAATGATTTTTTACTATTAATGAACAGTGTTTCATCAATTGTAGTAAGAAAAGCCACACACACGATTTGCACATTTTATATTAATCTTCGTACCTGTTCCATTAAAAAAAGTTTAAGGTTTACATTTTCAATGCCAGGTAACGAAAACGTTAATGGTATTGTATAATGGTGTACTTGACTTTTTCCAAGAACGATATATCCTGTTGTAATGGGGAGTCTGGATATTGAATTTCATGGCATTGTTGTATGTACTTGATATAATACGTTCTTGTGTTTTTTATTCATACTGAATAAAAAAGACACATTGGGTATTGGTTTGTATAAAATAGATAAAAGAATACACCAAATTAATTGGAATTTGCCCCTATAAATATTTTATAATTATAGTAAAGTTTATAATTATAGTATAAATTGTACTTCCTTTTCAAAGTATCCTAATAAATAGGTAAAACAGTAGCAATAATAAAACAATAAGATATGTATTGTCACTCCGGTAATAAGATAATACATTAAACTGCTCTGGTTTACGTTTTAGAGTTATCAACAGGAATAGTAAAGCACCAGAATAGTTTTTAAATACTTAACAAAATAACAGCAGAGATTAAACAATTGCTATCTTTAAAATAACGCTTAATTATTTATAAATTGTTTTGCTTTTTAACTTTAGCGATATTTGTAATAATCACTCAGTTAATGAGCGAATATCAAATAATTAACTACTTACTTACTCCTATGGCCATTTATACCCAAAAAGTGGGTTGGCCTCAGCATAGCCTATTCTCACTTTCTGCTTCTTCTAGACTTGCTGTACGATAATTGTGGAAACATAATTTTTGACTTGGTCCCACCATCGTAGTCTTGGTCTTCTTCCGGCTTGCTTCCATATTCCAGTTGCCTATGGATAGTCACAGGCTCTCTTCTTTGAATATGTCCTATCCAACATATTCGTCTGCTTTTGAATATTGCAATTATACTACTATCTTTGCATGGATATATGATCTCTCTGTTGTGTTTGATAAGCCATTTCTATGGTTTGGTTCATGGTTTTTCCGAAAGATTTGGTTTTCAAAAGCTATCAGTTTTCTTTCCATCACCTTACTAATAACCCATCATACTAATATTCCACATGTGAGTACTGGTCCTATAATTGATTGGTATATTCTTTTTTAGTTTTACGGGATACACTTTTTGATAATATAACCTGTACTAAAAGTTCAACAGACATAACTAGAAAAAAGAACATAGGTCACGACTGTCAATAAGGAATTATATCACATTTCCTGCATTTTATCTTTGAGACATTTACTGAAAGATGGAATACAATTAATTGTATTTAATGAATTAATATGACTGATTATAATATGCTTTTAAAAATTTTGATACATCGTATTGTGACGATTCTTCTTTTCATTCAAATTGTAAGCCTCAAACAAGTTTTCTAAAACATAATCATAAGTGGGTAGACATTCTTTAGTATTACTCTTTAGTAAGTAGTGATAACTATCCGCACATTAAATTGTTTTACACTATATCAAACCAGTTTTAATACGAATAGAATACGAAATAGGTTATACAGTCAAATAATTGTTTATTTCAAATTGTTACAATAATGGTAGCGTCGCAAAATAAAAATGACTGGTCATCTAGCCTCAAAAATAAAACAATAAATAATTTAACAATCAAAAACAGTAACGGTAAAGAAATAATTAACTAATTATTATTAGAATGCATAAAAAACAAATATAATGTAAAACTTTATAGTATTTTTACAATAATAATATTCGTTTATATTTTGAGTTAAATTTAATTTTTGTCATGTGGCAAAGTGGAGGGATGTTTCCAACTGTATATAATATTAGGGCTTGGTGAAATTAAGAATAAGTTACTTTGGAATTGTTATAGTTAACATAATAGGCCTATAATTAACGCTAGTTTATACTACTTACTCTCTTTGGATGAAAGGGAAACATAACGTTTAACTGTAGATTGATGGGTGGTTTTTAAAATCGTATTAGCTAAAGTATAAAATTATTTGTTTCCCTCTTTCTTGTTATCTTTTGAAAAATACAACTAAAAATCTCCTAAACAACTAACATGAATATTTCAAGTGTTTAATGGTGCTTAACTTTTTTTGTCGACATTAAATAATCTATCCATTATTTTACAGCATAATTTTACAGCTTCCGTCATATGAACTCTATTAAGTTTAAAGTTTAATTGAAAAAGTGATAAAATTATTTTCCTTCATTTACACGAAATGGTATGGTTTCATAAGTTTTTTGTTTTGTCCATTAGGTTATGACAGGCGATCTATACCAGATGATGGGTAAAGTGTTATTTATGTTTTATTACTTTTGTGGAACAGAGATCTGTTTGGGTTGGAAGTTATAGTTTAATTTTACTTTGTAACTTAAATTTTACTTGTAAGGTCTGTATTTTACAAATCTGTTGATTAAATAAAAATAAATGCATCAAAATATTCATCAAAATATAAAATATCAAAATATCAAAATATCAAAATATCAAAATATCAAAATATCAAAATATCAAAATATTCATCATAAATATGCATCAAAATATAAAAATAAATATAAATGCATCAAAATAAATGCATCATTTATTCTTGCAAAAAGTACACTTGTTATATTATTATTTTTAATGCATCTGTAATAAAATATAGGGAGATTGTTCTATATAAATGAGCAACTATCGGATGCCTAATATATGTAAAAAAGTGTTAAACTAAAATGTAAAAATGTAACATTGATTAAAAGAAGATAATTAAAACTAATAAAAGCTACAAAAGTATACGGGATTGGGCAAAAGTCTGGAATATATTTATTAATTTCAAAGCCATTCAAAGAAATGTAATGACAAGTTGCAGTTATGTATACGTATCTATACCAAACATTTAGACATATTTTAATTGTTTTTCGTATAGTCAAGTGATGGCCAATGAAGAAAGTCTGATACATTTTGAAAGTAAGCCTACCTCAAGTTATACCTAATTTGAAGGTCTTTTTTTGTAACTCTTGTGAGTCCAAACCTGAGATCTAAAGGATGACCCAGTCAGAAAATACAGCCACTCAAAGAATTTATAGGGCAGGGTTGGGCAAAAGTGTGGAATGTATTTAATAACTTTAAAAATATTAAAATAAAAGTATTGAAACTTTTTAGTTTTGTTCATGTCCTTATACCAAACATTTAGACATGTTTTACTTGTTTTTTGCATATCTATGTCATAGCCCATGAAGGAAGTCTTTAAAAGTTTAAATGTAAGCCTTACTCGAGTTACACCTCATTTTAAAAGTCTTAGTTTGTAAAATATAAGATTGCTAACCTGAGGTCAAAAGGATGACCCAGTCAAAAAATATAGCCTCTCAAAGAGTTTAATGTCATGTAACTAACACTGCTGAAGACTAAAGAAAGATAGTTATTATCTATTGCTGCGTGGAGCTATAATTTATACAGATGAATATGAGAAATTAAATTTAATAAAAAAGAAGTAAGAAATTATTATAATAATATTCTTAAACTGTTTTTAAATAAATCTACTGGCAAACGTGTTTTTAATAAGTTTTTCTTATTTTTGTCTTAGTTAAATAGAATATCTATTTTTATAACGCAGTCTTTTGTTACGATTATTAACAATTAACAATATACTCAGCAACAGGGACCTGAAACTGTTAAATTAATAGCCTTATAACTGAGAAGAATTAGTAATATGACATTAAATTCTTTGAATCACTGTATGTTTTGAATGGGTCATCCTTTTGACCTCAGGTTTGTACTTTTGTTAACAATAACCTTTGAAATGAGGTATAACTCAAGGTAGGCTTACAATTGAAATGTTTTAGAATTCCTTCATGGGCCATGACCTGACTATGCAAAAAACAAGTAAAATATGTCCATGTGTTTGGTATATGGACATGTACATAACTACACCGTTTCATTACTTTTCTTTTAACAGTTTTGAAATTAATAAATAAATTCCAGACTTTTGCTCCACCCTGATATTAAATTCTTTTAGTGGCTGTATTTTCTGACTGGGCCATCCTTTTGTCCTCAGGTTTGGACTCTTGTGTTTTATAAAAAAACCTTTTAAAATGGGTAAATTTGAGGTAGGCTTACTTTTAAAAACTGTTAAGACTTCCTTCATGGGCCATCACCTGGCGATGCGAAAAACAATTAAAAAATGTCTAAATGTTTGGTATAGGGACGTAGACATAGTTGCAAATTTTCATTACATTTCTTTCTATGGTTTTGAAGTTAATAAATGTATTCCATACTTTCACCCAACCCTGTATAAATGAACATATTGTATGTATAATAGTAGTAATAATGGAAGTAACGGCAAAAAAAAAAAAATGCTAAAATCAGTGACGTTTAGTTTATTATGTATTCATTATTTTAACTGGTTTGAAAGTATAAATATTTAGAACATCAGATTACAGTAAAAATAGGTAAAATAAACATTACTTACAATTTGAAAACAAAAGGGTTACAATTTACAAGCTTTAATCAACAATCAAAATATATATAAATAATCATTTAACAATATTATGACACCAACAACTGATTTGTTTAGTTCACAAAGTATAAGTCATCATAGCAGTGAATTAAAATCAAATAAAAAACATAATTATAAATAAAACATCAGTAAAACAACTGAAAATGTACGTCAATTTCGATAAATATTACTTCAAATTATATTTTTAATTGTTATATGGCTATATAATATCCAAGCGTGAATTTAAGACCACTATAAGAAAAGAATTATTTTTATATACAGTAGCATGAAAAGAGTAAACTTTCCAAACATGTATAAATGCCGACTGATAAAATGCTTAACTTGCCTGAATTTTGTTATTATTATAATATTATTAAAATAAACGATTTAATATCATGTAACAGCTAGGTCTATCATGAATCTAGTAAAACTTCTGTTGATATTTATATAGATATTGAATAATAAGTCAATGTCCAACCCCTTCTTGAATTTTGTATTGAATAAGAGTGAATTTGTATAGTATATAAATGTTAATACAACTATTTTAAAACTTAAATCACATACATAACAACATATGCTCACTGCTTGTCGTAAAAGATAATTTAAAACAGTTAAAGACCGTCGAAGTGGAAAAGAAACAAATTAAAACTTTCCTTCATGCCCTCCGGATTTGCTTAGAAGATGGTTTCATTTGTATTCTCTTTGTTCACTAAGATCGTTTATCATAAAGCTTTTGATCAGAAACTACGTCTTTGTAAGAAATAGCCTGTAGCAAATGTCAGAAACCAACTATATCATAAAAAACATACACTTATTTTATATATATCGAAATATATATATATATATATATATATATATATATATATATATATATATATCGAATTATTTGTACCGAACACAAAAATGGCAATGTCATAACAAAGTTAATATTTTTGGGTAATTAATAATAAAAATTTTTATTAGTTATTAGTAATTAATAATCTACTGATGCCAAAAACTTTATTGAATGACAAATTGTTACATAATTAACATATTATAAAGTCTATTTATTAAAATTATTCGTACTCATGAACTAAATATGGTAAAAGAACAACGTTACAAAGAAAGGAATAGTGTTCTTAGTTCTTTTATTTACTTACGAATTTTTTGATTATATGATCTGGATAAGAATAAACAGTCCGTATTGACAGTAACCAATTTATTTTATTTGTAAATAGTAAATGGATTTTTACATTTTTTTTAGCCGTACTTAGTCAAAACATTTCTAAAGGAAGAGGGTAAACTACTGGAATTAAGACCTTACTGCAAATCGTTATTTATAAGAAAATAACTATTAATTATTTGATTCCATTATTATGAGTTACCACTGTACGAGTATGGATGGATGGGTGGTTCATTAAAAATGTACGTGTATTTATAAACTATTATGCCATATTATTTTAGATGTTTTTTAAACTGTGGGTCAAATTTCATCAGCTCCCACCCCTAAAAATATTGTCTATTATATTACTACCAAAATATCAGGTATTCAGCTATATATAAGAAAAGAAACGTCTACCAATGTCCAAAGTTCCTTATTCTTATATAATCGCTATGACTGATTTACCAGCCTCACTGATTTCTCTTCTACACGCGCACTGATTCATACTTAATAATTATCTTATATTTTAAGACTGTTCTCTATTCATCTGTAATACAAAGTCTCTATGGTGCGATCCTTGGATGCATTTGAAACAATCCAGTCTTCTGTCTCAGAAAGATATGAAATGTAAACCATAACTTACGGCTTCAACCTCAAAAATAAATTTGACCCAAATTACTATTGTATTTTCTCCTTTCCAAAAAAATTAATAAAATATTCATTTCCAATATTTGTATGAAAGCTGTCCAGAAAGAAAAATCACCTTGCATAACTAGTTTCAACGAGTTTTTAAACCTAACATAATTTGGCTGTATGGTGATCTAAGTAATAAATAGTTTAATATAGTTTCATTGTGACTTTGCCTTTGTACCATTAAGTTGCTATAATCTGACTTTCAGGACTTTAACGTGGATCAACCTGGGACCTGTATAGATCAAAAGGAAGGGGCAACTGTATAAAAAAGTACCTTCGAGGCAAGCACTCATAATTAGGTTATACGGTAATAGGGAACTTCTTAGTAGCATCACTTGTACAGGGTCTAAGTATTTTAAATGTTATATATTGTTATGTTAATTGTACTATTTACTTCTCCAAGGTCCTTTTGGTTTTGATGAATTTATATTAATAATTATTTATAATTTGTAAAGGGACGATTCCACTTTATATTTAACCTACATGTATATTTAATATACATAACAAATTTGCGTTACTAAATATCATCAAATTTTAAGGACATATTATATTCTTTTTGTTTTTACAATCATTATGAGATTAAACATTGTTAACCTCTGACGCAATAATGTACTTTCAAATGTTATATGTAGATAATTGTATATTGGTAAGCATAATGGTATCATATGAATAAAATGGTTGTTTACATGCATATACTTTGAAGATTTAGTTGTAATTGTTGTTAATATGCATTTTTTTTATTTCAAGTGACGTCATGAGCTGAAATTTCCACAATAAAATCGCTAAAAACGTTTTATTTAATAAATTCACTAACTTATAGTTAAATTATAAAACAGCAAACAAAGAAAAGTCTTTTAAACAAGTAAATTTGGTTTGCAGGCAAGATATGTTATAATCATTTAGTACCTGATTTCTGTTTTCTTTTTACGCATCTCTAGATAAAACAGTCCCAAACTGAAAACTAATTTATGAATCTCATGGATATTAGTGACATTTGTTGTCCTAATGTGAATTAATTAATCTATATATTTTATCATTGATAAAACATACTTGTTATTTTACATACTATTTAAAGTTTTTATAAAGTTGAACTTCAAATATATATTACAGTTTCTAATAAATTAATGCTGTAGTATTCATGAAGTACCTTTTTGAGTTCCTTTGGTATGAGCATGGTATTAGTGGTTTTTCATGATAAATAACCATAACATAAAGGCATTTTCTACTTTTAATGAGGTTTCTTTTGTTTTTTTCGAAATACAATTTTATTGTGTTCCTGCTAAAACATAATTTGCTATCCAAGAAATTGTAACTAAACTTATATAATATTATTAAAAAAGGATTAATAAATCTTAACACCAATAAAAATATTTCCATACATATATAGCAAATTTTTCTTGAATTTCAATTGTGTATTATACATATCACTATCGTTATATATAATTAAGGAATCAACTTTTATCAGCACGTATTGGTTCCTTTAGAATCCTTTAAGGAATTGGCTTTTGAAAAAATCAACCACCGCCTTTTTACTCTCATCCTTTAGAATTAGAAAACACTGGACTATGTGACCTTCCTGCAAGCGAATTATTTACGAGGTAACTGAAGAAGAACAATAATTTAACCTAACATTTTATAGTTGATGGTTCTATTATAGTACTTCTTCATTGAGCTCGGAATTGTGCATGAAGAGTTTACAGCTGTCTATAAGGCTGTGATTTTGTATAACCAGGAGGACACACTAAATTAAAAAGTGCAGCTTTTGTACAACAACGCAGTGTGTTCAACATTTTCCTATTATATATCTTTCCCATTTTGTTTACTTCTTTTTACTAATTTACTTATTTATTTTTTTTTTAACGTAATGCTATAATTCAGTGCTTACAGAAGATATTTTTCTTTTAAGGAAACAACAAGCTATATCAGTCACTAAACTTAGGATGTATAGCCATCCGTCAGTAGACCATGGTATGAACTCATGGACAAGTTTAGAGTGCTTGGTTGACTGGTTGGAACTGATTGAATATCATCTTGAAAGGGAACTGTGGTGGAGACCTGTCAACACATTCAGACTCAACATCTAATATAGTCCAAGATCAAATATACGTCACTCCATTTGTCTAGACCCCATAGTATTAAATTAACACTTCTCTGAAGCTGTGTGGGTTTCTGTTATAAAATGTACCATTCGGATTATACTCATTAATTTCATCCATGCACCCGTAAGATTTATTATATTATATCGATTATTATATTCTACATGTTTTTGGTTTAAACTTATCTGCTTTAATTAATTAGGTTTTTAAATGTTTAAAATTAAATGATTACATGACAGTTAATTTATAGCCAAAGAAACAAAATCACAAAACTAGGTTTATACTAAGATGTTGATTATTTTGTATTGTTATCATGCAGTTACAATAAGTTAAATTCTACCATGTACTTGTGTATTATATTAAATATAATGTAATAGAAACTAATTCTTAAATAAAGAATAAATAAATAAGGTATTTATTTTGGAACGGTTTTCAACCAACAATGCTAACTTACAAAACGACTCAAACCTTACTACAATAATAAAAAAATTATAACCTTATTTTAGTTATGCATAGTTAAAACACAAAGTTATGTATTCAGTACAGTTATATACGACCATATCAGCTTGCATTATACATTAAATACTCATATCTACTTTTTTATATGTAGTTTTAGATACAACCTGGCTTGTTACGCTGGAAGACAGTACGTTAGGTCATTGGGAGTAGAATACGCAAATCGTTTTCATTCAAATTCACAGCGAACGCGTGGCATCTCTAAAACTTGATCCTATCTAGAACTGCGAGTATCATAAATGAGCTAGTAAATAAAAGTATATTTTAGATTTCCATATTGAATAGTTTTTAATGTTTTTATATTTATAAATTTATAATTTAAATATAATTTCATAACTGTGAATACTGTGTCATTATTATTCACATAAGTATTTAATATAAAGTATTTCTAACAAATATGTAATATTTAATATAATAATATAAGTTTAAATTCTTACATTTTAGCAAAACACAAAGCTACATCCTTATACTGTCTTACATTTTATGTGTCCACAATATTTTAGTTTTATACATTGTGTTATTTAGTTTAGAATCTACTAGAATAATAAATTAACAAAATCATGTAAATAATATCACTAAATAGAGTCTATAACGTAGCTAATAAAATTATCTGTAAATGCAAATATGCTTTAAATTAAAAATATTCTATACAAACTGTACTGTGCATTGTGCAAGTCATGAAATAATACAGTAATTTAAAGGTAATTCCAATAGGACGTGTCCCCAGACCAGGTCTTAGTTACCAGCTCCTTAAGGTTACACAGACTTTCAGCTTACCCCTGTTGCATAAGTAGAATAGGAGAGGTAAACCATAACAACGGATTTTAAATCATTTGAATTTTGTAAGCATGTTATTGCATTTTTACTATAGTGAAATTTAAATACAAGGTTGCATATTAAAATTAAATATATGTGTTTATTCAGCTAGAGACTAATCATATTTCTTAACATAAACTTCCTAGTTTCAAATACGAGTCACATAATTTTTTAATCACCTCTTCCACTTTTTACCACCATGGAATCACAGAAACCCCACTAATTAACATTATTATTTATTTTACTTACAGTTTTAATTTTAGGTAAAAAAAAAGCTAGTATTAACTTGCTATACCAAACAAGTCTTTCAGTAATTCCCTTCAAACAAGTCGTTTTTATATTTGTTAGGTTGAAAGAGTATGGAAGAAAATATCTTTAAAAAAATAAAATAAAATAAAAATAACATAAAAAATCGAACAATCTATTACATTGAGGATATTTTACCTGGTTTTGATACAAATATAACACATCATATAATTGCCCAGATGAGTAATTTATATTAAAGCTAACGTAACTCGAAACAAATTTGTAACATACAAATTAATTGAGTCTTTTAAAAACCAATATGACATATTATAAAACAGGTTTTCGCATATACAGGCGGAAGTTTCGAAATCGAATTATCATAATGTTAAACAAACTTTTGTGTAAGTTGAGAAAGCACGAAGTTTGTTACGTTAGGTTACGTGTCACTCAACTGACTTTTCCAGTAACATTAAACTTTTACTTGAACCGAAGATAAAGTTCCAATTTGCCGTACAAGTTTATTTTGTTATTTATTTTACAGACATAATATTGATTTCTACATATTGCTCAACTAGCCTTTAATTTGTGTACAGAGTTAAAGAACAAACAGTTCTGGCCCCCCAAAACTTATTTATTGTAATCGAGATCAATAATTGTAAAACATATTATTTGGTAAAATGTATTGGAACCAATATAATATTTCCACAAAATTGTTTTCATCTCATTACTTTTAACTGAGAAACACATCAATTTGTAACGAGAATGTATTTGTAATTACCTATTGCATAAATACATACTCTTGGAAGTTGAATAAGTCATTAATAGGATATTTATTGGGCTATATAGCTCTAATTATAAAAAACAGTATTTTATCTTGTAATAGGAACAAAATATTTGTTTGAATGATAAAAAAACTATAATAGTTTTTTTTAACGCACATATATTACTTCTCAGTAGCAATAAATCCTAGTTCAGTAACTAAAGTGAGACTCATTAGTTTAATATTATGTAGTAAAATTTTGTAAATTTCTAAACAAATTTCTGTGTTCTAAATTACGATATTTAGAAATTCATAATTTATTGAATTGAAAATATTTATCGAATAAACAAAACCAGGTTATATGTGAATATTGATAATTAATAGTTCAGATTCTAATAATATATAAGAGTTATACATATTTCACATAAAATAAATATACAACATAGACTCATCAGAAAAAATGCCACACATTTTAAACCAAATAATTGCCTTACTTTGATTTATTTAACGTTTTGTGTTTTTTTAATACATTGTTTCAACTTCTTCAGAAAAAACAGGTGTGCCAACAGCTGATCACTTCAAAATTATTGAATCTCGTTCAGTGACACTTAGGAAGATCTGTTTTTGTTGGACTTAGGAACACTTAGGAAAAATGTTTAGGCTAGTACCTTCATAAGTATCAATTTCACTCTGATTATTTTAGACACTAAAAACCACTATAACACATTGTACTATGACTACATTAAACACAACACATAATTTTATCCATTTAAATAGTAATTTATAACACATACAGCGAGTAAAACACTCACAAAGAAAATCAGACGCGCAATAAGTAAAAATGGCTATATCTACTCTGGCCGTGGCGTTGACGGCCTCTGCTTCTTCCAGTAAAGTGAAAACTTGTCACTTAACCATTGCCAACCTACATAACGAAATTCACTCGAAGTGGCACTGATCAATTCAACAACTCTCTGTCTATCTAGCTAATTTTATTGTAGTTTATATCTCAATAAGTAAAAAATTAGCTAAACTTTGATCAACAGAATAAATTATGCTGTACCTTGCTTTTGGGAAATCATGTAAACAAGGGTACACAAAAACCCTTGTGTACCCTTGTTTACATCCCACAAGCACATACTTATCAATACCACTGTGCGTGTATAGGTGGGCGGATGGTCAATACCACAGAACGTGTATGGAAGGGCGGGTGGGTCAATACCACTGAACATTTAAGGGTGGGCCAATACCACTGAACGTGTATGACCCCCCCGTCAATACCACTGAACGTGTATGGAAGGGTGGGTGGGTCAATACCACTGTATGTGTATGGGTGGGCGGGCGGGTTAATATCACTGTACGTGTATGGTTGGGCAGGTTGGGTCAATACCACTGTACGTGTATGGGTTGGCAGGTTGGGTCAATACCACTGTACATGTATGAGAGGGCGGGTGGGTCAATACCACTGTATGTGTATGGGTGGGCGGGCGGGTTAATACCACTGTACATGTATGGGTGGGCAGGTTGGGTCAATACCACTGTACGTGTATGGGTGGGCAGGTTGGGTCAATACCACTGTACGTGTATGGTTTGGCAGGTTGGGTCAATACCACTGTACATGTATGGGTGGGCGGGTGGGTCAATACCACTATACGTATATGGGATGCAGAGTAGTATGTACATACTTTTCATACCGTAGTAACATAAATGTAGATTGATCGTGATTATGAAATGTGATGGATATGAAATAGAATAAATCTGTTCTATTTATTATAAATATATGCATTTTTAAGATATGTAAAAAATGCATGCGTATTATAATACATATCTAGTTAGGTAGATCACGTACAGAACGGAGAAGTAAGGTAAGGTAGCTTATGGAAATCCGGGGATGAAGCTGAGATACATGACACTGGTAGGCCATTAAGGTAGGAGACTCCATTATCGTGATGCACAGGTGGTTGGAAGAGGAAAAGCGAGATATTTATAGCCTTAATAATGATCATAAATGCATAATAAAGATACTAGCTAATTGAGTATAAATAATTTGTATATAACTCACAATATTATTTTGAATATTAAATAGTTGTTCCTAACATTTTTAACAAGCTCATACTTCTTTGAAATACATCAACTGTTTCTTGATAACGAAACATAAATCAACAACCTAGATCTTTTGAGAAGAGTCATTAGTTTAAGTCTTACCTTAAGAAGTTATGTAGTAAATAGTGATAATGTTACTAAAATATATTTTCAATTCTTGAAATAAAACCCTTATAAATATGTAGGTTTGTCGCTTTTAACATGTGGTTTAATCAACTCAAAGCATGTTACAAGAACCACCACATTATTAAACAGGTTCACTCTACGCAGCACAATTATTTGTTTTATTATTAGATTAATATTTTTCTCTCTCTATTAATTGACACGACACACCATTTATTATTATTTAAAGCTAAAAGATTGCTTCGACATTATTGTGTAATATCATCTAATGTCTGCTGAATGTCATCATGGTAACACACTTGTGTCATCAGTATGTTATCGGTATTTATTTGTAGTTTTTGAAAGATATTTATTTTTACTACTAATGCTTGTATGAATGCAACACGCATTATAGATGCATGGTAATTGGGGGTAATTAAATATATGTTCTCTTCTTTTTGGCGCAATTTTTGAACATGTAAAAAATAATTAATTAAAGTAAAAATTGAATATCCTCCCAAAAAATTTAATATTTTGCGCCTGTACTATTAAATTCAAGCCAAAAATGTATTTCATTACCTTTCCAGTTCTATCAAGCACACATTGAAAGTTGAAAAAATTCGCGTAGGAAAAAATTATAAAAGTTATGAACCTACATTTACCATGTTTTAGGGAGCCAACTTTTTGTTTCATGTATGATTTATGAAACAAATCCAAGCAAACATTCATCATTAGGAACAGTAAGTTATAACGATGTGTTCATTTGGTTTATAATTGGACAGAAAAATAGTCATTCACGGTTTTTAATTTTACCTTTATATAAAGTTTAAAATTTTTCAAATATATTTCAATATTACTTGAAATAAAACTTTTGTCTATAAAAGACTTGCTTTTATATAGAAATGCAAAATATATTAATATTAATTTTAAATTAATATAATAAGTATTACGTGTATGTTAAATACAAATTTATTCTGAACCCTATCCATAACATAACTCATATTTAACTAACCAAGATACTCATAACGTACTCTTATACCGGAATATTTTACTTAATTTACGTATGGAAATATTGATACTGAAATATAATTTGTTGAATTAACTTTGTACATACAAATTATTTACAATACAAAAATTACAATTAAAATATTAATAAATCTTGATAAAATCACTTAAAAATAACTAAATATAAACGGTTTAGCAGAAAAAATATTACTATGATCATACTAATATAATTGTCCAGGAGTTAAAGTCTTTGTATTTATGACTAAACAATAATATAAAATCTTTTAAGGGCATACATGTTTCCTATTCTAAGAATTTTTCTAAAAATGGTATTCTGTAAAAAGATATAAGCATCGTCATGAATGTTGATACAATCACTTACAAACAACAACTATATTGTACAACGAAAAATGTTGGAGACGTTGAGTACAAAAGGGGTGTTGTAGATCAGAACAGTTGGGCATGAAAGTGGTGTATGTTTTAAAGTGATAGGACGTGTCCTCCCCACTGATCTAACTTCTATATGTGCTAAACACCAACGTACAGGCTGCGATCTGTTTTGCGTAGACATAAATGGTTTCCTATTTAAAAACTGATTTTATAAACTGTATTATATAATATCAGCATTCTGACATGTAGTTCAACTACTTGGTCGACATTTTAGTTTTTTCAGAGGATTTACTGTATAACCTGTACGTATAAGCATAACACTGGAATAGTATCATGTTGTTTCAACTGTGAAACAAAAGAAAACGTTGAGGTGTTATTCTTGGAAAAGGTATTCACTTTGTATGCAAAACTACAGAGACACGCCACCTTGCAACTAAGAACACCCTCTTTATTGTAAATATGCTTTACGAAAGTGAAGTATCCACTTTATTCATGATAAGTAAATTACTTTATGTATGACAACTAATAAATCATATATCTAATCACAATATTTGAACAACATTGTATAATTCAATTAAAACTGTAATACTATTGAAACAGTTTCAAAGCTTGAAAAGCAATTATTATAAATGCTATTTTAATGTAAGTTATTTTCAAATTAGGAATGAAACCAAGTAAGGTCTGAAAAATATCAAATGAACTAAATTTAGTGACCAAGGGGTTGTACAATTCTTAAATATTATTGATATTCGTATGTAAAAAGATCTGATTTGGTATTATGTTAGGTATTTTTATACAATATGTATAGTACAATTCGTACAATTTGTATAGTTTGTGTAGTTTGTTTTTTTAACTTAATCCGAACACCTCAGAAGGCCGAGGTATCACGAGCGCAGTAAGTGAGGGGTTTGGCACGCAAATCTAATTTGCTGTCAATCTTTTAGTAAATAGTAAAATAAATGACATAACTGAGACAATTCAAGATACGTACTGTAAATGTCCAAGCTTGGTTTTATTTTTTTAGAATAAAATAATTAAACTATATGAAAATATTTGAAATTTTTTTGTCGAATTCCAAACTGTGATTCTCCATAATGGTGCGATAAGATAATCGAATATAAACCAATTCGAATATGATTGGATAGTTTTCATTTAAGAACTAATTAAGATTTTGTAATATTGATTAGCAGCTCCCACTCCCCCCCCCCTCCCAATTATATGGTATATTTTATACGGTACTGGTATAAAAGCGTAAGTTTAAATGATATATTTGCCTTGGTCCGAAAAATGTAGTTTCGTCGTGAGTTGTTTTGACAATACTGTCTATTTTTATTTATATTCAGTATATACTTATTATTATATTATATATTGATAGTATATGTATATAGGTGTACATGTATTATTAAATATCAAAAATAAATATTTTAAACCTAGTAAACTAATATGATAATTCAATAAAATAAAGTTTTCTGACTACAATTTTCAATTGTAGACTATATTGTGATTAAACTAATAAATCACAAGAAAATCTTTCCGCAAATAAGATAATTGGATTTTCATAAATAGGAAAACAAATAACTTGGCCTTTCTTTTCATAACATTGAGATAATTTTTTCCTAATAATACATGTATTAGTGTTTAAATCAATTGCGGATAATTTTTAATGGATTTTGAGATGTTTCCTTTTACTTCAGTAGTAGCGGCAGACACACTCTAAGTTATTGTACCCATCAGTCTATTTCACCAACAGAGGCAGCTTAAATTGTTGTTAAGCCAAATGATATTACAATTTATCGATTTTTTTTCTTTTTTAATATATAATTGTATAGCGATACATTCAATTGATACACAATTTCAATATATAAAACCAATTGATTTAAATACGTTAAATACAGGTTTTTCTCTCAAATCACATATATTTGACACATACTGCTTGCAGTTATTCGTTTACGTTCATTCTTAAATCATTATCATCGTATTAAAAAATACATTTCATCCCGTTTATGTGGGATACTCGTATATATTTTAATATTAAATAGTTTTTTATTTTAATAAATATATAGTTATTATTTTAATAATGATATATTTATTAAAATAATACTGTATAGTTATTATTTTAATAATTTTCCTTGTTCAAACACATAATATTCGTTTATAAGACTACTAATGTTGCATTTAAGAATAAACATTTTTACATTCACATCATAAATATCTTATACAATTATATTTCTATTGTTGTATAATCTTTTATAAACAAATGAATTTCATGTAACATTTGTAAAGTCAATTCACGTCTACTTTTAATTATATATCACGCAAATACGCGTCATGATTGCATGAACTATTCTTACTAAAACTTTCTAACAATTCTCAACATTTTTTGTCGTACAAGAGAATCAATCAAATATAAGGCATAATCCCATTCATAAATAATTACTTCTAATGTTACGGTTGTTAACCCAAATGAAGAATCTTCAGGAATGGGACATTAAGAATAGTTTAGTTTACATGATGTGATCTACAGAGGAACGAGTAGAGTGAACAGGTCGATAGTTGAGGTTAGGACATTCAACATAGCCACTCAGGATTTTCAATTGTCTTAGGCGTGTTGTCTTTATAATGATAGTGGCTAAAGTCCAAGCTACACCTCCATATTATTCAATGCATCCTTTCAGTAGGCATGACACTGTTTGGTACCAACATCGGAGATGAAGCGTCTTTGAATAACTTCAATATTTCCTTTGTGGAATATCTGGAAAGGACACCACAAAACAACAATATATAAAAATGAGACGAAGAAAGTCTTGTAGAACAATTAAAACGATTGAAAGCTAAGGTCATTTTTATAAAATATAAAAATAAAGTTACTAACCAATAAGTTACACCAATAAAGTTACTAACCAAAAATGATAGTTTTTATCAAATCTGCGATTTAGGTCACGAAATAGCTGGAACCTTTTAATTCCATTTCTACTTTTATATTTTATCAATTAAAAACCAATGTTAAATTGAATAACAAACTTTTAGATGAAGTATATTACATTGTTATACGACAACAGTTAATTCCTCGGAATTCAACAGTGTAAATAGAAAGTTCATTATTCTAAACGTATTGAGATATATTATATGTGAAGGGGTGTAAAACACAAGCTTTACGTGTCTTAAAATGTAAATGTATATAATTTAAAATTGGTTAACGATGGATTGAAAATCAGAATATCTAAGCAATTTGTTTTACAATGTGTAATAATAAATTTATTTCCAAATTCAAAACAAAAGAGTTTATCTCCGTTAACTTATTTACTATCGTGGTGGTTGACTAGCTAAGGCTGTGTACGACAGATTGTATGTATTCAAAGTTGGGAAATGTGCCCCCACAACCCTAGACAGCCTGTCATCTAACCCACCACGTACGTCTCACTTGTAAAACTACGTGTTCTGACTGGCTCATGTCGTGTCCAGTATCCATAAGTGGTGATTGTAGTAACTATCATAAAAATAGAGCACTTTAGAATTTTTTTAATGATGATGTAGCAATATTTATAAATATTCATATTCTATTTAATCATAAAACGCACATAATACACAATTTATTGGCACTTCGACTCTAGAGTACAGACTGGAATGCTACTATTTATATAAATTATGAAACAATCTTAAATTATATGAATGGTTGGTATAATAATGCTAAAATCTTCTACCACGTCCCAGCCAACATATATGGGAGAGCCAATGGCCGAGAGGTTTAAGGCTTTATGACTTTCAATTAAAGTCTTGATTTCAATTAAAATAAAGCATTATCAATAGAATACCTTTTACACATGTCTTCATAATTTGTTGTACGATGTACAGTTCAACTTCTAAGAAGTCATCTTCAGGTACATATACGTTATAAAACAATATAAATAAATCAATTATGATGTTCAAATTATTCACAGCTGTTGAATTGATAAATATAATTTTTGCAGAATTAATCTGTACATTTTAATAATCTTTCAAAAAGTATTTTTTAATAAATTGTGTCTTTGTCATTTAATAGAAAATTTAGATTGTTCTTTGCACTTTTATAAATTTTGAGCCGTTCTAAGGTTGAGATTAAACTGGTTTTCTTACAAGTATGTAACATTTCAAGGTATGTTTCTAAATTTTTGTAAGTGTGGCCTGAATTATTAAGATGCTCTGCATATTTTGAATTTTGAAACGTCATTAATTCTTTAATATATTCATCGAATCTTGTCATGAAAGAATATCCAGTTTGTCCACTTTGAAGATTAATCCTAGCCTCGACTTAAAGTATTCATCAGTTTTACCTTGTATTGAACTGGTTTTCCCCTTACTGAGTCTGAATTCATTCTCTTTCAAGTTCAATAGCCTTAGAGAAAAAGGGAACTTAAAAAGTAAGCTATCCTCTCCTTTAAATGAATAAATAAATGTAATACTGAGCCAATGTTAGATACTATGAGTTTTTTAAATACATATGTATTTACTATGTTTAAAATGGTATTGCATTAGGACTCATACGTGAGATATAAGCGATACCTATCAAATAAATATTAATAAAAGCATATTATGTGACATAATTATGTCAATAGTTATGTAAAGCTCGAAACAAGGGGCGTAACTTTATATCTTATTAAGAGACGATATTGTTCATACTATCTTTGGTCTTATATTTTTGGATATACTAATCACTATTTGAAAAATTACTTTAGGAACATCTGTAGTCTTATAACTAACCTGATTAATTTTAACAGAAAAAATATAGATGTCTGACAACTTACATCTGTTATTATGTAAGTTAATGTTGAAAACATACTCTGGTGATTATGAACAACAGGGTATAATAAACAATATTTAATAACCAGAAGACTGATACCTGGGACACTTCTGTCTTCATTGTATAATAACTTGCTTTTTATCTAACTGATTTGTAATTTAATATTGTTCACATTACATTCCTACTGCTCAATACAAAATTTTTATTATTTTAATCAAGCGAAATTCAATATTTCTGCTTGTAAACACAAAGTAAATATTTTAAAAAAACCAGTAATAGTGTTACGTTTATAAAATAAAACTACTAGAATGTACATTTTACTAAGTTACAAGGTTGCTTTAGTATTGTAACAACCACAATATACAAATACATCAGTAAAAAAGTGAGTTTGATTTCAAATTCGTTGATTTTATTAAGAGTGAAGGTACATGTATTTATACTATTATATTTTTACAATAAATATTTGCCAAACAAGGTAAAGAATAAATATTTAATTGTTATGTAAGGAATTACATGATTAATTGCAATGATACTCGTCATGAACATTGGTGATCAAGCAAGAGAAAGACCCGTTAAATATGCATTGGTTTTGTCTATTAAATAGTAATGTTAAATAATCGAGTATAATATATCGAGTATAGTAAATGTACCTACCTAAAGAATATTGGATAATTTATATAATATCCCACATTCTCAAAGTAATAAATCTAGTGGATAACTTTCTAAATTACAGTTTAATACGTTTCAAGGTTCAATAATTAATATTATTCCTTTATGTGAAAATTATTTTAAAGGGAAATTCCATAAAATATCAACAAATTTTACTTCGTAATAGTAATAAATAAAAAAAAACTTGTTATATTAATTTTTAAAACGTTGTAAGAAACATTCATAAACATCCTTACATTTAGAAAATGTTGTTTTAAGTTTGTTTTTTTATATTAAAATAACAATTGGCCAGATATTTTTTATAAACAAATGTTTTTGGGTGTAACAAAACTGGACATTGTATACGGTATTATAATTTATACCAAGCAAATAACGAATTTGAAGTGATAAATAAGAGCACATACCATAATACGTTTAAAAAAAATACTGCAAAGGCTGAACAGAACGCAAGCATCAAAGGTTGTTGATCTGTCCACTAGAGTGGGTTCAGCATCCCTTGGCAGTCAGCTTCCCCATCATCTTGATTAGAGTAATGGAGGTTAGGAAAATATTTGTTTTACAAAGTGAATATAACAGCAAATACAATTTAACTATTGCATTAAATTTTCAAAATAACATGATTAGAACTCATATTTTAAATATGGAATTAAAAGAAATTCTGTTTATTGGGTAACTCTTTCAGTTGCTCTACAAATATTTAACCATAATATAAAATATGAAAACTGTATTGCCTGAAAACATGTATACCTGTGTATAAACATTGTCGGTAATAACTTTTTCCTGTTACTCATTATTAATATATAATGTTCATTATTTATTTGTAAGAGGTTGATTGTAGATATGTATAACACAAAACGTTTGGACTGGCTTTACATTTTCATATCCTATGTGTGATACTAAACTAAAAACAAAAATTATATTTTTCAATTTCCGCTTTTATTAGCAGCTAAACGCCTTTTTTTCACTAAACAATTTATATCTTTGTTGTCATCTTTACGATTGTTACAAAACTCAGTAAACAGGCTCATGTTAGAAGTTAGTATTTATAAAATTATAGATTTGAAACTAACATTATTATTTTAAAAATGGCTGCTATTTTATTTTTATTTTAACAACTATTTAAATATAAACTGGTTTTATTAAAATTTTGTGACAAACAAACAGATTTTCAAATGAATATCCCTTTCTAATGATACCTGATTTGTCAAAATCGCTTATAAAATTACTATTTTATGAAGTAACCCTAATTCTCGTTATATTCAAACACTGTTAAATTAGTATCCATTTAGTTTGCATGTGAAATAATATTAATTCATAAAATAGTTATTTCTCAAGCGATAAAAAAATATATATAGACTAATTCATAATGAACAATAAATTCATCAAAGTAATACAATTTATATTATGGAAATATCCATTTTATTTTAATTTATAAATATAATTGTGTTACAAAATGACGACATTGAATTCAAAAAGAGATAAAAAGGAATATGTTTAGATTATGTAAGGCAGGGTACACTTGGAGAATAAAGAAGACCGTCTTCGTATCTTCCTTGATTAAGCCTCAACTAATGGCTTTTCCTAGTTTCAACTGGCACTCCCTCAAGACTACTAATTACCATCTAACGTTCTTTCCGACTTCTTCCAGTTTATGTAATATTATGATCATCAACATTTTAAAATAAAGTATTAGTCTTATATTATTTAGAAAATTCAAGGTAAATGTATAACATTCTAGACGTCATAGAGGTAAAAAATAGGTTCAATATGTTTTTCACTTATTAATAGGTACTCTATTGACAAATTAAAATAATTTAATATTAATAATAACGTTTTTATTATTAATATGTGACATTTCGAACATTTATATTTTGCTACAATCATCAATACTACTACATTTTAACGTAACATTCCTCTAATAATTAGGTAAAGTATTTAACTGTTGATTTTGAAGTGTTAAAAAGGTTAGTATGTATAGAAAATTAAATTATATTTTGAGTCCATAGGAAACACGTAGCGGAATAATTTGATATTTTAGATTACGAAACTGATAGTAGTATAGCTTATTGGGTGAGCATCAAATTTTTGTTATACATTTCTTTCCAATTATATGACGATGTTAAAACATGAAAACGCTAATATGTTTAATAAATCTTTAATAATAATATCCCGCAACAAGAACCAGCTTAGAATGGATTACTGCCACTAAGTAGCAGCGACTTACAAAGGGAAATCCCATACACACGATCTGGACAAATTTCAATAAGTACACATTTCAGAAAAAAACATTATTACTAACAATAGTCATTTAAAAGGTTTTTTTGTGATTTTATACACATTATTATATTGTTATTTTATTTTAATAGTGTTTATTGATATTCCGCTATCACACAAAACTGTCAATAACCTAAATTTTTATTAGATGTCAAACTCACTTTTTGAAATTTTAACTGTTTTAATCTTCAAGTTTTCAATACTGTCAAATATAATACATCTATTAGGTTTGGTTTAGGCATAAGTCATATTTAAAAATAAAATACAGCAATTATTGGAACTTCTATCATCAATATATATGTAAACATACAATTCTATTATGTATTTTGTGACTTTTAAAATTGCGTAAATTTGTAAGAAAAAACTATTTTCCTTCTTTTTTACTGAATACTCTTTGGTTATATATTTATGTTTTTAAGTACAAAGAACTTATACAATGAACACTTAACATTATGTATTTATTTATTTTAAACTAAATATTATTAATTATTCTTAATGTTTTCTATATTAAATTCTTTATAGAAATATGTTTCAAAAAGCTGATAAAAACTAGATTTATATGTAAGAAAGATCAACTTAATTCATTATCATTATGAGAAGTATTTATCTTATTTTTCGATATATTAATATTAAATAATATTAATATATTTAAACATTTAAATATAATTACTCTTCCTTCACTATTCATTTACAAAAGATTATCTAAACAAACAAAAATTTACATGAATTTCCTGAAAAAATAAAAACATTAGCATGAAACAAGAAATTTGAACCAACTGAAAATTATACAATTTAAATACTCAACAGCACAAAAAAATCATTTTTTTACGGCTATTAAAATATATAATTAATTGCCTTATAAATAGATAAAACTAGAAGTTAAAAAATTTAAAAAAATTGTATGCAACTTTTTATTACAAGAATGTTTATACAAAACTGAAGACTTCTTAAAAATTCAACTGTAATTTATATATACATTTTACTCAACGTTTATTATATTATACTACATTATAATATTGTAATGCCTCATTTCAGGTTTGATATATTAAAAATTATCATTATAGCTCACAATAAATTATTTTTTATTGAATTGAATACATTATTTATGAATTTCAATCGATTAATAAATAATTTAGGGTATCATTTATGAAAAGTAAGTCATTGTGTCGAAAAATGTCATAAATAAAAAAAAAAATTATAGAATAAAATGAATTTTGGAGGATATAGGTCGTGATGCCTTAACCCACCTGTTTTCTTTGTATCCCTTCAGGACTTTTGGAAGGTGAATTAAAATTATTATTACCACGTAGCAACCCTTTTTGTTCAGGATTACAAAAACATTGTATAGGTAGGTCATATTTATTATAGGTGAATATTTGTTATACCTGTGTCCCCTAGTGATCGGGCTTTTGAGCGATTTTTACCTAATATAAAGTGAGACCATCATCGACATTATTCATTGCCTTAGTATGCCTTAAATTCTATATGTGGTTTGAAAAGACATACCTCAACATGTTCTGGATATTACAAAAAATGTTTTAATGAATAGTAAAAGTATGCTAATGTTCAATATACATTGCCAATCTACTAGGTTTGAACTCTTAAATACTAAATGGAAATTAATGTTGGTTAAACAACATGTTATATTTTTATTCTTAAGAATATCATAATGAAATTAGTTTTCAATTTATATATTTAGGTCTTAAATTTATACTTTATTTCTACTTATCTTACAAAAAAAGATTAACGATGGTGGATAATAAAATAAAACCAAGATACACATTTATATAACCTGCAAAGTTTGCTCATCCTCAGGATATTGAGTGGTTCTTCAGGCCATATCTTCTCCCCCATCTTCCCCACTCCTCTCTATCATCCATCCATTCTTGAATCAGTTTTATTGGCCCATTGCCTCTTTATTTGGAGAGTAGACGCAGATAAACTAGACATTTAAATATGCAGAGTATAATAAGTATGGATTTATATATTCTTAACCACTTTTTCATGTATCATTATTATAATATTGTTAACATACAAAGTTAAAATATATAAAGTTACTACTTAAAAAAGAGAAAAAACAGTAGATACATAAGTTAAAACATTAAACGTTCGTGTTCTTTTGTAATGGAAAATTATGTTTAAATAAACTATGTAAATTTTAAGACATATATTTGAGTTAGTTCAAACAATCATTAACCTTCCTGATGATCATATTTATTCGGAGCACGAACTCGAGGTCATGTATTGATCATCAGAGTAGTTTTACAAATACAAACTTTTCACAAATATCCAAAAACAGTCATTAGATGTGAATAGTACATACTTCCATTAGTTTTAAATATTCTTGTATACTTTGACATAATAAGGACTTATGTATAGATGCAAGTATTAATAAGACACCCCCACTAATTTTTTTAAAATTTAGTATTAACTTCGTCAAATATCATAGAAGATTATAATAATGGTTTTTATTATTAATCTTAAACTTAAATTTTTAGTATTAGCAGGTGACGTTACTAAAGTATACTAAAAAATAATAGTATTATATTACTTTACATTTATTTCTTATTTTATTTAATCATTCTGACAGTTATGTTCAATCATATTCTATATCACATCTATTTATTTGGGGATATTAAATATCATTTTATTTGCATATTAATCTATTGTGACTAACATTTTGAGTTAAATATATTACAACAATCATATATTCATTTTATCTTTCTATAAAATAAAAATGTTCTTTCTGATTTTGTTTTATATTTGTTATAATGACTTTTAGTTCAAAAATATTCAAAATACGTAACAAACAATGCTCAATAAATGAAACTATAATTTTATAATATTTTAGTTCAATATGTAATAAGAGTTAATATATAGTTTTGATTTAAATATTAACACAAGGAAACATTGATATCGTAACATATTTTATAAGATTATATAATTTTTAGTTCCTTTTTAAAAAATAGAAAAATCTAAAAAGTTCATTTGGCACGGTAAATCAGAATAACCAACAGAAAGTACATATTCATAAAAAAAGTCAAATCAAAACAAGTACTGTTTTATTTAATAATATGACAATAGAAACATTTATTCGTTTTACCGATGGGCCCAAGTAACCCAAACAGTAATAACGTAAGAGGAATAAGTTTTTATAGCGTCACTTATGGAAATGTTATTTGCTTTTTATGAAAAGGGGCCCAGTTGGGAGTTATAATATAATATTACATGCCTAGTCGTTTTATACCTGCAGTATTAGACATTTTCTTAGTTTTAAAGAACCTAACATAAATTTGAAATTTAGTCACTTTACATTTTTTTGCTTGAACCTAAATAATATACACGAAGTCATAAATGATTGCGGAAGCAAATTAAAATAATCTTGTCTATATTGAAATCGTACCTTATGCAACATAACCTGTTTAACTTAGTCGCCTGTAAATGTCCATCCTAACAAATTGGTAATTTTATAGAACACCAATATAAAACGAAATTGTATTTGTATTTTTTAGATTTGAGCATTTCTTATTTATTTGTGTTACATAGGTGAACAAGTTTATGTGTTTCTTTAAAATTCTTAGTAAAAAATAATAGATCCTGCAAAATACGATAGTAATTTACATTCAATAAAATCCAAAATTTATAATATTCAATACTGCCTAGGAATATATTAGTTTTTATATATTATATTGCAACTTAAAGTATAAGAATTAAAATTTGTCGGTAGCGTAGTTGGTTCAATCGCAGCTTCATGTGCAAAAGGTTCTTAGTTCGATCCCAATCAGAGTCATAATACATTTTTAGAAGGATCAGCTGATAACCATCGGCTGTTCATTTGTTATTGGGCTATTAATTAATGACACTTTCTAAGGACTATTCGGCCTTAGTTTGTAACAATGACTACATTCGCTTATCTACACTCATCACACTCTTTCGAAATCCATTTTCGCCCATACCTTGACGATCGGCGTCTTATGAATAAATAAATATACAAATAAATTGTAGGAAGATAACTAAACAAATATTATGAACTACTGTAAAAATGAAACGTATACATATTTTGTAGTTCTTGAACCAAAGCAAGTTGACAATATTACAAAAGTTAAATTTTCAAAATGATTTTCAACAAAGCTTTTATAGTACTAGATTTGTATAGTATCTTTTATAGTAATTAGATTTTTAAAAGTTAAAGTTGGATTTACTAACACATTTGTATTGAAAATATTTTCCTACTGAGAGATTTAACAAAATTTGCTATTTTTTTAATTATCTACCACTGTTTTGTTAAAATTTTTTACTAATACAAACTAAAATATGTATAATTATTTACCATTGTTTAGTATAAGTTGTCATGAATTAAAAAGCTATTATGTTGAAGTCACGACTTATTGATCGTGCGATTATCATTTACACTATTACGTTAATTTGATTTTTTTTTTTCAATTAATAGGGTTTTGTATTGAATTATTGGCAATACATCGTAGATAAATTAAATTAATTCTATATTGCTAGTAACTCATTATATTTCGGATGGCTAAAACCTTAAAGCTCAAGGATCCAACTCAATTGGATCTACATTATATGTAGTCCTACAATTTACAAACTAAAGGCTAATTTATATTAAAACAACCTAACGTAATGGCTATTTACGCAACTGAATAAACCCGTCCGTAATATTTTGACCAAATGAAGGACATGTAAAGAAATGATCCATGTCAACAGAAACAAGCAAACGCAGTTGTCAAACGCTTTTTGATGTCAAAACACTCTAAATCAACGAAGAAGAGAGACAGAGAAGAGATAAACACATCAACGTAGCTGTCTCAATATCAAAGTTTGTGTTTCGGTGCACAATTAAATTTGCCATTCGCTCAAAAAGTTCAATATAAACTGCTCACTTAACAGATAACCTTTAAAAATACTTATTCCAACGATGTAAATTATAAACATTGCACAGTTTCACCTCATGCAATGTTTAACATTAAATTTTATAATTGTATTCGTTTGAAAATATGTATTTATTGTTACAAAAATAAATTACGTACATCATACTATTTATAGTTTTGTTAAATGATAATATATAATTATATTCATCTTAAGGTTTTGTATTTGATCACATCTGCACAAACATACCTAGTTATCGTCTACTGAATAAAATAAAATACTGAATTTAAATATATTTAAGTTAGTATCATAACCAACCAGCCGTGTTATTCCACTTGATTAAAAGGGTTAGGACTTTTTTATGATTTTTTTTCGTAAAAAAGAGCATTCTTCATTTTTGTTTTACTTCACGATAAAAATAATAATATAATAGCAAAAATTTTAAAATAATATAGAATAAACCAATTTATTACCCAACAAACTATTTAGACTTTCTACATTTATTAATAGTATTAGTCTAATAACTAGTTTCGTACATTATATATAAATAATGTTGTATGAAAAAAAAACTTTACTCTAATATACTAGGAGCTTGTGAATAAACAAGTGTCAATAAACAAGCTTGTGAATAAACAATAACAACAAACAAAAAACTAAGTGAAAACAATGACTTTAAAAGGAGACTTTGTTGTTTAATATGTATTTATTACATAAGTGCATGCTAGATATACAGCAGAGGGGTTGAAGACCTCTTCGATGGGTTACGTGAGCAGCAAGTCTACAGTTTATATAAAGAGTGTATGTTACCCTTTATATTTTAGAAATTTATTTAGGAAAATACTTTTGATATTTTTCCCATATAATCAATAAAATATTGTATGTCATTTTGATTTTTTCTATAAAAGGGGCTGTAAAGTATAACCAAAATGCTTAGCAATGTTACCATCGTACTAATATTATTTTCCACAGTGCTGGTACGTGCAAGGTTATGTTTTGTTAAATAGGGTTAAGGTTAGTAGGATTGGTTGGCTTTTGTAAGGTTAGGTTAAGTTTTGTTACATGGGGCTTTTTTGTGCTAAGGTTGGATTTTGTTATGTTGGTTGGATATTTTTAGGCTAGGTTTTGTTATTTTTATATGTTTTCTGTTCTACTACCCAATATCACCATTGCAAGCAGACCGTTTTTTAATTTGACGTGGAATTAATGAATTGCAATCCATCATAAACTTGCAACCAACGTTCGTTCTTACACATTTGTTTATCAGTCATATAACACAAGTTGGCATTTATATATTTAACTTAAATACTCTTTATAAACTTAAATAACTCAATACAGCTATTTTTGGTAATTTATCTTTATCTTTGATTTATGATAATTGATAATTTAGCAACGGACTAGGAACTATAAATTGTATTCTCCCAAATAAACATGTAAAATCGTATCTTTTATTCTCAGACCGAAGTATCGGTTTACTTTTTTCTCATAGCAACCCCTAAAACCTGAGAAATAATGTTTACCTAAAAAAATTTACTATTATTTACGAATTTAAGGTACATTAATCGATTTTAAGGTAGCAGTTTGATTAAAATAATTAATTATATATTTTTAGAATGTTCTCCTCAAGTAGATGTAAAGGTTTACACATATTTGATGACTTAAAGGCCAAAGAGTCAGTTAAATACATGAAATAGTGAAAAAAATCTAAATTTATGCGGTTGATACCAAATGAAGCTGAAAATGACCTATATTTATACATTTTTGTTCTTGTTATGTCTTAAGAGTATCTCGAAGTTTATCAGGGTTATCGTGAAACACCCTGTGTATATATTGATACTTTTTTAATCAATAAGTTTTTGTAATGTTGGTTAATTACTCACATACATCACTTTGACGTTGGGATAGGTTAGGGGAATCTAAATGCAGCTGTAACATCATAAAATATTACATTTAGGAAATAACAAAACTGCTACACGTAAAGTGGTACTTCTTTACCAATCGGTGTTACTTATGGTAATTACTGTACGTAAATGGTAGGTGGGTTAGTGAAACATACGTCTGTGGGTGAAAGGGTGGGTCAGTACGACTGTAAGTGTATGTGTGGGCAGGGGAGTAATACCACGTGCCTAGCAAATGTTACATAATTAAAAAGATAACTATAATTAAGTGTTGCAGATACAATATTTCATAAGTGTTATGTTTGTTAAAACGATCCTTTTATTTATACAAATATGTGTTGGTAATCACGTCATACACCAAAAACTACAATTGTTACATGGATAAGAAATTGAGGCGTTTAATTTACTAACGCAATCCCCTTAACTTTGTAAGTAAAGGGGCTCATTCCAAATATATGTGTTTATCTTGAACCGGATGAATTCTCAATCAAATTACGGACTGCTCACTAACCTCGATATCGAAGCGTTTACTTTGAAACGTTTATCTTTCCTGGTGGTCTCGTGAACACACTTTACAGAATAAAACTACTTTTATCAGTGTTTACTTTATTATTTCATTCTTTCTATAAATAACGCAAAAAATATGTATTCATTGTCATGTAATTTATTTACTGAAAAATAAACATAGCTTAAACGCATCAACTATAAATTATAGAATATACAGAATTAGGCTGTCTCGATCTATTCGAAATAATCCATTAAGTGTGCTGGTCTTTTAGTACATGTTTATAAACTATAATATTACACTAGAAATAATTTACAGCTTTTCTAATCATATAACATTAATGCTGAAGAAAGTAGGTTTTAGGCGTGATATCAGCAAGCCTTTAAATAAATAAAACGATACTGATGGGTGACGCCTAATATATGCTTTGGCATAATATATTGAGATAACATAATATATCATTCTAATATATATTATATTAAACCATATACGCTGTGCTTAAGAAAAATACACACTGAGTCATTAGTAAACTTATATATTACAATGTAACATTATTTCTTAAAACGTTGTTTCTCTTCAGTTGAAGCCTTTAAATAAAACGAGACTGATGGGTGATGCCTAACATATGCTTTGTCATGATATATTAAGATGACAAAATATATAATCCTAATATGTATTATATTAAACCATATAAGCTGTGCTTGAGAAAAATACACACTGAGTCATCAGTAAAATTAAATATTACAATGTAACATTATTGCATAACGTTGTATCTCTTCAGTTTTACTAGTTATACTGCTCACAAATAATTTATATGCAAATATATTTAATTTTTTTTTAATAATATGAATATAAACTCTTTATTATAATATAATAAAACATAACGAATATAACATTAATTAATAGTAGAATGCCCTTAAATATTTTTATATTATCTTATACACAAGCTTATTCACATCAAGTAATGTGAATAAGCTTGAATAATTGTTGGACAGGACAGCCAAATGTATATCAGAAGCATCCAAGAGTATCAAACTTCTAGTGTTAACCTATTTTAAAAGAATGTTGTTAGGTTTATAAATTGAAGTGTGTAATGTTATATTTTTATCAATAAAAACTATATAACTAAGCAGCAAATTTTTAAACGTAGCTAACCATAACATAGCTTTGACACTATAATATTCATGTATTAGTTATATTCAAACCTAACTCGAAACTCTAAATTAAAATGAATGGATCAGTATTAAAAAAAAATTTTTTTAGGTCAACAATTGTATGTAAACAATTTGTAACACTTTATTTTCACTGTATTAAAAAACACCTGAACAATTATTTTGAACCATATTAGTTACAATAAAGCCAGAATACTCACAATTTTATTTACGTCCGTATTTTAACTATGCGTTAAATAAGGACATAAATATTTTTTTAATTGTATTACTACTATGAAAAGGATTGCTATAATAATCCATTTACTGGGTAATGAGAAATATAATTTTAATAATACAGCTAAAGTACTTGGTGATAAATTAATTAAAACAGGCTTTAACTACACGTTTAGTTATTTGTGGACAATTTTCCATCGTATAGTAGAAATATAAAACGTACAACAAGAATCTATGATCAACGTAATATGGCTTGCTTTTATAAGAGAAGGTAAATAAAAATGTATTAAAATAATAAGCATAATTATGCTACATTAACCTAAACAATATTTACGCCACTTTACAACAGAAAATAAATTTTCGTAGACATGAAGTTTGCTTAGGAAGTGGAAGGTCTCCTTTCATAATCCTATGTTTCGCTAACTGAATTATTTACTCTTTATATATCTCTTATGTATTATGTATGCGTATTATATTGTGAAGGCTGTATGACTAGATGTAATTATATAGTTACAATCATACATTTAAAGAAAGGTATTTGTTAATAATTTTTTATTACTTAAAATTTTATTCTTTTTCTAAATCCATTATTAAGTGTCATTAAAAACACACATTGCCCAATCGTACTGTTCACTGTGATAAACTGGTTAAAATATGACAAGACTTCCTGTAAATATCTTCCATTTGAGTTTTTACATGTTTATCTTTCCACTGAAATAAAATAAACACTAAAAGGAAAATTCTATATGAAAGATTATTGACTTTACAAGCCTTTATTCTATTAATTAGAAATATACTTCTAATGTAACATAAATGTTTGTAACAGTAATTTAATTAGTTAATGAAATATATCTCTACTGTTGGTTTTAAATGCACATTTATATAGGATAACAACATGGATATTCCTACTGGAACAAAAACTGTTGATAGTTAAACACACAACATTTAGCTTTGCATGAAAATTCTGAGGTTAATTTAAAAATCATTGAACTTTAAGCTACAAGGGTACATTCCATTTATTGATTTTATCTACCCTAGTGAATTCTTTTTCTTGCTTACTATATTTTATTGAATTTATCTTTTGTGGTCTGTGTTTACATATTTTTTATTGTTTATTTATTATTTATTTTTTCTTAAGTAAGATAGTATTTGTTTTTGTCTTGTTTTATGTTACTGAAAATATAACTAGCTTTAAGCTTAACTATAATTTTTACAATTTAGTTTGATCTATTAAAAATCATTAAGTGTGCTGTCTTTAGTACATGTTTAAAACTTAAATTAAAAATAATTAGCTTTTCTATCAGTCATTATGCTGAAAAGTAGTTTAGGCATATCACAATTTAAATAAATAAAACTCTGTTCGCTTTCATTTATGTTTCATTTATTGGTACATAAGATATATTCTAATTCATATTATATTACATTCGTGTCTTAAGATCACTGATCATTTACGTTTATCGTTTACATGTCGTTATTTCTTTACGTTTGTTTCTCTTCGTTTGAGCTTTTCGATTTGGGTTGCCGTACTTGTTTGTCGTTTCTTGTTTGACAAATTATATTCGCTATTGTTTCTGTTTCTATACGTGTTGAGTATCACTGTTCAGTTAATTTTTTCATTTTGTATCTTATTCATAACGTTTGTTTCTTTCAGTTTTTGTTTCGTTATATTTATTTCAATATATTTATTTGTTTGTTTTTTGATTTCTTTCTTTTTTCTTTACGTTACGTTTCATTAATTTGTTTGTTTCGTTTTTTGTTTCTTTTACCAGTTTATTCGATTCGTATCGATTACGTTTGTTTGTTGACGACTGTCCAATGTTTCGAAACATTCGATATTCAAATTCTTTCGTTACCTATTTTTAGTTTGTTTGTTTATTAGTGTTGTATGTTATTTTTTTCATTTGATTTCGCTTTTTCTTTAAATCGTTTCCTTATTTATGTATTAGTTATTTCATTCGAATTCTATTATGTGTTCAGGTTAAATTTTTTCGACTTGATGTATATCATTTGTCTTTATTTTCATTTGTTTCGATTCGATCGATTTTTTACGTATTAGTTCACGCCGATCTTCTTTTTTATTTACGTCTGTTTTCGTATCGTTTCGCTAATTTTTTTTTGATTTCGTTTCTTTTGATTCGGTTTCATTTCGTTTGCTGTTTGAGAAATTATTTTTAATATTTACGTTAGTCTTTGTTATCTTTCGTTTCTTACGTTTGTTTTTTGGGTTTTTTCGTTTCGTTGATTTCGTTCTACAGTTATGTTTCGTTTGTTTCGTTTTCAGGTTTCTTTTTTCGACATTTTTGCTCTCCTACGTTTTCGTCGCTTTCGTTTCTTTCGTACTGTTTGCTTTAGATTCGTCTCCTTTCGTTTCTGTTTCGCTACTGATTTTACTCTTTCGTTTCGTTTCGTATTTTTCGTTTCGTTTCGTTTCGTTTCGTTTCGTTTCGTTTCGTTTCGTTTCGTTTCGTTTCGTTTCGTTTCGTTTCGTTTCGTTTCGTTTCGTTTCGTTTCGTTTCGTTTCGTTTCGTTTCGTTTCGTTTCGTTTCGTTTCGTTTCGTTTCGTTTCGTTTCGTTTCGTTTCGTTTCGTTTCGTTTCGTTTCGTTTCGTTTCGTTTCGTTTCGTTTCGTTTCGTTTCGTTTCGTTTCGTTTCGTTTCGTTTCGTTTCGTTTCGTTTCGTTTCGTTTCGTTTCGTTTCGTTTCGTTTCGTTTCGTTTCGTTTCGTTTCGTTTCGTTTCGTTTCGTTTCGTTTCGTTTCGTTTCGTTTCGTTTCGTTTCGTTTCGTTTCGTTTCGTTTCGTTTCGTTTCGTTTCGTTTCGTTTCGTTTCGTTTCGTTTCGTTTCGTTTCGTTTCGTTTCGTTTCGTTTCGTTTCGTTTCGTTTCGTTTCGTTTCGTTTCGTTTCGTTTCGTTTCGTTTCGTTTCGTTTCGTTTCGTTTCGTTTCGTTTCGTTTCGTTTCGTTTCGTTTCGTTTCGTTTCGTTTCGTTTCGTTTCGTTTCGTTTCGTTTCGTTTCGTTTCGTTTCGTTTCGTTTCGTTTCGTTTCGTTTCGTTTCGTTTCGTTTCGTTTCGTTTCGTTTCGTTTCGTTTCGTTTCGTTTCGTTTCGTTTCGTTTCGTTTCGTTTCGTTTCGTTTCGTTTCGTTTCGTTTCGTTTCGTTTCGTTTCGTTTCGTTTCGTTTCGTTTCGTTTCGTTTCGTTTCGTTTCGTTTCGTTTCGTTTCGTTTCGTTTCGTTTCGTTTCGTTTCGTTTCGTTTCGTTTCGTTTCGTTTCGTTTCGTTTCGTTTCGTTTCGTTTCGTTTCGTTTCGTTTCGTTTCGTTTCGTTTCGTTTCGTTTCGTTTCGTTTCGTTTCGTTTCGTTTCGTTTCGTTTCGTTTCGTTTCGTTTCGTTTCGTTTCGTTTCGTTTCGTTTCGTTTCGTTTCGTTTCGTTTCGTTTCGTTTCGTTTCGTTTCGTTTCGTTTCGTTTCGTTTCGTTTCGTTTCGTTTCGTTTCGTTTCGTTTCGTTTCGTTTCGTTTCGTTTCGTTTCGTTTCGTTTCGTTTCGTTTCGTTTCGTTTCGTTTCGTTTCGTTTCGTTTCGTTTCGTTTCGTTTCGTTTCGTAAACAAACTGCGAGTTTAGGATTATATGGTCCTACCTAATTATAAAAACCACTCGCATAGGAATCAAAATAATTGTACTCCAATGTTTGTTTTTTTTTTGTTCTTGTGTTTTTTTAAAGTAGAAAATAAAAATCTAATTTAGATAGTGAAAATAAGGAAGAATTTGAATTGAAACACATTTACATAAATATAATATCTTGATCAAATACTTGTGTAGAATGTTTCTAAACCATACAAGATTTCTCCAAAACAATATGACACAACTAACAGAGATCAGTTCTAAAATCTTGAAGAACTTTGGGAGCTTTCTTTTGTCAACCGGATATTACCAGACCAGGACTCAGTAAAAAGCCCACAACAATGTAAGTTGATCCAGTACTTGATAGTGAATGTGTGGAATGGTTCACGTCACCCAATATCACACAACAGAGATCAGTTGTCAAATATAGGTGTTATCTCGAACCTCCCTTAGTCAACCGGATATTACTAGACCATAACATAAGAAAGGAACAACAACAATATTAGGCTTAAAAGTTAAATTTACCAATTCTATTTACCTAACTAATTTTTGTATTTTCGTATTAATTCTAATGTTATTTTTTTGAACATTTACACTTTGACAAAGCTGGTTTGTAAATAAATTGAGGTAATTTTTTTTTATTTTTTATTTTTTTCATCTAAAATATAATATAGTTAGAGATTACAAGACCTATTGAAAAAATAAACTGTCATATCAAAGTATATCTTTCTCAGGAGCGATGATTACATACATTTCTAACGTGTTACTTCATTCTTATTATATACTATCGAACACATTTCAAAGTTTTGTATTATCAAATAAACTATTTAAATAAATATAATTATAACATTTTTATATTCCATTTATTAAATGAGTTTAGACATTTTTACTTAAATTCTACTAGGTATATTTTTATGAGATATATTTATGTTATAAAAATACACATTTAAATCATAGGTCAGTACAGTTCCTGTTATTAATGAATGGAGTAGAGGCAGTGTAATACAACGTTTACTTTCTTACATATCATAATCAAGTCTATGGGTTTATTGCTAAAAAAAGTGCTGAAGAAACTTAAACAGTAAAGTTTATACAAATGAATAGCATAATTTTAAATTTTAAACATATACATTTAAAATTAATTTAAAATATATAAATTTTCCAAAAGATATACATAAGTCAAATAATGATATAAATTAGGAAAATAATAATCTGCTAACTATAAACTTTTTCAAAGTAAGAGATTTACCAATAATGTAAATGGAATAGTAACGTTAATTGGTCGGTAGCGTAGTTGGTTCAATCCCAGCTTCATGTGCTAAAGGTTGTCAGTTCAATCCCAATCAGAGTCAATACATTTTGAGAAGGATCAGCTGATAACCACCGGCCGTTCATTTGTCATTGGGCTATTAATTAATGACACTTTCTAAGGAATAGTCGGCCTTAGTTTGTAACAATGACTACATTCGCTCATCTACACTCATCACACTCATTCGAAATCCATATTCGCCCATATCTTGACGATCGGCGTCTTATGAATAAATAAATAAAAATAAAACGTTATTATTTGTTTTTGATTAGAATTATTATTTGACTAGAATGTCAACGTTTGTGTAGTATTAATGTATAAGCCTCATTTTGATAATGGAAAGGACATATATAATCACATTCATATTCTGAAGCAATTATTAGTTAAAATCAAATAGCACAAAGATCAGACTTGACTGAAAGTTCAAGTTACAGAACTTATTGAAGTATTCATGCAGACATTACGAGTTCTAAGTTTGTTCGGCTTAAGAGTTAATTATATCTAACAACGCTTATCTTGTGTTTCTGTATTAGTGCATATTTTTTGTATTTTGGAGAACTAATGAGTATGACGTTAATATAACCTAATTTGATAATGACAAAATCAATCATGGTTGTACGGATTCCATTTGAATGCGATAACAACTATATTTAATAGATAATATATGTCCCAGAAGTTCGTAATTAGTACAAAATTGTCCATTCGTATTATATATTGTATTCTACAGCTAAATATAACATTAAAAATAATTCGTCTACATGAATGTTCATGTAGACGAATTATTTTTATCGTTATATATTATATATTATCAATATTATATTATCAATATTCATGTGAATATTGATAATATGTCTTAAACTATCAGTGTAATGCCTGTAAACTGTTGCTGTCAAACTACTTGAAATATCTGGGATATGCATTTGAATGATTAATAAGTTCGTATGTTGTACTGGGATATTTCAAGCTTGCTAGTAACTTTACAGTCCTACTGATACTACGACTGTGAGGAAAATTAACGCATTAGTGACATTGCCATTGCGTCATTAAGGAGACATAGTACACTAAAAATATATTTTTTTTACATTTTATGATTTTTGTAGATTTTTCTGAACAAAATGATATCCTAATATTATTTATTTGCCAGTCATAAGTTAACAACATGTAATTTTTTTAAATTAGAATGTCTGAACTTACTGATTCCGCTGACTTAGAAGTCATACAGTAACTTTTATTTATACAGTAATTGCTTCAGGAACTCTTATGATCTATTGTTGTTGTATTAGACAATGCAGACAGCTACAACATAGAATATGCTATTTTGTGTTTATGTTTATACTATCTGCTACTACTTTACAAACAAAGTGTTACTATGGTTACATTTTGCAGTGAATATTTGATGAATATAAAGAGTAACGTAAATCCTATTGAAACTGGTAAAGATCTAGATTGTTATATGATGTCAAAAAAATATTGTGAGGGTTGTCAGTTAGCCAAAGGTACTGAAGAAATCATATAAAGCATAAATAAGAGTGTTGAAGTACAAGTGTTGAAAGCATTGGGACTGAAGTTTAACAATAATGTTGGAATAAACCTCTATGATATTGGCTAAAAATATATATAGAAGGAAACGAATGAAATATATCAAGAAGATGAAAAAGAAAAGAAAAGTGCTTACTCTAAAGAAAAAGAAGGTGGGTTGAGAAAGACATCCATGAGAGGATTATTAATCATACATATTTTGAGAAAGTAAATGCCATTATAGTTGCTATACAACTTTAAATGTGTCTCCTGAAAATAGTATATTTCATAACAAGAGTGGAAAGTGGGGTTTTGCATGTTCGAGACCATATGTTTGAAGTGCGAGACTTGTCGAGCACTTCAAATGGTCGAGAACATACAAAACACTTTCACTCGAGTTTTGAACGATACTTTTCACTACACTACGGAATAAAAACACATTTTTGGAATGTTAACTGTTTATTAAATTAGAAACATGTTTTAAAGACAGGTGTTCTTGACTGTGGAAAATTTTCGGTTGTAAACAATGTTACTTTCGGTAGTAAACAATAGACAGCTGTTGAAAATATGATGTTTCGCAAGTTGTAAACACATAACGAAAACAGCTGAACTCATAGTAGTGTAGTGAAAAAGTAATTTTGAACTATATATGTCCCATTTTCTCATTAACTATTGACCTTTGAGACTTAAAATTTTAACACTATATTTATATAACAATATTAAAACTACAGAAGCAGAAATGTTAGGATTGAAATGGTGAAAAAATTAAGTTAATAATGTTTGAAACATTTGTCGTAAAACTTTACAAATAACTAAAAACCTTATAACTTTTTTTGATTTGTTAAAAAATGTTTATTCCGCTTCAATAGCTTAAGTAAATAGTGAGATATATTGAGTAAACATTTCAAATGTTAATCTGTTATGGACTTCGAGAAAATGGGTTATAAACTTTGTAAATTTAACATTGCAAAGATAGGGCGTACCACGTCCCCTTAATGACTGGTTATATCTCTGAACAAATGAACTTTATTTGTATCCAACTCTATTCTTTATCATCAACTGTCATCCATTACAAATATTTGCTCATACTCCTAAAATGTACATATCAGTAACTAAATAAGTAAAATACTAATAGAATATTTAATATTCCATATAATAACACTAAATAGCATGAAATAATTTAGTATTTATTATCTGGCAACACCTTGCTGACAATATTTGTACATCCTCTTTAAATTTAAATTTTACATTATTTCATTTTTGGTAACCTACCAACTCATTACCATAAGTCTATTTTTTTCAATCTGAAGTGTATTATTTTTTCGTAGTCAATTAAACATGTTTTTACATAAATAACGTATACAACAGTGTATGTAAAAGGTATGTAAAAGCTAAAATGAACAAAATCACAGAGCATCACATACATTACTAAACATGTTCAATATTGGTCTTAACTAATACAAAATCACTTACATCACTAAACATGTTCTATATTGGTGTTAACTAATAAACCATCACTTACATCACTAAACATGTTCAATATTGGTATTAACTAACATACCATCTCTTACATCACTAAACATGTTCAATATTGGTATTAACTAACATACCATCACTTACATCACTAAACATGTTCAATATTAGTATTAACTAATACACCATCACTTACATCACTAAACATGTTCAATATTGGTATTAACTAATACACCATCACCTACATCACTAAACATGTTCAATATTGGTATTAACTAACATACCATCTCTTACATCACTAAACATGTTCAATATTGGTATTAACTAATACACCATCACTTACATCGCTAAACATGTTCAATATTGGTATTAACTAATACACCATCACTTACATCACTAAACATGTTCAATATTAGTATTAACTAATACACCATCACATACATCACTAAACATGTTCAATATTGGTATTAACTAATACACCATCACTTACATCACTAAACATGTTCAATATTGGTATTAACTAATACACCATCACTTACATCACTAAACATGTTCAATATTGGTATTAACTAATACACCATCACTAACATCACTAAACATGTTCAACATTGGTAATAACTAATACAGCATCACTTACATCACTAAACATGTTCAACATTGGTGTTAACTAATACACCATCACTTACATCGCTAAACATGTTCAATATTGGTATTAATTAATACACCATCACTTACATCACTAAACATGTTCAACATTGGTAATAACTAATACACCATCACTTACATCACTAAACATGTTCAATATTGGTATTAACTAATACACCATCACTTACATCACTAAACATGTTCAATATTGGTCTTAACTAATACACCATCACATACATCACTAAACATGTTCAATATTGGTATTAACTAACATACCATCTCTTACATCACTAAACATGTTCAATATTGGTATTAACTAATACACCATCACTTACATCGCTAAACATGTTCAATATTGGTATTAACTAATACACCATCACATACATCACTAAACATGTTCAATATTGGTATTAACTAACATACCATCTCTTACATCACTAAACATGTTCAATATTGGTATTAACTAATACACCATCACTTACATCGCTAAACATGTTCAATATTGGTATTAACTAATACACCATCACTTACATCACTAAACATGTTCAAAATTGGTCTTAACTAATACACCATCACATACATCACTCAACATGTTCAATATTGGTATTAACTAACATACCATCACTTACATCACTAAACATGTTCAATATTGGTATTAACTAATACACCATCACTTACATCACTAAACATGTTCAATATTGGTATTAACTAATACACCATCACCTACATCACTAAACATGTTCAATATTGGTATTAACTAACATACCATCTCTTACATCACTAAACATGTTCAATATTGGTATTAACTAATACACCATCACTTACATCGCTAAACATGTTCAATATTGGTATTAACTAATACACCATCACTTACATCACTAAACATGTTCAATATTGGTATTAACTAATACACCATCACATACATCACTAAACATGTTCAATATTTATATTAACTAATACACCATCACTTACATCACTAAATATGTTCAATATTGGTATTAACTAATACACCATCACTTACATCACTAAACATGTTCAACATTGGTAATAACTAATACAGCATCACTTACATCACTAAACATGTTCAACATTGGTATTAACTAATACACCATCACTTACATCACTAAACATGTTCAATATTGGTATTAACTAATACACCATCACTTACATCACTAAACATGTTCAATATTGGTATTAACTAATACACCATCACTTACATCACTAAACATGTTCAATATTGGTATTAACTAATACACCATCACTTACATCACTAAACATGTTCAACATTGGTAATAACTAATACAGCATCACTTACATCACTAAACATGTTCAACATTGTTGTTAACTAATACACCATCACTTACATCGCTAAACATGTTCAATATTGGTATTAACTAATACACCATCACTTACATCACTAAACATGTTCAACATTGGTAATAACTAATACACTATCACTTACATCACTAAACATGTTCAATATTGGTATTAACTAATACACCATCACTTACATCACTAAACATGTTCAATATTGGTATTAACTAATACACCATCACTTACATCACTAAACATGTTCAACATTGGTAATAACTAATACAGCATCACTTACATCACTAAACATGTTCAACATTGGTAATAACTAATACACCATCACTTACATCACTAAACATGTTCAATATTGGTAATAACTATTACACCATCACTTACATCACTAAACATGTTCAATATTGGTATTAAATAATACACCATCACTTACATCACTAAACATGTTCAATATTGGTATTAACTAATACACCATCACTTACATCACTAAACATGTTCAACATTGGTAATAACTAATACAGCATCACTTACATCACTAAACATGTTCAACATTGGTGTTAACTAATACACCATCACTTACATCGCTAAACATGTTCAATATTGGTATTAACTAATACACCATCACTTACATCGCTAAACATGTTCAATATTGGTATTAACTAATACACCATCACTTACATCACTAAACATGTTCAATATTGGTATTAACTAATACACCATCACTTACATCACTAAACATGTTCAATATTGGTATTAACTAATACACCATCACCTACATCACTAAACATGTTCAATATTGGTATTAACTAACATACTATCTCTTACATCACTAAACATGTTCAATATTGGTATTAATTAATACACCATCACTTACATCACTAAACATGTTCAATATTGGTATTAACTAATACACCATCACTTACATCGCTAAACATGTTCAATATTGGTATTAACTAATACACCATCACTTACATCACTAAACATGTTCAATATTGGTATTAACTAATACACCATCACTTACATCACTAAACATGTTCAACATTGGTAATAACTAATACACCATCACTTACATCACTAAACATGTTCAATATTGGTATTAACTAACACACCATCACTTACATCGCTAAACATGTTCAATATTGGTATTAACTAATACACCATCACTTACATCACTAAACATGTTCAATATTGGTATTAACTAATACA
This sequence comes from Stictocephala bisonia, assembly GCA_035578905.1. Lineage (NCBI taxonomy): Eukaryota > Metazoa > Arthropoda > Insecta > Hemiptera > Membracidae > Stictocephala > Stictocephala bisonia. Next base: position 1,007,379 of record JAQJVL010000116.1, on the reverse strand, counting down.
CCATCACTTACATCACTAAACATGTTCAATATTGGTATTAACTAATACACCATCACCTACATCACTAAACATGTTCAATATTGGTATTAACTAACATACCATCTCTTACATCACTAAAAATGTTCAATATTGGTATTAACTAATACACCATCACTTACATCACTAAATATATTCAATATTGGTATTAACTAATACACCATCACTTACATCACTAAACATGTTCAATATTGGTATTAACTAATACACCAACACTTACATCACTAAATATATTCAATATTGGTATTAACTAATACACCATAACTTACATCACTAAACATGTTCAATATTGGTATTAACTAATACACCATCACTTACATCACTAAACATGTTCAAAATTGGTCTTAACTAATACACCATCACTTACATCACTAAACATGTTCAATATTGGTATTAACTAACATACCATCTCTTACATCACTAAACATGTTCAATATTGGTATTAATTAATACACCATCACTTACATCACTAAATATGTTCAATATTGGTATTAACTAATAGACCATCACTTACATCACTAAACATGTTCAACATTGGTATTAACTAATACACTATCACTTACATCACTAAACATGTTCAATATTGGTATTAACTAATACACCATCACTTACATCACTATAGTGTGTATTAGTGTATTAGTTATTACCAATGTTCAACATTGGTAATAACTAATACAGCATCACTTACATCACTAAACATGTTCAACATTGGTGTTAACTAATACACCATCACTTACATCGCTAAACATGTTCAATATTGGTATTAACTAATACACCATCACTTACATCGCTAAACATGTTCAATATTGGTATTAACTAATACACCATCACTTACATCACTAAACATGTTCAATATTGGTATTAACTAATACACCATCACCTACATCACTAAACATGTTCAATATTGGTATTAACTAACATACCATCTCTTACATCACTAAACATGTTCAATATTGGTATTAATTAATACACCATCACTTACATCACTAAACATGTTCAATATTGGTATTAACTAATACACCATCACTTACATCGCTAAATATGTTCAATATTGGTATTAACTAATACACCATCACTTACATCACTAAACATGATCAATATTGGTATTAACTAATACACCATCACCTACATCACTAAACATGTTCAATATTGGTAATAACTAACATACCATCTCTTACATCACTAAACATGTTCAATATTGGTATTAATTAATACACCATCACTTACATCACTAAACATGTTCAATATTGGTATTAACTAATACACCATCACTTACATCACTAAACATGTTCAACATTGGTATTAACTAATACAGCATCACTTACATCACTAAACATGTTCAATATTGGTATTAACTAATACACTATCACTTACGTCACTAAATATATTCAATATTGGTATTAACTAATACAACATCACTTAGATCACTAAACATGTTCAACATTGTTATTAACTAATACAGCATCACTTACATCACTAAACATGTTCAACATTGGTATTAACTAATACAGCATCACTTACATCACTAAACATGTTCAATATTGGTATTAACTAATACACCATCACTTACATCACTAAACATGTTCAATATTGGTATTAACTAATACACCATCACTTACATCACTAAACATGTTCAAAATTGGTCTTAACTAATACACCATCACTTACATCACTAAACATGTTCAATATTGGTATTAACTAACATACCATCTCTTACATCACTAAACATGTTCAATATTGGTATTAATTAATACACCATCACTTACATCACTAAACATGTTCAATATTGGTATTAACTAATACACCATCACTTACATCACTAAACATGTTCAACATTGGTATTAACTAATACACCATCACTTACATCACTAAACATGTTCAATATTGGTATTAACTAATACACCATCACTTACATCACTAAACATGTTCAATATTGGTATTAACTAATACACCATCACTTACATGACTAAACATGTTCAAAATTGGTCTTAACTAATACACCATCACTTACATCACCAAACATGTTAAATATTGGTATTAACTAATTACACCATCACTTTCATCACTAAACATGTTCAGAATTGGTCTTAAATAATACACCATCACTTACATCACTAAACATGTTCAATATTGGTATTAACTAATTACACCATCACTTTCATCACTAAACATGTTCAGAATTGGTCTTAACTAATACACCATCACTTACATCACCAAACATGTTAAATATTGGTATTAACTAATTACACCATCACTTTCATCGCTAAACATGTTAAGAATTGGTCTTAAATAATACACCATCACTTACATCACTAAACATGTTCAATATTGGTATTAACTAACATACCATCTCTTACATCACTAAACATGTTCAATATTGGTATTAATTAATACACCATCACTTACGTCACTAAACATGTTCAATATTGGTATTAACTAATACACCATCACTTACATCACTAAACATGTTCAATATTGGTATTAACTAATACACTATAACTTACGTCACTAAACATGTTCAATATTGGTATTAACTAATACACCATCACTTACATCACTAAACATGTTCAATATTGGTATTAACTAATACACTATCACTTACGTCACTAAACATGTTCAATATTGGTATTAACTAATACACCATCACTTACATCACTAAACATGTTTAATATTGGTGTAAACTAATACACCATCACTTACATTACTAAACATGTTCAATATTGGTCTTAACTAATACAGCATTACTTTTATCACTAAATATGTTCAATATTGGTATTAACTAATAAACCATCACTTACATCACTAAATATGTTCAATATTGGTCTTAACTAATACAGCATCACTTACATCACTAAACATGTTCAATATTGGTGTTAACTAATACACCATCACTTACATCACTAAATATGTTTAATATTGGTGTAAACTAATACACCATCACTTACATCACTAAACATGTTCAATATTGGTCTTAACTAATACAGCATCACTTACATCACTAAACATGTTCAATATTGTTATTAACTAATACAGCATCACTTACATCACTAAACATGTTCAATATTGGTCTTAACTAATACAGCATCACTTACATCACTAAACATGTTCAATATTGGTATTAACTAATACACCATCACTTACATCACTAAACATGTTTAATATTGGTGTAAACTAATACACCATCACTTACATCACTAAACATGTTCAATATTGGTCTTAACTAATACAGCATCACTTACATCACTAAACATGTTCAATATTGGTGTTAACTAATACACCATCACTTACATTACTAAATATGTTCAATATTGGTCTTAACTAATACAGCATCACTTACATCACTAAACATGTTCAATATTGGTGTTAACTAATACACTATCACTTACATCACTAAATATGTTCAATATTGGTCTTAACTAATACAGCATCACTTACATCACTAAACATGTTCAATATTGGTGTTAACTAATACACTATCACTTACATCACTAAATATGTTCAATATTGGTCTTAACTAATACAGCATCACTTACATCACTAAACATGTTCAATATTGATGTTAACTAATACACTATCACTTACGTCACTAAACATGTTCAATATTGGTATTAACTAATACACCATCACTTACATCACTAAACATGTTCAACATTGGTTATAACTAATACACCATCACTTACATCACTAAACATGTTCAATATTGGTATTAACTAATACACCATCACTTACATCGCTAAACATGTTCAATATTGGTATTAACTAATACACCATCACTTACATCACTAAACATGTTCAATATTGGTATTAACTAATACACCATCACTTACATCACTAAACATGTTCAATATTGGTATTAACTAATACACCATCACCTACATCACTAAACATGTTCAATATTGGTATTAACTAACATACCATCTCTTACATCACTAAAAATGTTCAATATTGGTATTAACTAATACACCATCACTTACATCACTAAATATATTCAATATTGGTATTAACTTATACACCTTCACTTACATCACTAAACATGTTCAATATTGGTATTAACTAATACACCATCACTTACATCACTAAATATATTCAATATTGGTATTAACTAATACACCATAACTTACATCACTAAACATGTTCAATATTGGTATTAACTAATACACCATCACTTACATCACTAAACATGTTCAAAATTGGTCTTAACTAATACACCATCACTTACATCACTAAACATGTTCAATATTGGTATTAACTAACATACCATCTCTTACATCACTAAACATGTTCAATATTGGTATTAATTAATACACCATCACTTACATCACTAAATATGTTCAATATTGGTATTAACTAATAGACCATCACTTACATCACTAAACATGTTCAACATTGGTATTAACTAATACACTATCACTTACATCACTAAACATGTTCAATATTGGTATTAACTAATACACCATCACTTACATCACTATAGTGTGTATTAGTGTATTAGTTATTACCAATGTTCAACATTGGTAATAACTAATACAGCATCACTTACATCACTAAACATGTTCAACATTGGTGTTAACTAATACACCATCACTTACATCGCTAAACATGTTCAATATTGGTATTAACTAATACACCATCACTTACATCGCTAAACATGTTCAATATTGGTATTAACTAATACACCATCCCTTACATCACTAAACATGTTCAATATTGGTATTAACTAATACACCATCACCTACATCACTAAACATGTTCAATATTGGTATTAACTAACATACCATCTCTTACATCACTAAACATGTTCAATATTGGTATTAATTAATACACAATCACTTACATCACTAAACATGTTCAATATTGGTATTAACTAATACACCATCACTTACATCGCTAAACATGTTCAATATTGGTATTAACTAATACACCATCACTTACATCACTAAACATGATCAATATTGGTATTAACTAATACACCATCACCTACATCACTAAACATGTTCAATATTGGTAATAACTAACATACCATCTCTTACATCACTAAACATGTTCAATATTGGTATTAATTAATACACCATCACTTACATCACTAAACATGTTCAATATTGGTATTAACTAATACACCATCACTTACATCACTAAACATGTTCAACATTGGTATTAACTAATACAGCATCACTTACATCACTAAACATGTTCAATATTGGTATTAACTAATACACTATCACTTACGTCACTAAATATATTCAATATTGGTATTAACTAATACAACATCACTTAGATCACTAAACATGTTCAACATTGGTATTAACTAATACAGCATCACTTACATCACTAAACATGTTCAACATTGGTATTAACTAATACAGCATCACTTACATCACTAAACATGTTCAATATTGGTATTAACTAATACACCATCACTTACATCACTAAACATGTTCAATATTGGTATTAACTAATACACCATCACTTACATCACTAAACATGTTCAAAATTGGTCTTAACTAATACACCATCACTTACATCACTAAACATGTTCAATATTGGTATTAACTAACATACCATCTCTTACATCACTAAACATGTTCAATATTGGTATTAATTAATACACCATCACTTACATCACTAAACATGTTCAATATTGGTATTAACTAATACACCATCACTTACATCACTAAACATGTTCAACATTGGTATTAACTAATACACCATCACTTACATCACTAAACATGTTCAATATTGGTATTAACTAATACACCATCACTTACATCACTAAACATGTTCAATATTGGTATTAACTAATACACCATCACTTACATGACTAAACATGTTCAAAATTGGTCTTAACTAATACACCATCACTTACATCACCAAACATGTTAAATATTGGTATTAACTAATTACACCATCACTTTCATCACTAAACATGTTCAGAATTGGTCTTAAATAATACACCATCACTTACATCACTAAACATGTTCAATATTGGTATTAACTAATTACACCATCACTTTCATCACTAAACATGTTCAGAATTGGTCTTAACTAATACACCATCACTTACATCACCAAACATGTTAAATATTGGTATTAACTAATTACACCATCACTTTCATCGCTAAACATGTTAAGAATTGGTCTTAAATAATACACCATCACTTACATCACTAAACATGTTCAATATTGGTATTAACTAACATACCATCTCTTACATCACTAAACATGTTCAATATTGGTATTAATTAATACACCATCACTTACGTCACTAAACATGTTCAATATTGGTATTAACTAATACACCATCACTTACATCACTAAACATGTTCAATATTGGTATTAACTAATACACTATAACTTACGTCACTAAACATGTTCAATATTGGTATTAACTAATACACCATCACTTACATCACTAAACATGTTCAATATTGGTATTAACTAATACACTATCACTTACGTCACTAAACATGTTCAATATTGGTATTAACTAATACACCATCACTTACATCACTAAACATGTTTAATATTGGTGTAAACTAATACACCATCACTTACATTACTAAACATGTTCAATATTGGTCTTAACTAATACAGCATTACTTTTATCACTAAATATGTTCAATATTGGTATTAACTAATAAACCATCACTTACATCACTAAATATGTTCAATATTGGTCTTAACTAATACAGCATCACTTACATCACTAAACATGTTCAATATTGGTGTTAACTAATACACCATCACTTACATCACTAAATATGTTTAATATTGGTGTAAACTAATACACCATCACTTACATCACTAAACATGTTCAATATTGGTCTTAACTAATACAGCATCACTTACATCACTAAACATGTTCAATATTGTTATTAACTAATACAGCATCACTTACATCACTAAACATGTTCAATATTGGTCTTAACTAATACAGCATCACTTACATCACTAAACATGTTCAATATTGGTATTAACTAATACACCATCACTTACATCACTAAACATGTTTAATATTGGTGTAAACTAATACACCATCACTTACATCACTAAACATGTTCAATATTGGTCTTAACTAATACAGCATCACTTACATCACTAAACATGTTCAATATTGGTGTTAACTAATACACCATCACTTACATTACTAAATATGTTCAATATTGGTCTTAACTAATACAGCATCACTTACATCACTAAACATGTTCAATATTGGTGTTAACTAATACACTATCACTTACATCACTAAATATGTTCAATATTGGTCTTAACTAATACAGCATCACTTACATCACTAAACATGTTCAATATTGGTGTTAACTAATACACTATCACTTACGTCACTAAACATGTTCAATATTGGTATTAACTATTACACCATCACTTACATCACTAAACATGTTCAATATTGGTCTTAACTAATACACCATCACTTACATCACTAAACATGTTCAATATTGGTATTAACTAATACAGCATCACTTACATCACTAAATATATTCAATATTGGTATTAACTAATACAGCATCACTTACATCACTAAATATGTTCAATATTGGTCTTAACTAATACAGCATCACTTACATCACTAAACATGTTCAATATTGGTATTAACTAATACACCATCACTTACATCACTAAACATGTTTAATATTGGTGTAAACTAATACACCATCACTTACATCACTAAACATGTTCAATATTGGTCTTAACTAATACAGCATCACTTACATCACTAAACATGTTCAATATTGGTGTTAACTAATACACCATCACTTACATTACTAAATATGTTCAATATTGGTCTTAACTAATACAGCATCACTTACATCACTAAACATGTTCAATATTGGTGTTAACTAATACACTATCACTTACATCACTAAATATGTTCAATATTGGTCTTAACTAATACAGCATCACTTACATCACTAAACATGTTCAATATTGATGTTAACTAATACACTATCACTTACGTCACTAAACATGTTCAATATTGGTATTAACTAATACACCATCACTTACATCACTAAACATGTTCAATATTGGTCTTAACTAATACACCATCACTTACATCACTAAACATGTTCAATATTGGTATTAACTAATACACTATCACTTACGTCACTAAATATATTCAATATTGGTATTAACTAATACAACATCACTTACATCACTAAACATGTTCAAAATTGTTCTTAACTAATACACCATCACTTACATCACTAAACATGTTCAATATTGGTGTTAACTAATACACCATCACTTACATCACTAAACATGTTTAATATTGGTGTAAACTAATACACCATCACTTACATTACTAAACATGTTCAATATTGGTCTTAACTAATACAGCATTACTTTTATCACTAAATATGTTCAATATTGGTATTAACTAATAAACCATCACTTACATCACTAAATACGTTCAATATTGGTATTAACTAATACACCATCACTTACATCACTAAACACGTTTAATATTGGTGTAAACTAATACACCATCACTTACATCACTAAACACGTTTAATATTGGTGTAAACTAATACACCATCACTTACATCACTAAATATGTTCAATATTGGTCTTAACTAATACAGCATCACTTACATCACTAAACATGTTCAATATTGGTGTTAACTAATACACTATCCCTTACGTCACTAAACATGTTCAATATTGGTATTAATTAATACACCATCACTTACGTCACTAAACATGTTCAATATTGGTATTAACTAATACACCATCACTTACATCACTAAACATGTTCAATATTGGTATTAACTAATACACTATCATTTACGTCACTAAACATGTTCAATATTGGTATTAACTAATACACCATCACTTACATCACTAAACATGTTCAATATTGGTATTAACTAATACACTATCACTTACGTCACTAAACATGTTCAATATTGGTATTAACTAATACACCATCACTTACATCACTAAACATGTTTAATATTGGTGTAAACTAATACACCATCACTTACATTACTAAACATGTTCAATATTGGTCTTAACTAATACAGCATTACTTTTATCACTAAATATGTTCAATATTGGTATTAACTAATAAACCATCACTTACATCACTAAATATGTTCAATATTGGTCTTAACTAATACAGCATCACTTACATCACTAAACATGTTCAATATTGGTGTTAACTAATACACCATCACTTACATCACTAAATATGTTTAATATTGGTGTAAACTAATACACCATCACTTACATCACTAAACATGTTCAATATTGGTCTTAACTAATACAGCATCACTTACATCACTAAACATGTTCAATATTGTTATTAACTAATACAGCATCACTTACATCACTAAACATGTTCAATATTGGTCTTAACTAATACAGCATCACTTACATCACTAAACATGTTCAATATTGGTATTAACTAATACACCATCACTTACATCACTAAACATGTTTAATATTGGTGTAAACTAATACACCATCACTTACATCACTAAACATGTTCAATATTGGTCTTAACTAATACAGCATCACTTACATCACTAAACATGTTCAATATTGGTGTTAACTAATACACCATCACTTACATTACTAAATATGTTCAATATTGGTCTTAACTAATACAGCATCACTTACATCACTAAACATGTTCAATATTGGTGTTAACTAATACACTATCACTTACATCACTAAATATGTTCAATATTGGTCTTAACTAATACAGCATCACTTACATCACTAAACATGTTCAATATTGGTGTTAACTAATACACTATCACTTACGTCACTAAACATGTTCAATATTGGTATTAACTAATACACCATCACTTACATCACTAAACATGTTCAATATTGGTTTTAACTAATACACCATCACTTACATCACTAAACATGTTCAATATTGGTATTAACTAATACACTATCACTTACGTCACTAAATATATTCAATATTGGTATTAACTAATACAGCATCACTTACATCACTAAATATGTTCAATATTGGTCTTAACTAATACAGCATCACTTACATCACTAAACATGTTCAATATTGGTATTAACTAATACACCATCACTTACATCACTAAACATGTTTAATATTGGTGTAAACTAATACATCATCACTTACATCACTAAACATGTTCAATATTGGTCTTAACTAATACAGCATCACTTACATCACTAAACATGTTCAATATTGGTGTTAACTAATACACCATCACTTACATTACTAAATATGTTCAATATTGGTCTTAACTAATACAGCATCACTTACATCACTAAACATGTTCAATATTGGTGTTAACTAATACACTATCACTTACATCACTAAATATGTTCAATATTGGTATTAACTAATACAGCATCACTTACATCACTAAACATGTTCAATATTGGTGTTAACTAATACACTATCACTTACGTCACTAAACATGTTCAATATTGGTATTAACTAATACACCATCACTTACATCACTAAACATGTTCAATATTGGTCTTAACTAATACACCATCACTTACATCACTAAACATGTTCAATATTGGTATTAACTAATACACTATCACTTACGTCACTAAATATATTCAATATTGGTATTAACTAATACAACATCACTTACATCACTAAACATATTCAAAATTGTTCTTAACTAATACACCATCACTTATATCACTAAACATGTTCAATATTGGTGTTAACTAATACACCATCACTTACATCACTAAACATGTTTAATATTGGTGTAAACTAATACACCATCACTTACATTACTAAACATGTTCAATATTGGTCTTAACTAATACAGCATTACTTTTATCACTAAATATGTTCAATATTGGTATTAACTAATAAACCATCACTTACATCACTAAATACGTTCAATATTGGTATTAACTAATACACCATCACTTACATCACTAAACACGTTTAATATTGGTGTAAACTAATACACCATCACTTACATCACTAAACACGTTTAATATTGGTGTAAACTAATACACCATCACTTACATCACTAAATATGTTCAATATTGGTCTTAACTAATACAGCATCACTTACATCACTAAACATGTTCAATATTGGTGTTAACTAATACACTATCCCTTACGTCACTAAACATGTTCAATATTGGTATTAACTAATACACCATCACTTACATCACTAAACATGTTCAATATTGGTCTTAACTAATACACCATCACTTACATCACTAAACATGTTCAATATTGGTATTAACTAATACACCATCACTTACATCACTAAACATGTTCAATATTGGTCTTAACTAATACAGCATCACTTACATCACTAAACATGTTCAATATTGGTGTTAACTAATACACTATCACTTACGTCACTAAACATGTTCAATATTGGTATTAATTAATACACCATCACTTACATCACTAAACATGTTCAATATTGGTCTTAACTAATACACCATCACTTACATCACTAAACATGTTCAATATTGGTATTAACTAATACACTATCACTTACGTCACTAAATATATTCAATATTAGTATTAACTAATACAACATCACTTACATCACTAAACATGTTCAAAATTGTTCTTAACTAATACACCATCACTTACATCACTAAACATGTTCAATATTGGTGTTAACTAATACACCATCACTTACATCACTAAACATGTTCAATATTGGTATTAACTAATACACTATCACTTACGTCACTAAATATATTCAATATTGGTATTAACTAATACAACATCACTTACATCACTAAACATGTTCAAAATTGTTCTTAACTAATACAGCATCAGTTACATCACTAAACATGTTCAATATTGGTGTTAACTAATACACCATCACTTACATTACTAAATATGTTCAATATTGGTCTTAACTAATACAGCATCACTTACATCACTAAACATGTTTAATATTGGTGTAAACTAATACACCATCACTTACATTACTAAACATGTTCAATATTGGTCTTAACTAATACAGCATTACTTTTATCACTAAATATGTTCAATATTGGTGTTAACTAATACACTATCACTTACATCACTAAACATGTTCAACATTGGTATTAACTAATAAACCACCACTTACATCACTAAATATGTTCAATATTGGTCTTAACTAATACAGCATTACTTTTATCACTAGATATGTTCAATATTGGTGTTAACTAATACACCATCACTTACATCACTAAACATGTTCAATATTGGTGTTAACTAATACAGCATTACTTTTATCACTAAATATGTTCAATATTGGTGTTAACTAATACAGCATTACTTTTATCACTAAATATGTTCAATATTGGTGTTAACTAATACACCATCACTTACATCACTAAACATGTTCAACATTGGTATTAACTAATAAACCATCACTTACATTACTAAATATGTTCAATATTGGTCTTAACTAATACAGCATTACTTTTATCACTAAATATGTTCAATATTGGTGTTAACTAATACACCATCACTTACATCACTAAACATGTTCAATATTGGTGTTAACTAATACACCATCACTTACATCACTAAACATGTTCAATATTGGTATTAACTAATAAACCATCACTTACATCACTAAATATGTTCAATATTGGTATTAACTAATAAACCATCACTTACATCACTAAATACGTTCAATATTGGTATTAACTAATACACCATCACTTACATCACTAAACACGTTTAATATTGGTGTAAACTAATACACCATCACTTACATCACTAAATATGTTCAATATTGTTCTTAACTAATAAATAAATAGATAAATAGATAGATAAATCTTTATTTTCTTTCTTCCATACAGTACAATTCATTACAAAAAGATACAAATACATTTTTTAGTTGAAACATATATTTCGTTCCCAGGCTGATATAATACACGAAAGAAAGAAAGAAGATAAAATAGGGCCCCTAAGACTGATTCGTCTGTTTAGGGGTTCCATCACACACAAAAATAAAAATTAGTTCGGAGCAGTTGAATATAATAAGAAAGTGAGTGTCCTATATACAGTAGTTCCAATGAAAATAAATTTGTTTTTAAGCTTTTCTGGCATATTTAAGTCAAATACAAACAGATTACAATATTTACACAATCTAGCCTATACTATGGTTTGCTTCTGCTAAACCACGCACCGCACCAGTATCACCAGGCTGCTCTGGCCTTAGAAGAATACTTAGGTTAAAAAAATGATGAAAAAATTCCGTCTGCGTGTTGGCATGCAATGCCTTAGTCCCTGAGTGGTCCAGCCGCCATAGTGCGTCCTTAACTACTTAATTGTAATGCTAAATAATAATATTTAACAACCCTTCCGTGTTCTCATACGATAAAAACCATTCTCTCAAGTTTTTGAGTTATTGCTTATGACTCATTGATTGCTTAATGTAAACTGGTAAACTATTATATAATCTTGGGGCAATAAAATGTATCGTTTTTGTAAAAAATGTGAGATTGGGCCTTGGTACTAACAATCTATCTTCATGTCTTAGTGTATATTCATGCTGGTTTTCTTTATTAATTCCAATCATATTAGTTCTTTCATCCCTAACAATTTTCAGTACTTTATAAATAAACAGTGATCTTATAGGTAAAATTTTCAACTCCTTTAAACAAGGATATGACGATTGAAACTTGCCTTTTTTAAAATTACCCTTACGAATAGTTTTTGTAAAGTAATTAGAGGTTTGAGATTTGTAAGATACGTGCCTCCCCAACACACCATTCCGTATTCTAACTTGCTGTTGACAAGAGCGAAATATTGAGACCTCAAAACCTTTTGTGGGCAGATGCATTGCAAGAAATAAAAGAGTATAATATTTGCAATACTTGATTTTTTTACTTTTTCAACGTGTAATTTCCACGACAATTTGTGATCGAATATTACTCCTAAATATTTATTGTTTGTGCTTGGCTGAATTTTCGAACAATCATTGCACATTGTGCTACGTAGCAAACAATTATTGCATTTATACAAAAGGTTTCTTTGGAACGGTTTAATTTGCCTGAGAGAAGAATTTATGTAGGTAGTTTTTTCCGTACTTAGTACTAACCTGTTAATATGGAACCACCAATTAAGGGTGTTTAGGTCGTCGCAAATTTGGGTAAAAACAGATTCTAAGGAATTTTCTACATAGCAAAAGGCAGTGTCGTCTGCAAATGCTGTTAATGCGCCGTTAAATCTCGCATCACTTACACCATCACTTAATACACCATCACTTACATCACTAAACATGTTCAATATTGGTCTTAACTAATACAGCATCACTTACATCACTAAACATGTTCAATATTGGTATTAACTAATACACCATCACTTACATCACTAAATATGTTCAATATTGGTATTAACTAATACACCATCACATACATCACTAAATATGTTCAATATTGGTATTAACTAACATACCATCTCTTACATCACTAAACATGATCAATATTGGTATTAACTAATACACCATCACTTACATCACTAAACATGTTCAATATTGGTATTAACTAACATACCATCTCTTACATCACTAAACATGTTCAATATTGGTATTAACTAATACACCATCACTTACATCACTAAATATGTTCAATATTGGTATTAACTAATACAGCATCACTTACATCACTAAACATGTTCAATATTGGTATTAACTAACATACCATCTCTTACATCACTAAACATGTTCAATATTGGTATTAACTAACATACCATTTCTTACATCACTAAACATGTTCAATATTGGTATTAACTAATACACCATCACTTACATCACTAAATATGTTCAATATTGGTATTAACTAATACACCATCACTTACATCACTAAATATGTTCAATATTGCTATTAACTAATACAGCATCACTTACATCACTAAACATGTTCAATATTGGTATTAACTAATACACCATCACTTACATCACTAAATATGTTCAATATTGGTATTAACTAACATACCATCTCTTACATCACTAAACATGTTCAATATTGGTATTAACTAATACACCATCACTTACATCACTAAACATGTTTAATATTGGTATTAACTAATACACCATCACTCACATCACTAAACATGTTCAATGTTGGTATTAACTAATATACCATCACTTACATCACTAAACATGTTCAATATTGGTCTTAACTAATACAGATTCACTTACATCACTAAACATGTTCAATATTGGTCTTAACTAATACAGATTCACTTACATCACTAAACATGTTCAATATTGGTATTAACTAATACAGCATCACTTACATCACTAAACATGTTCAATATTGGTATTAACTAATACACCATCACTTACATCACTAAACATGTTCAATATTGGTATTAACTAATACACCATCACTTACATCACTAAACATGTTCAATATTGGTATTAACTAATACAGCATCACTTACATCACTAAACATGTTCAATATTGGTATTAACTAATACACCATCACTTACATCACTAAACATGTTCAATATTGGTATTAACTAATACACCATCACTTACATCACTAAACATGTTCAATATTGGTATTAACTAATATACCATCACTTATATCACTAAACATGTTCAATATTGGTCTTAACTAATACAGATTCACTTACATCACTAAACATGTTCAAAATTGGTCTTAACTAATACACCATCACTTACATCACTAAACATGTTCAATATTGGTCTTAACTAATACAGCATCACTTACATCACTAAACATGTTCAATATTGGTGTTAACTAATACACTATCACTTACGTCACTAAACATGTTCAATATTGGTATTAATTAATACACCATCACTTACATCACTAAACATGTTCATTATTGGTCTTAACTAATACACCATCACTTACATCACTAAACATGTTCAATATTGGTATTAACTAATACACTATCACTTACGTCACTAAATATATTCAATATTGGTATTAACTAATACAACATCACTTACATCACTAAACATGTTCAAAATTGTTCTTAACTAATACACCATCACTTACATCACTAAACATGTTCAATATTGGTGTTAACTAATACACCATCACTTACATCACTAAACATGTTTAATATTGGTGTAAACTAATACACCATCACTTACATTACTAAACATGTTCAATATTGGTCTTAACTAATACAGCATTACTTTTATCACTAAATATGTTCAATATTGGTGTTAACTAATACACTATCACTTACATCACTAAACATGTTCAACATTGGTATTAACTAATAAACCATCACTTACATCACTAAATATGTTCAATATTGGTCTTAACTAATACAGCATTACTTTTATCACTAAATATGTTCAATATTGGTGTTAACTAATACACCATCACTTACATCACTAAACATGTTCAATATTGGTGTTAACTAATACAGCATTACTTTTATCACTAAATATGTTCAATATTGGTGTTAACTAATACAGCATTACTTTTATCACTAAATATGTTCAATATTGGTGTTAACTAATACACCATCACTTACATCACTAAACATGTTCAACATTGGTATTAACTAATAAACCATCACTTACATTACTAAATATGTTCAATATTGGTCTTAACTAATACAACATTACTTTTATCACTAAATATGTTCAATATTGGTGTTAACTAATACACCATCACTTACATCACTAAACATGTTCAATATTGGTGTTAACTAATACACCATCACTTACATCACTAAACATGTTCAATATTGGTATTAACTAATAAACCATCACTTACATCACTAAATATGTTCAATATTGGTATTAACTAATAAACCATCACTTACATCACTAAATACGTTCAATATTGGTATTAACTAATACACCATCACTTACATCACTAAACACGTTTAATATTGGTGTAAACTAATACACCATCACTTACATCACTAAATATGTTCAATATTGTTCTTAACTAATAAATAAATAGATAAATAGATAGATAAATCTTTATTTTCTTTCTTCCATACAGTACAATTCATTACAAAAAGATACAAATACATTTTTTAGTTGAAACATATATTTCGTTCCCAGGCTGATATAATACACGAAAGAAAGAAAGAAGATAAAATAGGGCCCCTAAGACTGATTCGTCTGTTTAGGGGTTCCATCACACACAAAAATAAAAATTAGTTCGGAGCAGTTGAATAAAATAAGAAAGTGAGTGTCCTATATACAGTAGTTCCAATGAAAATAAATTTGTTTTTAAGCTTTTCTGGCATATTTAAGTCAAATACAAACAGATTACAATATTTACACAATCTAGCCTATACTATGGTTTGCTTCTGCCAAAACACGCACCGCACCAGTACCACCAGGCTGCTCTGGCCTTAGAAGAATACTTAGGTTAAAAAAATGATGAAAAAATTCCGTCTGCGTGTTGGCATGCAATGCCTTAGTCCCTGAGTGGTCCAGCCGCCATAGTGCGTCCTTAACTACTTAATTGTAATGCTAAATAATAATATTTAACAACCCTTCCGTGTTCTCATACGATAAAAACCATTCTCTCAAGTTTTTGAGATATTGCTTATGACTCATTGATTGCTTAATGTAAACTGGTAAACTATTATATAATCTTGGGGCAATAAAATGTATCGTTTTTGTAAAAAATGTGAGATTGGGCCTTGGTACTAACAATCTATCTTCATGTCTTAGTGTATATTCATGCTGGTTTTCTTTATTAATTCCAATCATATTAGTACTTTCATCCCTAACAATTTTCAGTACTTTATAAATAAACAGTGATCTTATAGGTAAAATTTTCAACTCCTTTAAACAAGGATATGACGATTGAAACTTGCCTTTTTTAAAATTACCCTTACGAATAGTTTTTGTAAAGTAATTAGAGGTTTGAGATTTGTAAGATACGTGCCTCCCCAACACACCATTCCGTATTCTAACTTGCTGTTGACAAGAGCGAAATATAGAGACCTCAAAACCTTTTGTGGGCAGATGCATTGCAAGAAATAAAAGAGTATAATATTTGCAATACTTGATTTTTTTACTTTTTCAACGTGTAATTTCCACGACAATTTGTGATCGAATATTACTCCTAAATATTTATTGTTTGTGCTTGGCTGAATTTTCGAACAATCATTGCACATTGTGCTACGTAGCAAACAATTATTGCATTTATACAAAAGGTTTCTTTGGAACGGTTTATTTTGCCTGAGAGAAGAATTTATGTAGGTAGTTTTTTCCGTACTTAGTACTAACCTGTTAATATGGAACCACCAATTAAGGGAGTTTAGGTCGTCGCAAATTTGGGTAAAAACAGATTCTAAGGAATTTTCTACATAGCAAAAGGCAGTGTCGTCTGCAAATGCTGTTAATGCGCCGTTAAATCTCGCATCACTTACACCATCACTTAATACACCATCACTTACATCACTAAACATGTTCAATATTGGTCTTAACTAATACAGCATCACTTACATCACTAAATATGTTCAATATTGGTATTAACTAAAATACCATCACTTACATCACTAAATATGTTCAATATTGGTATTAACTAATACACCATCACATACATCACTAAATATGTTTAATATTGGTATTAACTAATACACCATCACTTACATCACTAAACATGTTCAATATTAGTATTAACTAATACAGCATCACTTACATCACTAAATATGTTCAATATTGGTATTAACTAAAATACCATCACTAAACATGTTCAATATTGGTATTAACTAATACACCATCACTTACATCACTAAATATGTTCAATATTGGTATTAACTAATACAGCATCACTTACATCACTAAACATGTTCAATATTGGTATTAACTAATATACCATCACTAAACATGTTCAATATTGGTATTACCTAACATACCATTTCTTACATCACTAAACATGTTCAATATTGGTATTAACTAATACACCATCACTTACATCACTAAATATGTTCAATATTGGTATTAACTAATACACCATCACTTACATCACTAAATATGTTCAACATTGCTATTAACTAATACAGCATCACTTACATCACTAAACATGTTCAATATTGGTATTAACTAATACACCATCACTTACATCACTAAATATGTTCAATATTGGTATTAACTAACATACCATCTCTTACATCACTAAACATGTTCAATATTGGTATTAACTAATACACCATCACTTACATCACTAAACATGTTCAATATTGGTATTAACTAATACACCATCACTCACATCACTAAACATGTTCAATGTTGGTATTAACTAATATACCATCACTTACATCACTAAACATGTTCAATATTGGTCTTAACTAATACAGATTCACTTACATCACTAAACATGTTCAATATTGGTCTTAACTAATACAGCATCACTTACATCACTAAATATGTTCAATATTGGTATTAACTAATACAGCATCACTTACATCACTAAATATGTTCAATATTGGTATTAACTAATACACCATCACTTACATCACTAAACATGTTCAATATTGGTATTAACTAATACACCATCACTTACATCACTAAACATGTTCAATATTGGTATTAACTAATATACCATCACTTACATCACTAAACATGTTCAATATTGGTCTTAACTAATACAGATTCACTTACATCACTAAACATGTTCAATATTGGTATTAACTAATACAGCATCACTTACATCACTAAACATGTTCAAAATTGGTCTTAACTAATACACCATCACTTACATCACTAAACATGTTCAATGTTGGTATTAACTAATACACCATCACTTACATCACTAAACATGTTCAATATTGGTCTTAACTAATACAGATTCACTTACATCACTAAACATGTTCAATATTGGTATTAACTAATACAGCATCACTTACATTACTAAACATGTTCAATATTGGTCTTAACTAATACAGCATCGCTTATTGTTTTAGTTTCATTATTACTACTAAATTTGGTTTTTTTTTCACTTCAACATCGAATAATCTATTAGGTTGGATTAAATATAAAAGTAACATTATTTTATTATGTGGTAACCTTTTTCTACCTAGTAAACTTTCGTTGTTTTTTTCAATAATTACTTTAAATTGTTGTTACTATAAAAAGAATCCTATTGTCATGAACAAATAAAGAGATAATCCTACTGTAAAATAATATTCTCGATCTAAAGTACATTGAAAGTGGACAAGACTGTTGACCCTCCCTTGCACAAACAAGGGAGGGTTTACAGACAGGGTCTTTGATCCTTTGAGTAATTCTGCCTATGGTAAGATGTAACGTTTGAAAAATAAACACCTGATATGCTTTGTTAGTCATTCGTTTAGTTAGTTTAAATGTTTACTGTTTCATACAAATATATTTTACTAACTAATTAAAAAAAAAAACTGAAACCAATTTATTATTTCTCCAATACAGGGTGTATACAGGACTTATCCTCGAAACCACATTTTGAACCCTGGTGGAACCTGGTGAAGTAATATTTTTATAAAACAAATGTAGGCTTACATAAATATATTGCAGTTTCCTTCTCAACGTAATGTATAACCACAGATAAGAAATAAACAGACAACATCTAGTTAGTGCACTACATGTGGGTATCGAATTAGTTCTTCACTTGGCCGTGCGTATGTCAGAGCATGGAAGGCGGATGG
Source organism: Stictocephala bisonia (assembly GCA_035578905.1). Taxonomy (NCBI): domain Eukaryota; kingdom Metazoa; phylum Arthropoda; class Insecta; order Hemiptera; family Membracidae; genus Stictocephala; species Stictocephala bisonia. The sequence continues at coordinate 986,743 of JAQJVL010000116.1, read as the reverse complement.
CAGAAATACCAAGACGATACCTGTATGGGTGGCTGTACTTGTATGGGTGGGTGGGTGGGTCAATACTACTGTACGTGTATGGGTGGGCGGGTGGGTAAATTACCACTGTACATGTATGGGTGGGTTAATGCCACTGTACGTGTATGGTTGGTTCAATACCACTGTACATGTATGGGTGGGTTAATGCCACTGTACGTGTATGGGTAGGTGGATGGGTCAATACCACTGTACGTGTATGGTTGGTTCAATACCACTGTACATGTATGGGTAGGTAAATGCCACTGTACGTGTATGGGTAGGCGGATGGGTTAATACCACTGTACGTGTATTTCCAAGTCTACTGCACGTGTAATTGTCCGATTAACCAAAAGACAAATGTCCCACGTAATTTAAAAGTCATGTTGCATTTTTCATAAACTGTGTCAGTAGTATCAAAATTCATTTTAATTTATTTTTATTTTATTTTTTATTTATTCATAAGACGCCGATCGTCAAGATATGGGTGAATATGTATTTCGAATGAGTGTGATGAGTGTAGATGAGCGAATGTAGTCATTGTTACAAACTAAGGCCGACTATTCCTTAGAAAGTGTCATTAATTAATAGCCCAATGACAAATGAACAGCCGGTGGTTATCAGCTGATCCTTCTCAAAATGTATTGATTCTGATTGGGATCGAACTGAGAACCTTTAGCACATGAAGCAGGGATTGAACCAACTACGCTGCCGACCAATAATACAATGACTTTGTAGACAGTTAATAATAAGATAGTTACATTTATTTTGCGAATGTCTCTGACAAAATTACGCGGTCATTTCCTCCTAATAAACCCATCAAAATCGTCAAGGATATATGCAGTAATTATTATAACAGATTTATAAAGATTTATATTAGCTGTAATATATATTAACCACCACATAGTCTTTCGCTGCAGCTATAAGAATGTGACCTGAGTGAGCCTCTCTTTTCTTTGTCGCATGACTACACAAAGTCTGTAGCTCAACGATGAAGGTTTTTAGATTCATATATATTAAATTATTTTGCAGGTTATACAGATGAATATTAATTTTTGTTGGATACATTTCAAAATATAATTAAATTTTACTACATTCCCAACTTAACTGAGCTTTATGAAGAACAAGTAATAAACGTTCTAAAAATATTTTCTTCCTAATTGTTAATTTGTTGCAACTGTTCTACGCTTGAAAGAAAGAAACCAAACCCTTCAACAAGTATAATAAGCTAATATAGTCAATTCCAGCATTTTATGTACTGGTTAACAAAGAACACAAGCATTACTATACAAAATAATCTATTTCAATAGCGTACTTTAATAATATCTTAATAAATGGGAAAAGGTTTAGCTTAAGAATTGAAACACAAGATGTTGCAATGTCTTTTCATGTTTATAAGAATAGACATTAAGGATGTCAGTTTCATTATCTAGATAACTTACTAAATGTTCTTAAAGTGTGAGAAATATAACATAGAACATTCATGTATGACATGTTTCTGAAATCCATTTTAACTAAGGGAAATACCCTCACCTATTCTCATATATTCCAAACTAGTCCGTACATTACAAATGATGCTGACTGTGGAAGCAACAGAGACAATATAATGTGGCTGTGACTTAACTCAACCAGAATGAGTGAATAAGTAGGACTATATAAGTGGCAAGGACTTAATATTGCAATGGAGATTAATATGAAATATAGAAAACTAAATGTGATATGAGACAATGAGAGGCAGAAGGAGGGAGTGAACGTGGAGTGTATATTTTTTGTAATATGTATAGTAAAATATTCAATTTAAATACTATTACAGAAGTAATGAAATAACGTTTGGGACAACAACTTTATCTCAATAATCAAGAGATAACATTTTAATTACTTAATTCCAATTATATTTTTGAATATTTCAATTCCCCGTCGTAATTGGACAAGCTTCCAGCATACATTAAAGTAAATTTAAAAAAAATAACACATATTTATTAATGGTTTTTAAATAGGTACATACGTTGTAATCAATAAAACCATATTTTTTCGTGAAAATTGAACCTATTATAAATTATACTACAAATATTTATGCAAAATTACTTTTTGGTATGATAGTGAAACTCAAATATAACTAGTTAGTTTTACGGAACTATGCGGATAAATTTTAAAATTATTTCCTCTTCATCACATTCTGAATTGTAAAATAATTATATTTGGTATAATCAAAATTATTGTTTTATAAAATTGTACTAACTGAAATATTTATTTTATAGTTCACCACTAAACGTTTAAGTCGTGTTATTGAATTAGTATTTTAATAGGAAATAAAATGTATTAGCTACAATTAAAAATATTTCAAATTCAAATTCAAAATCATTTATTATTTCTTAAATTTATTTTTTACATTGCAGTGTTTTTTTAATCTCTCTAGCATATAGCTATTTGAGAGATCAACTAATTTTATCATAGTAAAATATCTTTAATATATAGGTAATCTTAAAATAAATAACAAACGAAACAAAAATAAATAAACAAATCAATAAGCACCAAGGCAATATAGTTAAAGGAAATCGAATAACATTTGTTATTCACTATAAATACCAATTTTTTTTTCAAAAATGTAATTTTTTAATATCAGTAGTCCTAATGTTCATTTTATTTTGGAATTCATATCGATTGATTGTTTGATTGTTTCTTCCTCCTGGATCACGACTGGCATTCCTAACTACATATAAGCCTCAAAGCACTAAACACTAACACAATGGAAACAAATAAATAAACAATATACATAACGATATAATATAAATATACAATATATCGGCAGTAAATAAGTAATATTAAATACTATATAGACTATGAACAATTCAACAAACAAATAAATAAAAACAAAAACAAATGAAATCAATTATGTGCATGTAACATATGTATAATCTAAATAAATAACGATACAAAAAACAACAAATAAAATCTAACAGCAATAAACACAATGGAATAATAGATAAATAAATAATATTCATAACTATATAAAACAAATATACTATAAATCGGCAATAAATAAACAATATTAAATAGGCCCTACTATATAGACTATGAAAAATTCAATTAACAAAAACAAAAAAACAAATGAAATCAACGATATGCATTTAACATATGTATTATACAAAGAAATAACGATACAAATAACAACAAATAAAATCTAAAAGTAATAAGAAACATAATATTCTAACTATAAACTTATGTGCTAATAAATGACAGTGAAAATTAGTCTCACTGTTGTTCACTAACAACCTTATTTATAATAGTTGCAAAGAATGCACTCAGATATTGAGCCAAACTGGGATGGCATTCTTTGTTCCCGTGTTCAGCAGCAAGACCCGGCTGGTAGGAACCAGTTTAATACCGGCTCCCGTCAAAACTCTATCAGTATTGCTGTTGATTTACATATTATATCATATAGGTTTCCCAGTGTGCTTAATTAACTCAACAGTGCTTATATATCTCTTTGTAGTTTTGTCTTATTTATCTATGCATAGTTCGATTTTGAAAATAGCCAATCTAATAAACGAAGAAATGATTTTTTCATTTATTTAATTTTTTTCTGTTTACAAACGTGATAAGGTGGATAACCTCGATATGTAAGTATATATTTGTTTACTATTTGATGATAGACGATTCTTCAACCCTTTAACTGTTAGAAAGCATCTCTATATAAATAAAAACCGATACCTATAATTTTATATGGAAATGTATTCATAGTTATTATCCACCTATAGTTATCTTAAATTATTAAAATACTTTTTTAGCTCCCTTTTCATTTGATTTTTATTTTGTAGGTCTTGTAGACTTCTAGGAAATGAATTAAGTAAGTGAGGTATTTTATACTGTAACGTTAATTTTCCATAATTATTATTGTGTCTTTGAGTGAAAAATGGTAAGTTATATGCCTTAAGTTATATTGTAGGTTGGGCAATACTCTGTATTCCTCGTCAAAGTAGTGTCTAGATAGATCTGTAAATTTAGCGAGTCTATCAAAATTCATTATACCCAATATTTCCAATGGCAGATCCTTAAATAATACTTTTAGAATTCTGTTCAAAATACTTTTTAATTGCTTAAGTATATATTTAGGAGTCAAGTAGTAAAGAGATATACCATAGTAGAACATACTCTGAACTAAGGAAAAATAGATTAACCTCTTTGTTGTAATAGAGAGACATCGACTTAGTTTTTTACACTTAAATAATATTACCCTTAAATTGTTCGCAAGCCTACCAATATATCAGTCATATTTCATATTAAAATCTAATTCTATGCCTAGGTGTTTAATACAGTTAACAAACTGTAGATTCTCACATCTACAACTATTTGGATCAATAAAGCAATTAGGTTTATGACATAATAATGGTAGGTTTCTATCTTGTATTGGATTAATATCAATCCTAGAGCTTCTAAAAACAATAGCCTTTGTTTTATTACTGTTCAATTTAATGCCATTATTGAAAAAATACTTTGTAAGTAAATTAAGATCATCTTGAATCAACGACATACCACTATTAATATCCTTATGAACTATGTAAATTAAATTATCATCATGTAATTCATAAACCTTTAAATATACCTCTTTCAATTAAATATTTACGCTACGAAATATTTTTGTATAGAAACTAAGCAAACTTCCACAATAAGTATCAATTTAAAACAAAAATACCAAAATCTCCCAAAAAACTCCATATACTAGCAAAAAGTATATATACTATTTTTAAAAGTTAATACTAAATTAGTTCGTTAGTATTACTGCAGATTTTACTCCATATTTAGTATCACAGATCATATCTAGCAATTTTATAATATTAAAAAAAAACATTATTCTTGCTATATAGTGGAATTAATGCTGAAAACGTAGTAGTTCCTCTTTACTTTCCTCATGGAATCAATTAAACCAAATATATGTTACTTTAGAATATTTTAAAATACCGTCAGGAACCTAGTGCTAAAATTTAAGTACTATTGCCAAAAATATTGCAACGTAGTGCAAAGTAATATTGCAAAAAAAATATTAATTTTATGATAGACAAATTATATGCAGTACAAAAAGACACAAATTATTACTACGCTATAGGATATTTACTAATCTTGTATTTATATCAAAACGTGATATCCCAATAAAATAAAAACAATTATAATACAATAACAGTTGCTGCAACATTTATGCCACAATACATACTTTTATACAAATGTACTTTAATGTGAAACTATGTTTGTCTGTGTAGTTATCAATACACAGATGTGTGTTACTATCAGCTTAGTTCCTGTTGAGCCAATCAGTCCATTGAGATTGAAGCATTACAGAGTCATGTGTATTGACTTAGTTTAAGTGGTTTTGGTTGTTGACATGAGTTCGTCAGTATTAGGACCTAATTTACATCTCATATTAGTTGGTCAACTGCTTATTTGATTATGTATCATTTAAGCAGTCCCTAATTACATAGACTTTAGGGAATATGTCAGATTTGTGAAAATATACTAAAATGTTGATAATTTTTTTTTTTTTTTTGTAGCTGTAATACCCAGCACAGTTGTAAAGTTCTTAGGTGTCCTAATTCATAGTAACTTAACGTTCTAATCTCACCAAAAATATAACACACGTTTTTGGTTTGTTGTTGTTAAAACAACAAAAAGTAGGTACATCTTGGCAGACCTATTATAAACATATATTTACCTAATGGAATTTGTTATGTTAAAAACTAATTAAAATCACAACAAAAGTATTATTCTAAAGTAAATTAACAAATTATTCCTTGACATCTTCATGTCAAATTGAACAATATTTATTTAGTACTTTAATTGTAAACGTTAGGCTAGTTTGGCTGTATAATAATCTTAATATAAATGTTACCAAAAATTATTGTTATTATAATTCATTTACTAACAATTGAATCACTTGTTAGTAAATCAAACAATATAAGAAACAAATTTGATGCTATATAATGAAAGTAATTGCATGGTTTGTAACACATCCTCTTAAGGGTTTTTAATGATAAGCTTAATAAAGTACCTGTTAATTTATTCAAGTGAATCTCAGAGGAATATAGTTCCAAAATTGAACTCCCATTTTGTTTTTTACACTTCCATAAAATGAACAACATAAGAGAATGTCACATAACACAAATTCTTGTGATGCTGTCGGAAAGTTACTATCATTATATTACTTTTAACATGCGATAGGCTATTGAAATATATATATGACATACAATATGAATAATTAATAAGGATAAAATAATATATAATCAACAAATATATCAATGAAATGAGAGCAACAGTAACAATCAAAAGCAGTAGGAAAGGTACAACAATATGAAAATAATTTAAAAATGCTATGTTTATCGTTTAAGCGATAATTTATATTTATTTTTTAAAATGTCAGACTTATCATGGATTAAGTCAATATTATCTCCACCAGAAAGCATTAGGTTGTAATCCCTCACCATCCGAAGAAGATGCGAGGACGCATGCGTAACCGTACGAGCATGTGGCAAGTCAAATAGAAGCCAACTTATGTTGTTGGGGGACCTAAACTTAAATCAGGGATCCTAAAAGAGAGTATATCCAGGCTGATAGCATCATCTACCCGTCCCTGGACCAGGTCATGTAAAAATCTGCCCCATCATATCCCTCCTTATCCGGAGACTTTCAAACCAAACAGATTCACTATATGGAACTAAATAATTATAAACATTGAAGCGCTTGAAATAAAGATATCTTAAAACTCTTTTTTGGATTCTTTCAATCGCATCGTTTTGAAATGAATGACTGTGATTCCTTACTATAACAGCTTTTTCCAGTCTTGACTTGATTAATGCCTTATACAAAAATATTAGCGTCGTTAGATTTTGAAACAGTACACCATGCCTGATAATAAACCCCATAATTCTGCTTGCGGATGATATACAATTACTTATAAGGAGATCAAATGACAAATTACAACCCATATTTAACCCCAGAACAACTGCAAATCAAATGCACATTTAAATAGTAATTGCTTTTAATGAAATTTTCTGATCGACTGAAGGTCATATTATGGTATTTAGATATATCAGATTTCATTGTATTGTCTTCTCCCCATTTATAAATGCTATCAAGATCTTCTTGAAGTTTATCAGCTTCACGGTAGTCTGTTATATAGTCAATTAGATTCAAGTCCTCTGCAAATGATAATGACGTCGAGTGGACTACATGTTTGCAAAGTCATTAATCATGATCATGAACAAACATGGTCCTAAGTTCAATCCTTGTGGACTCCTAACTGGATTGTAAATATTTCTGATAGATTAATGTCCCTTATAAAACACTTATTACTTCCTATTTATTAAATAAAACCTAAAAAAGTACATCAAGTTACCTGATAACATATAATAATGCAATTTCTTAAGTAAAAAGAAATGAACCACTTTGTCAAATTCCTTGTCCTGGTCAAGGAACACAGCGTCTATCTGGGTGTTTAGATCCAAACCCGAGGAGATGTAATGTGTAAATGATAATACATTTTTGTTGATGGACCGTGCTTAAACAAACCCATGCTGATTAGGCAAAAGATGGTTCTTAAAATGCTTAAATATGGTTTCTGGATAAATATCTTTTGTGTACCTATTATTTTTCTGCCGTAGGCTCTTTAGTGTATCTTTTATACATAGAACCAAAATAACGCTCAAAAGCTTGAACAATATCTTTGCCATGGTAAGCTGATTCCCATTATATTGCATAAATAATAAATTGTTCTTAACAGATTTATTGCTTCTTGCAAAACACCAAAACGTATTACTATCTGAAATAAGTTTTTTTTCTAAATTATATAAATATTCCCTACGTGCAACTCTAATTTCTTTCTTAACCAGTGACCTAAATTGATTAAATATATCTAAATCCTCATTTCGGCCAAGTTTTATTTCTTTACGACGATGCCTTTCCTTGAGTTTAATGTTTGAAATAATTGATTTTGTAAACCAACATGGGTATTTGGTCTGTTTACACCTCTTTTTAGAACATGTTAAATCAAGAACTTTGTAGATATTTTTATAAAATAAATCCACAGATTCATTTACATTTGAAATAGAACTCAGGCAATCCCAGTCTATTTCAGCTAAGCTACGATAAAGCTGGAGGAAGTTGGACCTATCAAAAGAATAGGCTGGCACTTCCTTTAATTTTGGCCTACACAATAAAGGAATGCAAATATATCCCCCCCCCCTATATTGCCGAACACATTGTATTCACATAATTTAACATAGTGTATAACTTTTTTTTATGGATATAACAATTATTAACATTAGGTGGTATAAGGCAGGCACTTATTTTTAAATCTAAAAATTGCAGCATATTATATTAAAATTTAGTTTTTATATTTTTGTTACTATAAACTAAAATAAAGATATTTACTTACCACAGTTGAATGTGGTTCAAAATGTAGTTAATAGGCATTATATTAACACCACTAGACATTAACCATTCGTTAGGCATTTACATTAGTTTTGCTGGGGTCAATCTAATACTCAATACCAGTGTACTTGTATGAGTGGCGGGTGGGTCAATACTATTGTACGTGTATGGATGGGCGGGTGGGTCAATAACAGTGTATATGTATTGGTGTTCTGGTGGGTCAAAACCAGTGTACGTGTATGGGTGAACGGGTGGGTCAATACCAGTCTACGTATATGAGTGGGCGGGTGGGTTAATACCAGTGTACGTGTATGAGTGGGCGGGTGGGTCAATACCACCAACCATGTGGTCACTCGTTTGCTAAGACTTTCAACTGCAGAGAGCAAGGTCCAAGGCTTGAACCCCAAACTAATTTATAGGTCATTACTTTACTTGTTGAACAACATTCACGCACAGGCCTGCAGGCCCATGTTGACTGGCGAGAGTTTAACTAAATGTATCAGCTTATTATGATTAGTAATATTTATTTTATTTTTTTTGCATGAGTAGGAATTTTCTAATGAATGGTTTGTATTACAACTAAAGTATTTATACATTGCCACTTGTTGTATTGAAAGAGTAATTGAAAAAATTCTCCCGAAACACTGTTAGAGCAAATGCAAATATTATGTCCCTGATATATTGGGAAACTTCTGGAAATGCAAATAAAACATCCACTTCACAGAACCATCAATGTTGTTTCAAGCAAAAAACATGTTATAACGCTTTCTGACGTCATAACACTCCTGTCTCAATTCACCTTCCGAGAGAGACAGAGAGATAAACATGTCAGCGTAGTTGCCTCAATATCTGAGTTTGCATTTGAGTGCACAATTAATTTTGCTACTCGCTTTAATGGTTCAAGGTAAATTGCTAAATCAGCCATTAACTTCCAAAATGATAAGATTAGTGAAGAAATTGTCATTATAGCTTAATTTATATCCTTTTCTAAGATTATAGTTTAAGTTAATTTTCTATGTTTTTGTTGTCTCAGTACATTATGAAAATATATCAGAAAGGTTATTTGGTCTTGTATTATTAAAATTATTAAATTACATTTAAATTAACACTTTTATACACCCTAGTATGAAAAAAATTCTTAGCATGAGATATTAAAGACTTTAAAACATTGCCTATATAGTAAAACTTTTAAAATTATATTTATATATTACAATGATTTTAATTCTATTGCAATTAGTCGAAACAAATAATTTCGGAATCACACCATTTTCCAACTTTTACACTGTTATAAAAAATAATTTTTTTATAATTGATTAACATTTTGTAAATCCTCAATATGTAATCCTGCTGGTCATCTATGATTATCGTTGCAAATATTTAAATATATAGATTCTTCTACTTAAAATTGTATAATGTTAATATTAAACATATCTTTATAAATATAAGTCTAATTGCTAATTTGATAGCAATCATATACTGATATAAGTTACTATACTTTACTGTATTTAGGCCGATATTAGTCCCCTTATCAGCTGGTGTGTATATTTTGAGTACATATTATAAATTATAAAAAGAATCACAAAAGTATGTTTGGCTTAGAGTCAGAATTAACAAATAGTGATATCCAAATGTATTAAAATAATAAAAACCTTTCTTTAAGGTTTATGCATGTGAGTTTCGTAAAGTTCAAAAAATAAAAAAATGTTGAAATTAGATTTAAGATAGTCATAAATTGACACCAAAATAATTTAGGGTTCCTACTATTAACTGGACTGTGAGACCAAAAGGCTTCAAGATGGAATAACTTGATGAAAATATTGGATGGTTTCCTCAACTAAATGAATATTTAGCTTTATATAATCGACTTAATATATGTGTAACATTAAAAGTATTTGTATTAAGATCTATACATATGATGTAAGTGTATAGGTGGGCAGGTGGGTCAACACAGTCTGGGAAGTTTTATCTCGTTAGACAAATAATTAAAATTAAAAGTTAGAGATACAATATGTATATAATACTAAATTTGTTTTGAAATCTCTTATAATATAAAAATTTAAGTGGTCCTAATCTCATTAAGCAAAATCAAGTACAATTACAAGTACAATATAATACATATGAAAACAGGTTAAACACATATTTTTAAATAGTTTAATTTATTAACGCAGTTCCCTCAACTTTGTAAGGAAGGGGTTTACTCCATGTGTATGTGTTTATCTAGAACCAGCCAGTGAATACTCAAAACAATTACTAACTGCTCAATAACCACAATATTGAAGCGTTTACATTGAAATGTTTACCTTTTCTGGTGGGCTGATGAACATATCGTACTGAGTAAAACCACTTTCTACAGGGTTTACTTTATTATTTACCTCTTTCTAAAAACAACACAGGGCTATGCAGTCATGATCATGTACTTGATTTACTATGAGACAAATAAAGCAGTGGCTCTACAAAATGAACGTGATAATAGTGACAACTGAAATCGTCCTGTTCTTAACAATAAGGTAATTTTAAAATTGAAATTAAGTTTACGGGTTTACTATATTTTTTATGTATATTTCAAAACTATATTCCTAGAATTATATGTTTAAATAATAGAGCTCTTTTATTGAGAAATATTTGTGCTGAATTAAGTATAATTTTGGGTTGCTTACAACATTCCTTTACAGTTTACATAATCAAAACTAGATTGTTGGGCGTCTCCTAACTTGTGCTTTGATATGATTTTTGAATATTGAGATAATACAACATATTATTGTAATATATAGTATACTATACAGTAAAACATATTTAAGTTAAAGAATGTCTTACTAGGCATTGTTGGGGCTAAGTATTTTTTTATTTGATTCATGAATCATTTAACAAAAACGTGCATGAGTTAATGATTATTTCTGGCTTGACTTAATTGTTCCTAATGCTTAATTCATTCATTTATTTTCAAAAATTTTTTATTTTTATAATTTTAATAAAAAACACATATAGTAAAAATGGATGTGGCATTAATATAATTAGTATATGAGAAGTGCCTCTACTGCTAGTTTAAAGTGCTCTAAATTTACGTATATGGGACTACGATTGTAAAACAATACTACTACTGGAAGAAAAACCAGTTGATAAATACACAAGTATCAGTATTCGAACGCAGATATATGTCATATTACGACCGTTGATTACAGCTTAGAACGAGTTCATTATTAATATTATTCTAAACGGTAAATACTTTCCACTGTGTAATAAAGCCAATACTGTTAATTACATAAATTCACATATTACTTAAATTTGTATTTTATTCAGATTACGTAAAAAACTTCCATTCAAAATTTTTATCGTATTGTATGTCTAATTATATATTACAAATATATAAATCAAGTAATTTCCATCCTTTTTATCATATTATGATTTCATATTATCAGTATATTTTGTTTACAAAACTAATGTATAATAATAAGATAGTACACATATGTCATAAAAGATATATTATGTATAAAATATCAAGTAATTATTAAAATAGTTTAAAACTGTCAATTAGTTTTTTACTATGAAAGTTATACAAATAAGAAAACTTTCACTTGGAAAAAAAAACATATTGTAAACACATAACTTAGATTCAAATCTATGTATGTTAGGTATATATTGGCAAAAAACTTCATGTAGAATGTATGGAATTCCATTACAAGTGTTCGTACTATTGACTATTACACAACATAGATCAGTTGGTAAATGTTGCGGAACAGTTATTCTTTGTAAATTAATAAAAAATTTAAACTTCTTTTTGAAACCCAGATAAAACCAGACTGGAGTCAATAAAAGCCCATTAAAATTTATATTGACCAAAGGCAAGATATGAGTTAAAGAGCTTTTTAAATTCATATCATCTAATAGAATAGAATAGAGATCAGTTGACAAACCTTAAGACATATGGGAGCTTTCCTTCGTCAACCAGATATTATCAGAAAATAATGTTAGTTTGTCCGATACTTGATCTAATATGTGTGAAATAGCCTCACATGGTTTTACGCCACTCATTATTACACCACAGAAATCAGTTACCAAATCTTGGCGTTCCTAGAGAACCTTCTTATGTCATTGCCTTTTGTCATGCAAATTTTCTTTACCTAACCATTTGATTATTTTGTTTATTCTTTCTAATTTTGCATCCATTGGTAAACCTATCTTGAAAATAAATTCATGAAACGATGTTTTAATTTTTTTTTTTTTTTTTTTTACTTAATTTCATTTTTCGTTATCATTTTAAGTATATGGGTGGGAGGATGTGTGGATTCGTCCACAACAGCATCCTATTAAACTAAACCAACTCATATAATTGTATTTGTATTTAATAAATTGATAATACTAATCATGGTAGCTTTTTTGCCAATTTCGTGACTTCCACAATCTTAGTAAACTTTAATTACATATAATTCAAATTTCACATATTAAATATAGACAGAGCCATTTAACACTTTTATTTCCAATAATTCCCATAAAATCAACAAGGAATACATTAATTTTTAGCAAGCTAATTCATTTGTCTTAAATACCATTGATTACATAATGAATTGTTGAATTACAAAAATATTTCTTAAAATAAATAACATATTTGAATTTAGTTCATTTAACCAGACTGAGCATTATTTAACTCAACTCAACACAAAGTCTGCCAGATAATGTTTATCATGTGAAAAATATGCTTGATCAAAATATACACTTAAGTCATAGTAATTCAGACACGATTCCTGATTTTCTATGTAGTTTACGGAGTTTTGTATTTAGTCGCGTACATAATTAAGATAATCAGGGAGTTCATGTAATACATTACCTATTGATTTTCCTAGTTTAGAAAATTCTTTAAGAACACTGAGATAAGAGAAGTGCATACTAATAAATGTTATATTTTTAATTTATTAAAACACAAGCAATCTCTTAAACTAGTACGTAAGTCAAGGAAGTGAAATAAGTCATTGAACGTGGCATCTACATAAGCGTACACATTTTTTTTTTTTAGCATAACATACATTTTTATAATAATTATTATTTTGTGTCTTCAGTATGATGTAAAATTGTGTATAGGTTTTATATATTGATTATAATTTTCTAAATGTAAAGTAAACTTAGATCTACATTTAATTGAAGCAATTATTAGTTAAAATCACATAGCACAAAGATCAGACTTGACTGAAAGTTCAAGTTATAGGACTTATGGAAGTATTCATGCAGACATTACGAGTTCTAAGTTTGTTCGGCTTAAATTAATTCTCTTAACTCTTAACGACACATATCTTGTGTTTCTTCATTAGTGAATAAACCTTTTTGTGATAAAAATATAAAGGTGTTAAAAATATTTTTCAAACATAGTTGTACATATTCATTATAAACTAACAATACATATATCTAATAGAACATTGATGATTTTAATGATAAGGTGAGCTATGCGTATCATATATTTTATTCAGCAGTATAATGTAAAATTCCTAATGTTTTACATGAAAATGATGATTAATATGACTTTAATTATCAATAATATACCTATAATAGTTAAATTTGCCAATCAGACAACTTGACACCTCTATGATATCCATTTTGAACGATATTATTGGTTTGGATTTGAACGATTGGATTGGTTTGGATATTTTCCTGAAATGTTTCAGGCTTATCTGTAATTTGGCAGTCATACTGATACAGCGATATGTTACAAGGAGAAATAGAACCCTTGGAGACATGCCTTTCAGTGATTATTAATTGGCTATAAATAAAATACATTAACCTTATATTGTATTCAATTGTATTCTCATCAAGTGTCAATCATAATATATAACTTTCCATGTTCATAACATTTACATTGTTTAAAAAATACATTAATAGCTTATTCAAAAGTCCAATGTGTAATCCTCATTAGATATATTAATAGTTTTTCAATGCACTCGCACTGTAAGCAATTCAGAAGATATTTTTGAATTATTTTATTTTGATTAGTGCTACATATCTCTTTTAATTTATTTGAAGTGTATTTTCTTCTAGTACAAAGGGTTTTAACCCATTTTGAAAATGATAATTTATTACTCTTAATCAATGAAATATGTTATTTATTTATGTATCAATTTATAGAAACATTTTGACTTAAATTATTCTTGGCTTTCATAGTATAATATTAATAAATTGAACATACTTAATAAATTATGTGTAAATTTAAAAAGTGATAGTTTCTATTGTTATTTTATATTAAACTTTGAAATTTACATACTCCCTATACAATACGTTTATTCGAAATCAGCCGAAAAGAAGGCAACGTGACTACTAATGCTGTTCACATAAGTATTCTTCATCACAATAGTGCTCTTAAAGTTGGTTTCCAGGAATAGAAATTAATACATTAAGCGGTCTAATCATGTCACATTTAAGGGATCCATGTCATTTGATTAAACATTGGACAGTCATGTTCTGCCAAATGAGTTGTTTGGATGTCAGCCCTAGGCATTATTGGTAATTAAGTATGTAGCTTTGGCTATTGTTTTCCCACTCGCCCACCCATACATTACAGTTGTATTAAACTACCCACCCACTGAAATACGTATGGTGGGATTGACGAACACACCCACCAAAAATGTTATATTTGTAATGATCCACCCATTTTCCTATAGACTTATTGTGGTATTTGAAATGGAATATTGACGAGAATGTTAGAAGCGCAAAGAAATATGAAGCTCAAAAGCCAATTACAGGAAACTTTGCTGTTCTAAAGACAGTCAAAGTTTGGAGAAGATGGCATTAAAGATCAAAATGGCACTATGTTCAGTTTGGATTAAGTACTATAAAGCAGAACCATTTTATAAGAAGAAAATATATAATGAAGTGAAAATATTTAAGAAATGACTGTGAAATTCGGAGTATTAGAGACCTTTTATCTATTCATGGCCATATAATATTCATACACCCCTTAATATATTACTGTTTTTTTTTCTTCTAGATTCACAAATTACAACGTACAGTGGTATTAACATACCCAACCATCCTTACACGTACATTGATATTGACCCACCCACTCACTCTTACATGTACAGTAGTATTGACCCATCCACTCACCCTTATATTTACACTAGTATTGACCCAAACTAAACCTTGAGTAGAGCGTATTCGACGAGATTTGGAACTTTAACTAAATTATTACACTGGAAGGTGATAGTAAAAGTAACTTTTCTGTTTGGTACTTGTGGTAAAGCACTATTTACGTACTGTAGTTATATACTTTATACAAAAATATCATATATTTTAATTCATACGATCGTTTTAACAAACTGATTGACTTACTTTTGTCCTTTGTAAATAGACAATATAAACTTTTCTGCAAGTAAATTATTAGGATAAACAAAACAAACCTTGAAATAAACTCGTTTCATATTATTTGAATATTAAGTACGTCATATTCTTAGCTTCTATTTAGATTTGACAGTGAATGAAAATTAAGTAGTAAAAATATGTTGGCCAAATGAAAAGTTCAACAACAAATTACTGTTTTACGGTCAATTTTATAAAATTGAATGAATATGAACTAAATAAACATCACTTTATTAAGGTAATTTCTGTGTCTTTTATACTAATACTATAAATAATAGGGATTGGAAAATTGTATTTTAATTAAAAGTTAGTAATAAAATCAAATCAATAAAATTAAATAGTCAAACATGAACTAATAATCAAAAGCTTGTGTTAAACATCTATCTTGTGTTGAAAACATCTATCTATTTGCTTTATCGTGTTTATCAGTAAATGTCGTCTTTAAATAATCAAACTAAGAAGAACACTATTAGTCGTTCATGCAATGTGTTAAATACATAGTTTATCATATGCTTTTATTACACCATGATGAGTAAATCATAAAAATGTTATCAAAATGTAATAAGTGAAATAGAGGCTGGTTGTAATTATTTTGATTTTTAAGATTTAACCCATAATCTAATTATATATTATTGTGTTAATGGTATGACAATCGGAGAAATAAATATTTAGTTTTCTTAGATATCTCTATCGTCTTTGAAAATCTAAAACAATTAATGAACGTTCTTTAATTATTTCATAAAAATGCACCTAAAGCTAGATTTCAGAGTGAAAATAAATTTTTTAACAGAATATATCAGAGCAAAATGTTTTTAGCTACAATACATCAACGCCAGTCTAAAACAGGTTCTAGACTGGCGTTGAAATAAACAGTCAATAAAAAAATCCTATACAATATAATATTTTATCGAAAGAGGTTCATGTCAGTGAATTTTCCATTCCCCTTGATATTAGAAAAAATCTAAAAAGTAACAACTTTAAGCAATGTGGGATATGGAGGAAAATATGTAACTAATATGCATCATTTTAATTTATTGCGATATTTCTATGCTTTTGATTTTTTACTGTTCAATGATCTTTTACAATGTATTGATCCACTATTTGTTAAATACTGTTTCATCCACAGGAAAGAACCGCTTTGTAAGAACTGATATTTTTAACTTCCATTCTAAACAAATTTAGAAAAACCTTGTGCGATCAAACCCAGTTAGAATCATCATAACTTTCCCGATAATCAGTAGGAATATTAGAAGGATATCTAACATTATTATTACTGTAGCTTACTCTATGGCTTGAGGCATAATTGACACAAAGCTTTGGATAGAAGAGCACTTGAACATCCCTACTTTTCAGTTTAGGTGAAAATATATCTGTTAGTTATTACAGAAGATCATCTGCACACATCCATGCTACTGTCTAAGAACATGTAAAATATTTCAGACTACAATATGTCTTGAGAACTCCGGCTTTCCCACGTAACAGGTCTTTTTATAACCACCGGTACACTCAAGTCCAGTCTTGACAGAATGCTTTGTCTCCTTTAACGTGCTTATGTTATAGAATATGTGTAAGTTCATGTGATTATATTGTAATAGCTGTTTAAACTCACAATAATAATATAATTATTATCTTTGTGACTTAACAATGCAGGTTATTAGAATTGTGTTTTTCTTTTTTTTACCTATGGAAACAATAAGGGTCCAAGTACAGATCCCTGTGGGACCCTCACAAAACTATGTATTCATTTGAAGGCTCCCTATGTATAAAAAATTTATTTTCGACTGGTTAGATTCTAAACGTTTTAGCAATGTGCCCCTCAGATATTTGAGTTTGGAAAAGAGATATTGTTAAAATTATATAGTACTCATTAAATTTTCACGACTTGAATAAATATTTATAACAAATTTAATATGGAACATTATATTTTAAAATATTTTTCAGTAAAAAATATTGAATTATTTGTTCTTATATATTTCCTTTAATAAAATTAGTTATCACAATAAGATAGTAATATTAAATAAATATAAAATATAATTAGATTGTTATTTAATTAATGACTTACTGATTGTGAATATAGCAATTATACTCTTAAATGAATTACAACTGTTTACCCTTAGATGTCATGGGTACACAAAATAACTATTCTATTCCCCACTTTGACTTTTGTTAATTAGTTATTTATAACTTTTCTATCATCCTTTAAGATAAACTATCGAGCACATAACTGCTTTTATTATAATTTTAGTGTGTGCCGATATGAACATTCAACTCTCTAGTCTGATGTTTGAATTTACTTAGCTTACTTGATAATGGAAAGATCATACTTATATATTTGTGCTTATCTCAAACATCCTTTATATTAAAACAATCGGGTCATTTAGTTCACTCACTTTCTGATGATTGTTTTTTTTGTTTTGTTTTTTTTTTTTTTTTTATTATTTCCAAAGATAATTTTGATTTCGGAGTTGGATTTCCAAAGTCGTAACGGAGTTGGCTTTTTAAAATCCATTAGGTTTTCGCCCTACAAGATGTCAAAGTTGCAGTGTTATTCATATGGAGATTAATTTTAATTGACCATCTTGTGGCATAAACAAAAATTATAAAAGGTCCAATTAATTTGTAAGGTTAAACTTAGAGAGCAGTACAGTAAAATAGTAAGTTGATTTTATAAAAAAACCATTAAATCCTCAGCCGTTAAAGAAAATGAAAACATTTGTAATAGGCTTAGTTATTAATTAAGACAATTGATCCAAGTATTGGTTGAGCTAATTTGTCGTGGTGCTGAGAAACTAGCCTGATTGTGCTGAATATGTTGGACTGATTCCATATGATATATAATTGTTTTGCAATAATGTGTGTTAAAATTATTGTGACATTTCTGAATCAGAATCAAATCACTTTATTGTGACAGCTAAACTACTGTATAGTAACGTCATTAATCAAAACAAAGCATTCTTATAAATTACATAAATAGTATCTGTTAAGAGGTCTTTAACCCTATAATTACATTTACTAAATAAAAGATTTTTCACCACCTTTCCAAAAAAATCACATAATTAACATTCTTCTGAGACAGGGAGAGCATTAAACAACTTTACAGCATTGTATGCAGTATATATCTTAAAAACTAAAGTTTTATGCCGGGAAATCTCAACATAATGATTTCTAAAATTTTAACGAACATGTTTTGTGAAAGATGTCGATGAAGTTTACTTCAAGAAAACTTCCATGTTATTGAGGTTGTAGATTAAGGGAAAAGTTAAAACCTTGATACTTAAGAAAAGTGTCTTACAGGAAATTCTATGGTGTTTTTTGAAAACAGTTCTTAATTCTCGCGTTTGTAATTTAAAAACAAAATTAGTTCTGACTGACTCTTGGTCCCAGATTGTAACAGCATATTTTAGAAAATGATGAATAATACTATAATAAACTGCTTGTAAGACATCATTATCAGGAAATCTAGAAAGTTTTATTAAAATAAAAATAACAGTTGAAAGCTTTTTACAGACCGAATCTATATGAGATGGGAACATTAAGTTACTGTCAATCAGGACAACCAAGAACTTTACCACTGTGTTACAACTATTATTTGTATTACAGCTTCACAAAAAAAAAAAAAAAAAAAAAAAAATCAACAATTTTTTTATATTTTCACAAACCTGACATACTCCCTTAAATCTATGTAATGAAAAATTGCTTAAATAATACATAATCACATCAGAAGTTGACCAACTAATATGAGATGTACATCAGGTCCTAATAATGATGAAATCATGTCAACAACCAAAACCACCTAAACTAAGCCAATACCCATGACTCTGTAATGCTTCAATCTCAACGGACTAATTGGTTTGACAGGAACTAAGCTGATGGTAATAGAAATTTGTATATTGATAACTTCAAAGACATTGTTTCAAATTAAAGTAAATATTAGTTACAATATGTTTTACCTGCATCTTGGATCTAAATTTATTTGATAATTATAATTCTGATGGCTAAAGTTAATTTCATATAAAATACCTAGGTTACGATATTATGTAATGTCCTGGCTATCTACACCTAAAAAAAGGTAAATACCACTGATGCACTCATCGCTGAAACTAAAAGAGTACTAAGCCTAAGAGGCTGACATTTTGTAGAGTCAAAGGTCTTATGTTGTAGAAGAATGAATGGTTCTACACTAAAACTAACACATTTCTGCATCTGATTTAAGACGATCACAACTTTGGTCCTATGACTTTTTGACCTATCTCACCTCCTTCATTCTTAAGTAGAGATAGATTTTTAATTTTTGGGCGTAAATAAAATTGATTTACGGCCTCTAAGTACTTACACATTTTTCTAGACTGTGAAACTTTGTTATCTAGGAGAACATATTCAATGGAAAATATACAATTTATTCTAAACACATGTATAGCCATTAAAAGCCATTAATACCACTGTACGTGTAAGGGTGGGCGGGTGTACATGTATGTGTAGGCGGTGGGTCAATACGACTGTACATGAATGTGTAGGCGGTGGGTCAATACGATTGTACATGTATGGGGAGGCGGTGGGTCAATACGACTGTACATGTATGGGTGGGCGGGTGGGTTATAGGACATGGCTCATGGCTAGAAATACGATATTTCACTGATTCAGAGTCAATTGCCGTACTTTGCACTCTCTAAAAGTAGACTAACAGATTTTTCTAGATTATTAAACTTTGTTATCTAGGAGAACAAACCGTTTTCAATCGGAAAATTTAAAATTTTGATTTAAAGCTTGCATAGCCAGATCATAGGACATGGCTATACATGGCGAGAAACACAATATTTTATTGATTTAGATTAAAATATAGTACTTTTTGCAGTCTAAAGGTAGACTTGCAGATTTCTCTGTAAGTTTACTTTTGTGAAACGTTTAGTTCACAAACTTTATAAGAGGTTTTTTTTTACTGTAGTAGTTATGTGGCAATATACTATAATTTTTTTTATAAGTCTAGTTGTAAAATAAAATATTTAGTTTTGATTTTTATACTTGTACTAAGGGTAAACAAATGATTTAAAAAAATGTGTTTTCCGACCAAAGACAATTTGCAACATTTAAAATGAAAACTGTTTTATGTATAAAATAATATCCAAAAATGGTTCTATTTACAAGAAGAAAAGATAGAGAAATTGTTATTATCATTTAAGTTATTAAAACATGAGATTGTTTTAAGTTATTTTTAAAATCAGCATGATTTTTAATCCACGATAGTCCACCCGCCTACACATACATGTACAGTGGTATTGACCCACCCACCCACCCATACATATACAGTGGTTTTGACCCACCCGCCCACCCATACATATACAGTGGTATTGACCCACCCGCCTACCTATACACGTACAGTAGTATTGACCCACCCGCCTACCCATACATATACAGTGGTATTGACCCACCCGCCTACCTATACACGTACAGTGGTATTGACCCACCCGCCTACCCATACATATACAGTGGTATTGACCCACCCACCTACCTATACACGTACAGTGGTATTGGCCCACCCGCCTACCCATACATATACAGTGGTATTGACCCACCCGCCCACACATACACGTTCAGTAGTATTGACCCACACGCCCACCCATACACGTTCAGTAGTATTGACCCACCCGCCTACCCATACATATACAGTGGTATTGACCCACCCGCCTACCTATACACGTACAGTGGTATTGGCCCACCCGCCTACCCATACATGTACAGTGGTATTGACCCAACCGCCCACCCATACACGTTCAGTAGTATTGACCCAACCGCCCACCCACACACGTTCAGTAGTATTGACCCACCCGCCCAACCATACACGTACAGTGGTATTGACCCACCCGCCTACCCATACATGTACAGTGGTATTGACCCACCCGCCTACCTATACACGTACAGTGGTATTGGCCCACCCGCCTACCTATACATGTACAGTGGTATTGACCCACATGCCCACCCATACACGTTCAGTAGTATTACGTTAGTCAAAATAAGCAGAGTAGTTAAGGGTTAATTTATATATATATGATCTAATGCACTCTTTTGTTGGTTAATAATAATTGGTAAGGTAAAATGTTGTCATGTTATTTTACAATGAATACCATGGGTGGGTTTTAACTGAAAAAATGTTTTTTTTTATTTTCACAAAATACATACTTCACAATAATAATAAATTACTACACATCATATACTCATATGACAGTGTACACAGTTATAACTATGTATATGTTGGATACATATTTAATAATTTTAAACCCTGATCAATATGTGTGTATTTTTTAGTTGTCTAGTCATGCTACTAACCCGATTTGGTTAGTGTGGTTAGTGACTGATAAATAAAGTATTCCCTAAGGTCTCAGGTACTTACCTTAATTAGTTATTAATTACATATTTTGGTATAAATGATTAATTTGCTAGTCATGTCACACTTATTAAGTTGTAACAAGAAAAAAAATTAACTCCATTGTTTAGTTTATGAACAGTTACAATCTTGTAATAATATTTTACAGTGGCATATTTTATTCTTTATATTCATATCAAAAGGCGTAGTAGAGTCTCGCACCAAGTACATTAAACAATTTACATGCAAATCCGCGTATCATTTTCAGGAAAACCCGTAGGCATCCAAAACTTATTTCTTCAATACCTTGAAATGTATCTAATTGTTTTCCAATTCAAGACAACTTTCATGACATAATACGCCTATAAAGCATCAAATGATATGTTGATCAAATAAATTGGTTCATTTTACAATGAAATATCATGATCACTTTTTCACGATACGGGGCTGTATCCCCTAGCCTTCTTCTCCATCGGATTCTTCTACATAGGATGTTGTTCAAAATCCGTTTTTGTTCAACATCTAGGTGAAATCAAGTTGACTATTCTATAAAATACTGATAACCAAATCTACAAATCGCATAGAAGCATTCAGCTAAATAGTAGGCAAGTTATTTACCAATAATCAGCAGAAATTGTAATCTACTGGAATTAGAGCCGTATTTATGTGTTCGCCGTTTCAATTTCTCCCATGTGACGTCATATGGGCCGTCTTCTTTTCTAGGTACCGTGCACCAACACAAACCACTATGAAAACATCGGTACGTATTTATTATTAGTGTTGTATTTTTCTCAAAACATGATATCTTTGTGTTTATAATTTTTTACAGGGTTTATGGATCCATTCCAAGGCATTACCATGGAAATTGTATGTGCAATTTGTTTACAATATATTGAATATAAATAAATTTACATTTCTATTTTTGGATCCACTAATCTGCAGTGTAGTGAGTATAAAGAGAAACCAGTATATTCACGACAGTTCATAGATTACTACCCTGCACGCTTTGCATGCCAACCCCGTATCCTGTTGCGCTTGTGACTCCTCGGCCTTCAGCCTTGGTATGTGGGTTTTGGTAGCAAATAATAGGGGTTAAACTGTATTAAGTAGAACCATAATATATAAATGTATTTATAGTAGCTACTAACTCCACTTGAGTTGCAACCTATAAAAAGTTTAAAAATAAATACTACTTTTTTTAACAATGCAAATACTAAGTTTAAGAAAGATCTGTAACCTTATAAATAATTATAAACATCATTTTTTACATTCTTACACCTGTTTAAAATTCGTGAACACCATTATAAATAAATAATTTGACTAATTTAAAACTCTCAATGTTATTCTTATGACTGAAAAACGTACTTTGGGGGCCTCCTGTGCCTTTACGGAAAAAACGTTGAAAAATGGAAACCTTATTGCACAAGTAGGAATAATGGCATACTTTTGACACTTCGATCGTTAAAATTGATCAAGAAATAAGGTAGGAGTTGCGGTGACAAAACTGCTGAAGGCATTGGATAGCATCTGAAGGGAAATCAAAAGCAATATACTATTGTGAGGGACAAAAATACTAAGATGTGATATCAGAAGGAATAAACGGATAATCGTACATAAAGACATCCAGTGACTAGGGAAATAACATCCGGATGATAATAAAGGGCAATATATGGTAGTTTATGAAGGGACAAAATATATTTATCTGTTGAGGGCAACAAAAACAGTAACAATATTCAAAACTTTTATATTCCAAGTGACATAAATGCCAAGTGATTGTATTCGAAAGAAATTGAAGGAAAAGGTAATCGTATACAGGTACAACAAAAAGTTGAGGAAATAGCATCCAAATACAAACGGAAGGAAATTTTATCGTAGTTCAAGTGACAAAAATCATCCCTGTATTTATTAAAAATTCCTTACATTCTATTCTTGTATTTGATATAATTTAAGGAGAAAGATAATCTTACTTGAAATTGAGGATGCCAAAAATAATCACAGTTCAATCAGTTTTTCTGGGTTGAGATACATGAAAGTTTTAAAAGGTAATGTGAGGACGTAGAGCACATTAACATTTATGGATAAACAAAACAAAAAAGTGAAATCAAACTAGAAAAAGTTCCAACAAAGTTACAAAGGACGCCAAGTACAAAAAAAAAGTTAAAAATAAATAAACCAACAAATATGAGAAACCAAAATGGGACATCTGTTACGCAAATGAAACAAACAAGAAAAACAATTGGAAAAACTACATGATTGAACATTTGAATTCTTGGCGTTGGCGTTCAAGTGAGGTGGTAAAAGAACCGCTGCCAAGGGTTTTAATATTCATTTATGTGTATATTTTTCCAAGTTTTTGAATTTTTTTAAATAATTTTCATTGAAGTACTAAATGTACTTGGCCATCCCATTCTGATATCACACTTCTTTTTGTTTATCTATAATTTTGTAATGTGCTTGACGTCTTTTTTTAACTTTTTGAAGTTTTTTGTGGTTTGATGAAATATTTACATGAACACTTGTTTACTAGGGTAAGTGAGGACAAATGATAATTTAATTTGATGAAGCAAACGAGGAACGACTGAGCTGTGATTAGCTTATGGCCTAATTACATAATGAGCGACGCAACTACACGACTCAAAGGATTTTATATATATATATATATATATATATATATATATTATACATATATACATTACTATCAAAATAACGAGTAGTGTACTTTATCACATATAGAATATATATATATATATATATATATATATATATATATTTGCATCATTTATAAATCTGAATTTTTCTAAATTAGTTATCGTTTATTAGTAATCTTTATAGTTCCTTTCAGCCCATTTATTTTATAGTGAACATGAAAAGATAATGTGTCAATAAACTAACAAAATCGTATAATATGAACAAAAACAATTAAATTGGAAAAAGTTGCGTTATCTTTTGACTTTTTAGATAGCTTAAGATACCATAAAACAACTGAACAAAGTTTTTATATTTTAACCATTTCTAGTCAATTACGTTTTTTAAGATTGTTTCTAAAAATACATTTTATTCACAATATAAATAAGAAAGTACAATTTATTTTATTCCAAACTCAATTATATATTTACAGCATTAATATTTATTACATTGCTTTTCTACCATTTTTCCATAAAAAATAAACAATGGGTGTCACTGTAAGAGTAAAAAAATTGAAATTCCTTACCCAACGTTTCATTTTATTGAAATTGGTCTTACGCAACACCAAATTAGTAAAATGAAACATTTGTGTCAACCTTCTTACAAAACACTACCGATATATCTAATAAATGATTAACTTCGTCCTGGTGGGAAACTCTTAACACCCTTGATAAAGACCTCTCAACTGTTGGGCACTCTTGGGACGAAATGTCATTTACAGCACGAGCATCGTCTTTGACGTATTACATGGTTTCTGGACTATTGCCTTATTAATCTTCTAATGTCACTGAAGGAAATAGTCATTATCATTCAAAACCTTAAAATGAAAACTCATTGAGCTGTTAATATCATTTAGCTGCTGGGTGTATATAAAAGTGTCACTTTGTAAAATAGGTAGAATTTGCAATCAAAGTTCAAGGGGCTTAGCTTTTAATAAAGTAAGTGATTTTCACTTAATTTAATGAATTTTGAGTAAGCATTCGTTTTGTGTAAACTATTTTTATCCAGCTTTCTTACTGGGACATCCTTTATATGAATCTAATCAAAAAGTAAAATATAACATAGTGACTCAGCACCATAAACATTAATTACTGTAACCTAACAATTACAATGTTTTGTTTAGCTAGTGGATATGAAAGCTCACGTTAGTGTTTGCATGTACCAAAACGGATTTACGGGATGAGAAATGTCTCTAAATTGTGTAAGTTACCTTTTAGGTCATTATTTTTATTCTTGAATAACTGATGTATTTATACTTAATTTTATTGGTTTTGAAGATTATACATTTTTTATAATTTGTTAGAAATATTTTACATAATTATAAAATTAACCATTAACCACTTACCCACCCTCCCGCCCCTACACGTACAGTGGTACTGACCCACCCACCCGCCCCTACACGTACAGTGGTACTGACCCACCCACCCGCCCCTACACGTACAGTGGTGCTGACCCACCCACCCGCCCCTACACGTACAGTGGTGCTGACCCACCCACCCACCCCTACACGTACAGTGGTGCTGACCCACCCTCCCGCCCCTACACGTACAGTGGTGCTGACCCACCCACCCACCCCTACACGTACAGTGGTACTGACCCACCCACCCGCCCCTACACGTACAGTGGTGCTGACCCACCCACCCGCCCCTATACGTACAGTGGTGTTGACCCACCCTCCCGCCCCTACACGTACAGTGGTACTGACCCACCCTCCCACCCCTACACGTACAGTGGTACTGACCCACCTACCCACCCCTACACGTACAGTGGTACTGACCCACCCTCCCGCCCCTACACGTACAGTGGTGCTGACCCACCCACCCGCCCCTACACGTACAGTGGTGTTGACCCACCCACCCGCCCCTACACGTACAGTGGTGCTGACCCACCCACCCACCCCTACACGTACAGTGGTGCTGACCCAACCTCCCGCCCCTACACGTACAGTGGTGTTGACCCACCCACCCGCCCCTACACGTACAGTGGTGCTGACCCACCCTCCCGCCCCTACACGTACAGTGGTGCTGACCCACCCACCCACCCCTACACGTACAGTGGTACTGACCCACCCACCCGCCCCTACACGTACAGTGGTGCTTATTATTTTATTCCTAAGATTAACTTAGAAGAGTTGTATTTATAGATATAAAATTTACTACATTGGCGTTACATTTACTGATCTACATACATTGTAGAGTTGTAATTGTTGCTATTGTTTTGTTATAAAATCTAAGTACTTACATTTTATCTTTATATCAATATGTTAATGAAAGTCTACGTATACATTTTTTATCTTTGTTTTTAATAATTAACGCATAAAATGTTTAGTAGTTTGACTAAAATAAACATTTTAGGAGGAGGGAATTATTTTAAAATCGACATATTAAGATTAATATTATATATTTGATTTTCCATGTGATTTTTCATACTTACTTCATTTTGAAGGTAAATAATTTTTATTTTTTAAATATAAGTTACTCCAACTAGAGTTAAGGGAGTATACATCATTAAGATCATGCTATTTATGGTTTTAGTATCACTGATAGTATATAAACCTACTAATATTTGTATTGAAAAATAAGTAGGGTGCATCCCATATATATAGCATTTATAAACAAAACTTTAAACATAACAAAATCATATTCATGTATTACTTAAAGCCTAATAACGTTTGTAGGAAAAATCCCTACATATACCACTACTTCTAAAAGATAAGAAAATTCAGTATTATTGCTATCTATAATGTAATTCAAATGTTATTTGTCTAGCAGTAATAACTTATTAATTTACATTAATAAATTGTTTTACAATTATACCTTTAAACCATCTATTGCGACTGGTTTTATAGTACACCAGATAATTGTTTGGTGCTAAAATTTGATTTCATCGTGTTTACAGGCAAATTCTTCTCCTTACAAATTTATGTTAATCAATTCAAAAGTAAATTAAGTTTTAAATCTTGATTTTTTAAAAAAATTAGGATTTAGTGACTAAATAGTTTATAGAAAATAAAACTTTACAATATGCAGAAGACTCAAATATGATATTTGTACCACTTCGAAGTATTAGATAAGAGATAGTATTGTAGACTCTAATTGATATAGCTAATACCAATATATCAATTATACATAGTTATATACATAGTTTTAGTCAATACTATCATTTATACATGGCATTGTTGCTAATTAAATAGATATTATGTCCAATCTATTGTTACTAAACATGTAAATAACCATTATAAAGAGTATGTAATAATGTATACGTAAAAATGACAAGTGATTTTCCAACGCGAATGGTTTTAAAATTTAGTACATTTGTCATGTTAGCTGGAAAATTTACACAATAAGATAAGTAGGCCCTAGATATAAGCGGACACACGGATCTCATTCCTATATAAAGAGGTATATCACAAATCTCTGACATTATTCTAAGCCAACTCCTTTTAATGGATATTTCTGTAATGCAAAATGGAAGCATTAGAGTGATTTCTAATCTATATATAGCCTACTAGTTAAAATATAAATATAATTTTATTTATATAATATATTTTGTCGAGTTTAAATTAAGTTTATATCTTCAATTCAATTATTTTATACATTTGTGTCCTTTATAATAATAGCATTATTTGTGTTTTATAGGCAACAAGATATCAAAATTGTGTATCAATGCCAAATTTTACTAATGTCACCATTGTCAGTATCAACTCTATGTTTTTAAATCATCAAATTTTGAAATCTTTGGACTATTTTACAAATCAAACAACCAGTAATAACAATTGTAAATAATTTCCTGCAATTGTTAGACTATTTTATAATGGGTAATGTTACTATTGTACAACTATATGTTACTACAAAACTATCTTGTTTTACATTTGTATGTCAATTTATAAATAAAAACTTAATTTTCTTAAACATTTTTGCCACTTGAATCATTCAATTTGTATTTACAAATGGTTGAGTCATTTTTAAATATTCATTTTATATTTTCAATTGTTTTTCATACCAATAGCTTTTTAAACATATTGGAATACAAAACTCAACACGTATTTTATAACTACATATATTAAACAGTATTGAAGGGCCAAGGTGGATATGTAAACTACAGCAATATTATTCACGCTTCAATGTCAGTATGCAGTTTAAATTGCTTTACAGAACAACATCCACAAAAGACCGAGTGACAATCGTATTACCACTGCAAACTAACTAAGAAACCCAGGAAAGCACGAATGTACAGTTTGGAATAGCTATTAATATATATGTTGACGATCAATGTGAGCGTTGTGGTTACACTTACTACGAGAAGTGGACTGTATTTAGTCAAATAATATTAACATAACATATGTTTGCTCCATCGCAATGGTGGATGATTCCTGAAACTTTTATGAGCTTGATTATAAAGAGTTTCAAGTAATAATATTAAAATAATTAATCACTCACGAACACCTTGTCTTCTTTGTTGCATTCCACGCTGTTGAAGATGTGGATGGTAGGTAGTCCCTGTGACTGCAACGGCTCCGAAGTCTGGAAGGTTCATCCTGTCAAAAACCGACACGGTATTTCGCACAACGGCTTCAATACGTAAATGTTCATTCGACAATGCGAAGTAGTAAAGATGTAATGGCATAGCAATGAGTTAAGTTTTATGTGAATAATAACAGTTATGCTCGCACGGGAGTTTATCAAGAGAATGCAGGTCGGTGTTAACACGCACATCGAAACATACGACAGCGATTGTTCCATTTGGACACCATAAACCGTACTGGCTAATGGGAGGGGAGTCATGTCGACTGTTGGTTGAAGTGAACTTTGTACCCAATTTTAATCTGATAGACAATGCTACCTTTCAAAATAGAAACCGCTTGCTTGATTATTTAAAATGTAGAGCTAAATTATAAGTAAGAAATAATATTATTTCACAGATCAGTAATTGTGATAGTTAAAAAAATAAACAAATTAGTAATTATTATTCTAAGAAGCATTATATTTCTAACCTTGATTAAATGCACAACAATATAAATTAAAGATATTTGGCCCCCATGAGTAATTTATTGACAATTATGGACAATTGTAGGTACAATATCATAAAGAGGTATGATCCTTGGCATTATTATTCTTATACAATGTTTCTTGTTATTTTTGTATTAGAGAAAAGTTTCTATTCCACTATAACACAAAAATACAGAAATTGAAGTTTCTGTATAATTTAAAACTAAATTTTATAATAATTGTTAAGTAAAAATGTGAACTCTTTAACGCTATTTTCTGTATTATCTGAACAAGATTGGTTAAACTTAGTGTAATTAACGTTGTAGTAAAAATGTGAGTAAAAACAGACGGGATGAAAAACACATTATATACTACTTTAAGTAAAATCGTAACTTGGAATGAAACAGTTAAACATTTCAGTTATATTAAGCACACCCATAGTTGTAAATATCTCCAACAGTACGTAACTATAGAAAAACAGCATTTTTTTATGTTTACTAAAAGTATACTAATGTGTTTTTGTAATTTTAATTATATCATCATGTAACCCTAATTATGAATTACAAGGTAGTGAGATTTTGGTTAAGGGCTCACAAAAATCATATTACGTTGTATAATGGTTTTTATTTTAATTTTGTAATAATCGTTTTAATATAGCACTTAAATACAGTAATTAAGTTACAAATGACAAAGAAAAAAGATTGTAATGGTTTTTCAAACTCAACTCCCTCCACAATGAGTAGCATTTTTTCAGAATAAAATTTTTTAATTAAAAACCAAATAATTCATGTAAAAAAATTAACTAGTTCTATGATCATGTATGATTTTCTACAGCATTAAAATTTAAAAGGTTAATTTTATATGTGGAAAAAAGAAAAAATATATTTTTTCCGTTTATAGCTGGGAATAGTTTTTAGCTTGCTGCACCTTTTTTAGCTGACGAAGGCCATTAAGGATACATTATGACTTTAATGACTATTTATAGCTAATACGATATATTATTTTGATATAAACTCTGATTATTTCTCCTTTAAAATATATAAAGTGTAAAAATTGTGATTTATGAAGGTGTGTAAAAGTATATTTTCTAGATTTACCATGAATGTATTAGTCATGGAGACTAGTGGGTGAGGTAGCAGGTTGGATAATAAATGATTATTTCTAAAACGTTTGACACTTAAACGTTAGGTGATAAATGACTAACCACAGTTTTAAGAAATCACTGATCAAACTTAATTATGTAAATAATCTGTATTTATAAGACGTAAAGGAAACACGTTATTTATTAAAAGTTATCATCGAAATTGTAAGATTAGAAGTATTTCACCAATTAAGAATTATTAAGTATTGAAGTACAATATTTTGGGAAAAAAATATGTATGTTATTAACTTTTAAATAAGCAAGTATATGGTAGGGTGGTTACAATGGTAAACATTAATCATAAGGGCACGTAAAACAGAACATTAAACGTTGGTGATGATATTGTGACTTGGATATGTGACAGCTGTTGGTAAACAATGACAATGAAGCACCTGGCAATGAACGATGCATTATTAACTCCATTATTAGTAATGTTCTAAGAGTCGATAGCTACAAATGTTTATGTACTTATGGAACAATATTTATAAAAAAATTTCAATTTAGCGATATGAATGTAGGTAGATATTCATCTAAATACGAACCCACATTACTATGCTCATTTATAATTAGCATAGATCTAAAATTTTATACATTATATGACTGAAACACATTCTGGGGTTTCTCTAATATTGAGAATATAATTTTATATATATATATATATATATATATATATATATATATATATATATATATATATTGAGAATATGATGATGATATATATTGGAAATAATATTTTAGTATATTTTGTCTAAATTTAAATTAAAATAGTGTTTGTTAACATTTGGACCAATAAATGTTTCATTTAAAATTAAATGAATTATAACTACATGTTTTAATACATGCCATGTTTTGAAGTACCTTATACTGAAGTTATTTAAATAACATTCAACCACTAAAAATTGTCAATAAGTTTAATAATACATTTTTAATTGGAATTAGTTTCATATTCATGCCCAGCATTTATCGTAAATATTATTGTAAAATTGCTGAATGGTAATCAAAGTAATTTTATGAAAACTGTCTTATAAAATCAAATAACAATGTTATATTAAGGTACTAACTTTACTGGTGTTTTTCTATCAATATTCTAATGTTCTCCTATTGTTATTGTATCTTACTTCAACTGTACATTTTAGTGTATTTAAACTATTATTAAAATAACGCTTTAAATTTTTTTTTTTAAATCAATATGTAATTATTTTTTAGTATTATGAACATCCTTATGAGTGTTTACTAATTTCGAACATTTGAGGGAAAATCGTAAGGGTTTTATATGTTACACATTTTGAAATAAACTTAGATAGTTATGCAATTAAAAAATACAATTTTTATCTCACAATCATAATACATTTCTCAAGAGAGCTATTTGAAATAAATTACTTTAATTAACTTCATATAAAAGTATTAATTATTAAATATTAACTAAATGAATTAACTTCACCTTTCACAAAAATAAACTGTGTTAGAATATAAAGAAAGTAAAAACAAGTGTCATCCAGATAACAAGCAATTACTTCAAGATAACAATCATCCTTTTAATTGGATTCCTCATCCACTTAAGTAAAAGCTATTTTATTAGCTTAATAGGAAACAGACTTACAATTATCTATGGCAATTGAAGTAATTCACAGTAATTTTATTCCATACTGTTTTTAATAGTGAACAAAATTTTTAGTAAGGATAAATGTAATTATTTTTTACATAACAATTAAATTATGAATATGAGACATGTTTTATTTCATCCATTTTCCTGAATAGGTATATTAAAATAGACATATTTCTTTTATATCAATTTAGTCGGAAAATATTCCATACGTGTATTTTTACCTCTTATTACAATATATTCAATAGTATTTTTAATATAACCTTACTAACTAAAAACATCAAGGTCAATATGTAGTCATTAAAAAAAATGAGTAAGATGATAAAATGTTTTTTATTTAGTTTTCGAACTGACAAATATTTTTAAAAGGCCAATAAGATATTTACTTCAGTATTGTACAAAAAGACGTACTCTTCTACAAGAACACCTTTTCATAGCAGCTACTTATTATCAAATTAGAATATAGTTTTATTTGAGTTAATTTTTTTTTAAAGAAGACATTTACTCAAATCAACATAATATTTTCAATTTTAATCCAAACAAATTTCAGAGAAATGCCAAAGTTGGTAATGACCTAAGATAGATGACTACTCTGTCGGAGCTGATTAAAAGGTGTCAAGACTTTGTACCTGAGTTAGATATGGCGCAGTTTCCTCTCCTCACCTCAACGGAACGGTTCTACAGCAAAACTTACACTATTTTCTGCAACTGATCTGAGACGATCTACAACTTTGGCCCAATGACTTTTTCTCTATCTCACTTCCTTCATCCTTAAGGAGAGCTAGATTTTCAATCTGTGCGTGTAAACAATTTGGTTAATTTACGGCCTCTAAGAGTAGGCTTACAAAATTTTCTAGACTGTGAAACTATTATCTAGAAGATCATATTATATTCCATGGGAAAATATACAATTTAATCTGATCACATGTATATCCAGGTTATAGGAAATGCCTAAAAACAGCTTGAAAGACGACATTTCGCTGATTCAGAGTCAATTACCGTACTTTGCGCCCTCTAAAAGTAGACTTATAAAATTCTCTAGACTTTGAAACTTTTTATCTCAGAGAACAAACTGATTTTGATCGGAATATTTTCAATTTAATTTGATTAAATGCATAGCCAGTTCACAGGCCATGGCTAAATATGGCGAGAAACACAATATTTCACTGATTCACAGTCAATAACAGTAATTTGTGCCCTCTAAAAGTAGACTTATATATTTGTCAAGACTTTGAAACGTTGTTATCGAATAATAGAACATACTAATTTCAATCGGAAAGTTTTAAACACATATGTAGCCAGTCCATCGGACCTGGCTAAACATGGCGAGAACCCCGACATTTCACTGAATTAGAATCAATTGCCGTACTTTACGGCCTTTAAAAGTAGACTTTTTTAGTCTAAGTTTAGATTTTTTTAGACAATAAAAGTTTGTAAACTACAAGAAAAGCCTGATTGAAATAAAAATATTACAATATTAATCATCTATATGTATAAAAGCCATTTACATTTACAAATTCTCCAAAACTATACGTGCAATTGACTTGACATTTTGTACATAGGTTATCTTGGCCCCTAGACGCTCACTAAGAAAGCATTTTCCTCTCCGACCTCAGGATTCCATCCCCCTGACCTCCCAAATTCCAATGGTACTGTTATGGAGCTATATTAATTGATTTATTTATTTGATTTACAGTGGTCAAATACAAACTAGTTGAATAAAATTGTGGTTGGCTAAACTTTAAAATTAAAAATAATTCATTACAGTTGTAGTAAATTATACATAACATCAGTTGTTTTTAATTGGATATTAATTGGATGCAGAGTAAACTGAAAGCTTGCTGCACATTTTAACAAATTAATGAAACTCAACATTATGACCGTCGAAGTGGGCGAGTACAGCTAGTTTTTTTATAAAATAAAAAGAGGAAGACTTATGTTTCACTAATGGAAAGGTGGGTGAGCAGTTAAAAGTATCAAACCTTGCAGTAGCTAACCATTTTACATCCCCTCTAAATATTTATCAGGCCCCAAACCATGAAGTATCACATGTCTTCAGCGTGGATAACACATATCGGTTTCAAAACTAAAAATACCAGGCCTAGTTGTGCATGTACATTGATAGTGCGTTAATAATTAAATTTAGCACATAAATAATGATATATTCATTGTAGAGGCATATTTTAATTATTTAAGAATATCCTGTTTTTATGAAATGACATAATATTGTCGTAAAACCACTTGTTTATTAAATCAAAATAAGTTTCCATTAATCTGTGGAACAATAAAAAGAGAGTAAAAAGATAATTGTTCTTACAATGGTAGGTATTTTAAAAGTATCACACGACATTCATTTAACGTTTGGGTATTATTCAGTGTAACGTAAACCATAAAAGTTTCATATATATATATTATAAAGACAATCTAGCACAAAGAATTAAAAAAAAAATATATATATACATATATATATTTATGTATATTATCTTTTTATACACTGGCATATTTCAAAATCTGATCATGAATAAAGTACAATAAGAGTGAAAACATCAGTTAATATGTCCAATGTTAATCTCACATAAGTAAATATTGCACTTAAAATATGATTTTAAGTACTAAAAATTTTATTTGTGCTAAATATAAATCTTGACTCAAGTATTGTATTTAAACCTATTGAAGAATTGCACGTTATTAAAGTGCCGTTCATCTAATATTAAAAATGATTATATAGCTTGACTAAAATAGTATTCCTAACATGTTTAATTGTATATGAAAATAAGAGTAAACAAAGTTGCGTACAGCTCTTACTTTCACGGAATATTTACCCTGGCTATTCAAACGACGTAAGATAAACATATCATTGTAGCAGCCACAAAATCACAGCTTGTGCTTCAGTGCACGATGTAATTTTGTTTTATGTAGTCTGCTTTAAGATAAACATTGAGTAAAACATCAGGACTGCCTAAACTAAATACGCTTTGTAAAGTAGAGTGTTTTTATGTACTCTACAGAAACAATGGTCAATCCTTGTAAGATAAAAATATACTCTCGCTTTGCGTAAAGTACTGTAAAAAGGCATAACATTTATGAAATACTTAGTTACATAAATTGGCAACGATATACGGTA
This sequence comes from Stictocephala bisonia, assembly GCA_035578905.1. Classification (NCBI taxonomy): domain Eukaryota; kingdom Metazoa; phylum Arthropoda; class Insecta; order Hemiptera; family Membracidae; genus Stictocephala; species Stictocephala bisonia. The sequence goes on along the minus strand of JAQJVL010000116.1, from coordinate 951,076 downwards.
AATAATTGTATATTACACCTCAAACAAGCCAAAATAGTTAAAGCCTGAAAGGCCAAATTACGTGTTTATATTTAAAAATATTACCGTTTAAAAAACCATTTTATGTGTAATTTTTAGAACTATTTAAAGTAATTACTATTTTTATTTGTATACAACATAATCATTTATGTAAACTTCTTCATTGCTACTGCTTTATTTTTTACATGTATGTATAGCCTTTACTAGATGCATTATTTTATTTATCATTTTATTGTTCGGCTGGAATTTTAAGTTAAGGTGGCCGTTTTCCTCCGCGGAAAAAACTAAATCAAGGGTTTCTATTTCAGAATAATTATATCGTAACACTTGGTGACATTTTATAGGTGAACATCAAACGTTATAATAGATTATAAATTGGGCTTTTGTAAAAAATGTAGTGTGTTATATATTTTTTAAAGTTATGTGAAATTACAAATGGAAATGGAAAGCATGTTTTGCCCGCCGACGGTAAAATAACACTGCTACTGTAGGACGATACTATCTGTCTGGAACTGTCAACGTTCCATTGGTGGCATGGTATATTGGAAAACAACCACCTTAAGTTAACTTATTCAGTCGTTATGTATAATTCTTGCTGTTTATTCCATTTTTTTTTTTTTTTTTTTTTTTTTTTTTTTTTTTTTTTACTTTTAATGTATTCTAATTAATCATTACATGTTACATGTATAAATATCAGATAATAATACATAGTTTTTAGGATAAAAAATATATTTTCTGCTGTATATTCTTGATGATGTTACACTAAGTAGTGACCATTATTCAGTTCAGCTTATTAACTCGGTGTAAATTCACATAAGTTACATTCATTTTTAAAAAGAGGCATATCGACACTCAAACAACTATTTGACAAACTTCAAGAGATATTACTATAATTAGTAAAACAATAGAATACAGAAGCAATTATTAACAAAATACAAGAACAAAATTAAAAATCATACATTGATGTATTTGAATAATTCTCGTATTCCATTTTCAGATCAGTGGTAAATATATTAAATCTCTGAGTCACTCTGGTTTGTAATAGGTAGACAATTAATCACCATGATACGTTTACCTTTTTTATTTACCATTGCATTTAATTTTTTCGGATGGCTTTTTTCTTTGTAATTTTTTTAGAGGCGTATTTTCTAGCTATGTGTAAATAAGAAGCATGCTAATTACTTAAGTTTATATATGAAATGTTGATGTATGCTTAGTAAAAATTTCTTAGGTACATAAACAATGGATTCTAGATAGTTCATGGTATAATTCAAATTATTGTTTTCCTTGTTGTGTAGAGATAATTATATTTCGTCGCTGAAATAGGTAATCATCATTCACTGAAACATTAAGATAAAGTAGGTTTTACTAAACTCTTGTTGAAGAATCTTCATATATTTGGCCCATTTTCTAAAAATTAAACTACTTAACCAATTTAGTCGGTAATTTGGATAACAAATTAATAAAAATTAAGATAATATATTTTAATTTTAAATGATGAAATAAACAAACAAAAAATGATGAAATAGGTATAAAACAAAAATAAAGAGTTTTATGTTTATAAAAAATATCTTTGTACCGAATAGGACAAATATAAGAGTCTGCCTAAGGCAAACCTAAACGCAATCAAAGTTTCGAGTGGTATTTTTATTGGAATGGGATTCTCGGGACATGTACCTATTTGATTGGCCGTATACTATGTATGTGATGCAATTAACTTTAATATAAAAGATTTATATAAAACCCGTTTATCACCTTTTAAAATGTTTTTATTTTTTTTGTATTGTATCAATTGTGTATTTTGGTATGAACATTTTATACTATCGCTAAATTTTAATGTTCTAATAGAAGACAACTTGCCATAAATAGACTATTTTGAAAGGTATTTATGCATGGGAGTGCTGTCACTTGCAAAATAATGTTTGATTATACAAATAATTAATGTCACATTAAATAAAAACCAATTGAATATAGATACTTTCTTTTGCTAGTTTTATGTGTTCATTTGAAATATGTTGACCACTCAGGAAAGTCTGTAAGGTTATTTCAGGTGTAAAAGTAGATAATGCTGTTGCCCCTAAATTTTTTGCTAGCTATTTTCACGTGACCGTTTTATACCAATTGAATAAAGCTTTTTTTATTGTCCGTAACACTACCAAATATAATTTATCTTCTTTAACGATGTTATGTTATTAATTAAAAAAAACAAAGGGATTTGTGTGCTGTGTTTTGTTGCATATCTAAAATGACAACGTCTACATTTCAATTATATACGTATTGAATTAGACATAATGCAAAATATATTAATGATATACAATAGAAAATACTGGAACACCCTAGTACGGCAAAATTATCTAGCCAATAGAGAACTGCTTATCCGTCTATAATGTATAATCGATTTATATTGTAAATTCTGACTGCCTTGTATTATAATTTTTTAAAGAAAACGAAATATTTAAGGGACATTTAAAATATAAGAAAATTAATAGAATGAAAACGTCTTTATTATTCAAGAGAAGAGGTTAGGGCTGTCAAGTCCTCTCTAGCACTCAACCTCATATAAGTTATTTTACGTGTTATTAAGTGCATACAAAATGTATCAATGTAAAAACGACATGTCTTAAATGCCTTAAAAAAAACATAACATATTTATGATATCCAATGTATAAGGCTATAAAAAGTTAAACTTAAACAAGATAATTTATTTTATTTTTCATGCATTTTCGTATAGTAAAAATACCTTACTACTTGCAGGGAAAACGTTTTAATTTGCATAAAAAATAATGTAATAAATTATTACAGTAAAACCGAAAACTATTTGTCCGAATTTTTTAATTGGTTCATGTATGTTTACTATAATATTTTTTATAGTGGTGATGTGAAGAATGTTTCGTTAGTGAAAAAAGTGTATTCACTGTATTCTCCTTTATAGTTTATAATAGAAGACAAAAGAGACAAATATATAGTCATTGTTAATTGGATAGTTTTATATTGCTTGTCAAATATTTCCAAGTTATGTTGGTGCAAATGTCGTTGCTGTTGTATCTGGCGTTTGTTACTCTATCAGGTAATAACTTGGTACCAAGAATATCCATAGGTTTATGTGTTGAGAATGCGTAGGTATCAGTGTCCTCAGTGACTCTGATATTTATTTATTCAATACTACCTCCTATTATTAACCTGTTTATCTATTTTGTAACAATCGTAAAGATATCTGCAAAGATAAATTACTTTATGAAAAAAATGGCGTCTAACTGCTAAAAAAGCGGAAATTGAAAAAAATCCTGATTTTTAGCTTAGAATCACACATAGGATATAAGAATTAGCCAGCCAAAACATTTTGTAACACTTTAATCTAAAGTTGACATAAAAAACAATTAATTAACTGAATATGTCGTTAAAAATATTGTTCCTTTTTCTATCAGAATATTATCATTATTTTAATAATGATATTTTTTAAGTAATTAATATTTAAAGTTGTTCTTTTGTAAATGATAGAATTTAAATGTATTATTTTTTAGTTATATCATTACACCATCAGTATTGAGGAAATTTTAATACATTAAAGTTACACAAATGTTATCAGATTTGATAAATGGTGAATATTAAAACTTCTAATCAATATTATTATACAAGTATAAACATAACAAACATATGAATTGACTTTTAAACATAGTCAATTCTCAATTCATATCAAAATACGAAAACCAGAGCCGTAAAAATATTGTTGTCTATAAGGAATAAATATAACGAGAATACATTTTACATTTCTAGAATAGAGGTTTAGTATAAGAGAGGATCTAATGGTTCTTTCTTAACGTATAAAAAGTTCCATTACGTAATATTCATTTGCATTTTGAATAACCTTAATTACTTTACTCTTTATTACTATATTCAGTATTACTAACATGAAGAGTGACTTTATGTCCAGCTTGGTCGACATGGAATTACAATTAGTTTAAATTATGAAATAAAAATACACATGTTGTATTTTGTATGAGAACATTTTAAATGGCAGCTTGGTCAATAAAACCAGAATTTATAAGTAATATAACAATTTATTTGAAATGAGGCATGAAACAAGACAAGACAAAGGTAACTTAAATGGCTGAATTATACATTTTCTCTGCCCCAAGCGATGGCCGGTGGCGACAGACACAATGAATATTTTATTGGCAAGAGTTTATAGCTCTTATAGGGAGTTTATTATGTCTGGATCTGTAAATTCAATATTTATTGGTTAAAAAATTAAAATTGTGATCTGATAAATATGACAGCTAATAATATTTTATGTGTATTTACTTATTTTAGGCCATATAATATTTTATAAACGTTCTTAACTTACTATGTCTGTTTAAACATAACATTAGGCTTATTTAAATAAATTTATAGCAAACATAAATGTATTTGTTTTCATTGCCAATACCTTTTCTTTTCCTTTATTTTTTAAAAAAAGAATGGAAATTGAAAACTTTCTATTCCTAATTCTAAGACAATACATAGTTTGAACAAGCTTCAAACAGAAATTAATTTTTTTTATTCAATAGATTGAGTATAACAATTACGATATTTTGGTAAGATTTGGTGAAATACGATTATGTTTAATATTTCGACATAAAATATTATGATTTTTATCATCTTTTTGGCAATTTTAATAAATGGTAAGATTACTTCAAAATTAAAGTGCCCAAACAATTTACTGAAATTTAAGGGACTGAACTTGTAATAAAACCAAACATATCAGTATTAGGTTGAATTTAAATTAGCCTATTATATCGGATGTGATCATCCTTTAAATACAAATATTTAAACAATTAATTTACCAAATCATGTGTGATATTATACTTGTACTATCTAAAACAACCTTATTGTCACTGTCTCTCAAAGGGTGTAAGGGTTTTATCATATAATTTATACATTAAATGTGTACAGTGTTTGAAATGAGATGGTGAATACAATATAAATCCAAGAAACAACCAATTATCAAAAAATATTAAGGTAGTTAATTTCCAATGTCGAGCTGATAAAAAACTGATGATAATAACGAAAATAATGTTCACAAAATGACTTCTATATTTTTTTAACAATATTTATGTATGAGAAATATAAATAAATAACACTTCAGTCTAGCTGCTCGTTATTTAATTGAAGAAAAATTTTTTTTGTTTTATCGTACATGAATATTAATTACTTATCTAGATGTATAAGCATATGTACGTGTAGATTAAGTTATTCTAAAAATTCAGATTTATGTAATTTATTAACGAACTTAAATCGACTTAAATGGTTCGGATTAGACAAATTACACAAAGCTAGTTTATATAGAATTGTGTCTTTAATATGTTCATTGTTTTATTGATGAAAATAAGGATTGATGTTGAATAAGTAATGAATTCAAATAATTATTTAAAATAAATATAAGCTAAATATAAGTTGTTTTCACCGTTTAAATGAGTGGTACTTATCTAAAGTTATCTAGCAATAAATTAAGATATTCAGATAGTCACGGCAGTTGAAACTACCACGTTTTGGCTGAAAATCACTCATATGTCATGGTAGACGTAAACATATTGTCTTGTATATTTATCTTCTATGGAAAAGCTTTCCTATACGTCAGTATTTCCACCTGACGGATCCATTATTTTTTCTCTACCAGTAGCGTGAAAATAAATTTTTCTCACATTAAGTTACCTACCTAAAATTTCTTTAAATATATCCTAACCTTTGCATTTAGATATAACGACGTGATGATTTCAATAAAATTACAAGATTATTTACGGCACCTTTTTTAAGTTTAATGAATATATATATGTATATGTATTTTAATTTTAATCTTTTATGTTAGTTAATGATTAGTTTTATGATCTTCTTAATTTACTTTATTGTTATTTAATTTTAGATTGGACTGTTTCCTAGTTCTTTAAATGTTTAGTTTGAGACATTTTTACACAAATTGGGTGCACATATCCTATTAATTTTTAGAGGAAACTATGAGGGATGTTTTTAAAATTTATACAGCACACAACATAAATTTATTACAATGTAAGCACAAAATGCACAAATATATAACAATACAAGTACAAAATGCACGAATATTATGGTGATCGATTTCGGTGAACCACGCTCACCTTCCTCAGACCAGTGGGATTCACAAAAGACAGGAAAATGGTGTTCAACAACTCAATTTATAGGCCTATCCTGTCTATATGCCAACACGTATTATGCTAATTAAAAAACTATTTTTAAAATTTATATTAAGAAATATAAAGAATATTTCTTAAAATACATTTTACCTTACAAAAACAAATTACGTCATTGAAGCCAGTTATAAACTACAAGCTGAATTGTAGAAATGACATTTAAGTCGTTAAAGAAACTTTCGGAGAGTACCGTTTGCTTTGTGGCAATAATATCTTAGTCAAGTTTTCTCTTCAACAGAATTGAATTTTATTCACGTAAATCTCTATCTAGAGTGAGTCTATCTCTACAGTGAGTTTATTTATGGTGGTTATTTATGTTTATCATTTATGGTCAGAACATTCGTTTATAGAGCAAAAATGGAAAATTATTAATAATTTAAGTTAGGTATTTTACATGTCATATGATAAGTAATTTAATTTTAAGTAATACCTGTTTTTGTTTACAAAAGAATTACACAGTCACGTTTAGAATATTGTTTAAGAGAATTAGTTTAAAAGTTGTAAAAAAGAACACATAATATTACTATCAACACTATCTTTTCTTAGAAGGAATACACTTAGAAGAAGGAAGCTAACAGCTAACCGTGACAGTTCCATATCTCAACTAAAATATAGTTACTCAATAATACCTCATTTTTCAATCTTAAATTTTGCAGTTTATACTCGTAAAGATATGCATGTAGTCACATGCTGCTTATCAAAGTACATGTTATTTGTATGAGACACACAGCTGCTGTACGTTTATATGGGACCGTGCATGAGTCTTACGCAATTGAACAAGTAGTAGCGATCATATCAAAGTACATGTTATTTGTATGAGACATACAGCTGTACGTTTATATGGGACCGTGCATGAGTCTTACGCAATTGAACAAGTAGTAGCGATCATATCAAAGTACATGTTATTTGTATGAGACATACAGCTGTACGTTTATATGGGACCGTGCATGAGTCTTACGCAATTGAACAAGTAGTAGCGATCATATCAAAGTACATGTTATTTGTATGAGACACACAGCTGTACCTTTATATGGGACCGTGCATGAGTCTTACGCAATTGAACAAGTAGTAGCGATCATATCAAAGTACATGTTATTTGTATGAGACATACAGCTGTACCTTTATATGGGACCGTGCATGAGTCTTACGCAATTGAACAAGTAGTAGCGATCATATCAAAGTACATGTTATTTGTATGAGACATACAGCTGTACCTTTATATGGGACCGTGCATGAGTCTTACGCAATTGAACAAGTAGTAGCGATCATATCAAAGTACATGTTATTTGTATGAGACATACAGCTGTACGTTTATATGGGACCGTGCATGAGTCTTACGCAATTGAACAAGTAGTAGCGATCATATCAAAGTACATGTTATTTGTATGAGACATACAGCTGTACGTTTATATGGGACCGTGCATGAGTCTTACGCAATTGAACAAGTAGTAGCGATCATATCAAAGTACATGTTATTTGTATGAGACACACAGCTGTACCTTTATATGGGACCGTGCATGAGTCTTACGCAATTGAACAAGTAGTAGCGATCATATCAAAGTACATGTTATTTGTATGAGACACACAGCTGTACCTTTATATGGGACCGTGCATGAGTCTTACGCAATTGAACAAGTAGTAGCGATCATATAATAGTTTTACTACAACTGCATTAAAAAAATATTGTTGTTAAATTGAAGTTGGATTGTTCGTTGATAAAATTATTAAATTGATTAGACTTGCTGTTAAAATATATTAATGAATTTAGAATTCTGCTGAGTTAACGTTATGTTTTTACATCCGAAAAACAGGGTTAAAAGACTTTTTTTTTTTATCTAACCTGGAGCCCGCATTAGATGTATTTGTGCGAAGAACTGTAACGGATCGAACGTAACTTTGTCAGAATGGTGGGTATCATGGTTTCTTATATCATAAAGTTTCAGTAGTAGGTTTAGCTCAAGAATTGGGGCTCCAATCTTTGGAAATGCGAAGGCTAATGTCTGACCTGGTCTTTCTTCGCAGGCTACTGAATTACGAGGTGGATTTCCTCGACATCCTAAATTTAAATGCCTCGAAGGTTCCTCCTTCTACTCGTTCAGCTGAAATTGTTTCAACTGGACGAATTATGCACCTAACAGCAGCATGGCTCATCTGTATAACAATGCCTCACAGTAGGCAACAAAGTGTCTACGACTGTGGATTTCTTCAAAGAGGGTGAGACAACGTCCAGCCGTAAAGTGTCTTTGTTCCTTCGAAGCGCCCTTGTACTTTAGGTGGCCACATAGTCTACCCCTTTGATTATTTGATTTGATATTAGTGTCTAGTTTATATTGTTATTATACTACTATTTGTTGTAAGTAATTCACATATAAAAATTGGCGATGTATGTTGGAAATAAATAAATAAATTTACATCTTGCCCACCGATTCTATCAATGAATTATGTAGCGTGAGTTCCATTGTATATGAAGGGAGATGCACATAAAATAAATTACGGGATTTTTCAGGTTCCATAGATACGTAAATATTTATTAATTTCTATACTTTATTATTCACCACCTATTAATACTGGTTCTATATTATTTAAACTGCTTTAAAAATGGAAATAAATAAAAAATCCCTAAATAAAACCATTACTTGTACTTATTTATCTAAAGACCTAATGTAAGTTCATGATAGACACTTTAACAACTTACAATGCTATTTTGCATTTATTACTTTTGATTACAACAATCCTCTAGAGCGAAACTTGTATTGTCAAACTGTCCACTGGCATGTAGGTTTTTTCATTTTTATTTTATTTTTTAATATTAGCAAACATTTGTAATTAATGGGTCCCAGTCTTTTTCATGTGCAGTTTCATCCCAAACCTGAGTTTAATGCTATTACGGGACCTTAAGTAAAACCAATTTTCAAATGTCGTACTATTAGTATTTATTTTATTTTTGGACAATATTTTTCTTAAAAATAATACTAACTTCTCTATTCTAAATAAAACAAAGTACAGTTTTCACTAAATAGAAAAGTGATACACCATGTTTAATTGAAGATGCAATAGTACAGTTTGGGCAAATTACAAATAGTTTTGCAAGTAAATAAATTGAGTATTATACTAATTATAATAAATAAAATTTTCAAATATTAGTTTTAAATAAATGGTAAAATGTCTGTATTTTAAAGGGAAATAGTACTTTATTTTTGACTGAAATAATCGCGCTCACTTTGTCACTGTAACTATCTAGGATTTAATGTTATACGTACAAAGACTGGAGTGAAATTAGTTTGTAATTACTACTGAATCACTATTTTGTGGGAGATTGGGTTTGGTATAGTCATTAAAAATGTTTAAAACTACTAAAAAAAACATTTCTTTTATCCATGGATTGTATCCAAATATTCGAATTTACCTATTTATTACCGTTTCGTTAATATTGATTTATTTGTATCTGGTTAACATTACACAAACTTTATTTTTATAAAAGTATAATCGATAGTAGATTTCATAGAAAGAAAATAAATAGAAATCAAACGTAAAATTTCCTGATACGAAATGAGACTCGTTAGGCACTCTATCCACTGAAAAAAAGTATGCATGATTAAAAAAAGAACAATCTAGAGCGTCGAATTCGGAAAAAAATCTATTCTAACACCCTAGAATGCCTTTGGGACATTTTACCACCCTAGAAAATTGCGTGTATGTATGAAAACTAAAGTATTTGTTGAAATTCCAATTAAAATGTTAATTCTAGTAAGTTTAACTATGTAAAAGTCTATTTCAAATTGTGAATCATTTCATCATAGAATTGCATGCCTTCCCGGATACTTGAATCTTAAATGTTATCTCCCGCTGCCATGTTGTAGGGAGGTTCTGCCTTTCCCACTGGTGAGCGTGCATGCACCATTTAATTTGCTAATTCCGTTTAGTCGAATTAATTATGAAATACTTATCGCCATTTCAACACATATTTATTAAGGAATTCAATATTTGTTGCATAACTGACACTTAATTTGTATATCCTTGTTCCTTATTAGGCTATAAAAATATAATTAAAAATACAGTTAATCATGTTATAAAATAACAAATACCCTTTTTAGAACCCCTTCGTCTTTCTACGACAGTTTATGTGTCTCTGCTTCCTCTTCAAAATAATTCTATGACAATGAAAGTAAAATATTACATTGTTCAGCACCAAACAGTTTGTATATTTCGCTAAAAAATAATTTAATGTCTGTAATATAAATCAAATCGTTACATTCTATTTAAAATAATAATTTACCTGATCAAATATGTTTTATTACAAAATATAAATGTTTTTCATGTACAGGTTTCAGTACAAAATTAGTAAAATGCTATTTAATGATATTTTATTAATTTTAACGTTTAAATAATCTTGGAGAGTATTATTATTTGTAAAGTTTTTTCAGAGTAAATGATGAGGCAAATAAAATAAAAATGTTGTAACTAAAGTTTATTGAAAATATATGATTGCTCTAAAATATATTATCCTAACTGTTTGTGGAAATTGTGAATTCCTTTGGAACTAACTATTTTTCCTGAATATGCTGACCATTGTTTACCTATATTTAATAAATTTGTCATAATTCATGTTGCGAGTGGAAAGTGTTTATAAACAATATTACAATATATTTTCATGACCAGTATTATAAACAACATATTTAACCCCTCATCAATATAATGGAACTGTTGTCTGCAGGGAGATCACCACAATTCCCTCGGGTGGTTTTGACATACATTTCGACTTCAGTCTTAATATCTTAAGTATTTATAGCGGATAATTATATTCATCCTAATTGAAATAGTAAAGCAAGTCAATTCCAAACTATGTCATTAAAGATATTCAAGACGAATCAAAAATTTACAAAATGTTTGTTACGAATTACATCTCTACGAACATTAAGTCTTTACAAGCGTCTTTAAGAATTACATCTCTACGAACATTAAGTCTTTACAAGCGTCTTTACGAATTACATCTCTACGAACATTAAGTCTTTACAAGCGTCTTTAAGAATTACATCTCTACGAACATTAAGTCTTTACAAGCGTCTTTACGAATTACATCTCTACGAACATTAAATCTTTAGAAGCATATTTACTAATTACATCTCTACGAACATTAAGTCTTTAGAAGCATATTTATGAATTACATCTCTACGAACATTAAGTCTATAGAAGCATATTTACGAATTACATCTCTACGAACATTAAGTCTTTAGGAGCATATTCATGAATTACATCTCTACGAACAATAAGTCTTTAGAAGCATATTTACGAATTACATCTCTACGAACATTAAGTCTTTAGAAGCATATTTACGAATTACATCCCTACGAACATTAAGTCTATAGAAGCATATTTATGAATTACATCTCTACGAACATTAAGTCTATAGAAGCATATTTACGAATTACATCTCTACGAACATTAAGTCTTTAGGAGCATATTCATGAATTACATCTCTACGAACATTAAGTCTTTAGAAGCATATTTACGAATTACATCTCTACGAACATTAAGTCTTTAGAAGCATATTTACGAATTACATCCCTACGAACATTAAGTCTATAGAAGCATATTTATGAATTACATCTCTACGAACATTAAGTCTTTAGAAGCATATTTACGAATTATATCCCTAAGAACATTAAGTCTTTAGAAGCATATTTACGAATTACATCTCTACGAACATTAAAAGTCTTTACAAGCCTCTTAACGATTAATAAAGAATGTTACTATGCATGGATTGTAACACATTTATTAGTACTAATAAATAAACACATTTATTAGTACTGATGGGCAATTCTGAAAAGTGAAATGCCTTAATTTTTAATAAAACCTTTAATCGATGTATTTGATGAAGAACTTTTTCAGATGTTGAATGAAGCCCATATAACACCAGGACATGGTAGTCGTAGTCGTATGATCAAACACTTAATGATACAAACGCTTAATTATAGTTTAGCAAGATTAATCAGCAATACAATCTTTACACCTGGTACAAACAATTTAATTATGTTCAGTAGAACAACGCTTTAAAAAATTAAGACCCACCAGCCACCCATACACGTATAGTGGTATTGAAATTACACGTACAGGGGTAACTAATCGATACCTATTAATATTTTACAACGTTATTTGAATACAGTAATCAAATAATCAAGCTTTTCATACAATATTATGGGGGGCAATAATAAAATGGTACTGTACTAAGTCAAATCTACTTAGTCACAATCATGGGATCATGTTAACAACTAAAACCACTTACACTAAGCCAATACCCGTGTTTATGTAATGATCCTGACTTAGTTAACAGACTAGGCACATTACAATAGTTGTAGACAATAATAAATAAAATAGTTTGGTATGTAAGATGCAAATGGTTACACATTTTATTATTATGTTTTTCGAGATATGTTATAATTTTATATATTGCACGCATCGTTCAACTTATTATGTAATTCTTTTTATGTAATTTGACTCCAGAGCTTAAATTGTACTGTATTACATAGGACTAGTATTTAGTCGTAAACAATATTATACTAATATCGTATACATTATTATAAATACAATAAATATCATAAATAAGTTCATTGGTTTTATTATTAAAATAGGCCTCTTGCTAACCTGACTTTTGTCACTTCTGACTTCAGTGAACGAGGTCGCGGGTTCAAATACCTGGAAGCTTAACTAAATTTGGATTGATGAGTTTGGACCGTTGTCCCTTAACAACGTTTGAATAGTCAATAAGAAAGGTACAACTAGTGTTAAAATAAAAAAAATATTAATAATAATCCATTAATAAAAGAAGTTGTTTAAAATCATTCAACGTGCAAAAAATACATGTTAGTTATGCCTCAGAATAAACCTTTATGATTACTGTAGAAGAAGGAAATTTGTGTACAGAGATATCCTTTGTGTGATAACAACCTGTGACACAATAATACATGCACATAGCTTTACATTTACCTAATTATTACAACAATTAATAAAATTTGTATAATTTTACGTTTAAATTTTTTAAGCAAGAATGATAAACAAGTTATAAATTCTTATGAATTGGAAAAACAACTAAATTATAAATGAAAATAATATTACTTATTAGGATAATTTAATTTCTATACATCCAAGAAAGATATAGTTATAAAACCATACAAATATGAATGCAGTCGGTACTTCGTTAACAATATTTGTATTTATTATGGTAAGGCTTGCCTCTTAGTGAATAGTGAGAAAGATGTAGACTTTATATGATAGCAAGGCTACTAATTTAGTTACTTATTATGTTCGGTCAGGTCATTCTTATTTTATTTCATTAGTCACCGTAAAAATTGTATATGGACTGTATTGTATGTATACTGTATTGTATATGTACTGTATTATATGTGGACTGTATTGTATGTATACTGTATTCTATGTGGACTGTATCATATGTGAACTGTATTGTGTTTGGCCTATATTGTATATGGACTGTATTGTATATGTACTGTATTCTATGTGGACTGTATCGTATGTGGACTGTATTGTGTGTGGCCTATATTGTATGTGGACTGTATTGTATTTAGACTGTATTCTATGTGGCCTGTATCGTATGTGGACTGTATTTGTGTGGCCTATATTGTATATGGACTGTATTGTATATGTACTGTATTCTATGTGGACTGTATCGTATGTGGACTGTATTTTGTGTGGCCTATATTGTATGTAGACTGTATTTTACGTGGACTGTATTGTATGAGGACTGTATAGTATGTAGACTGCATTATATGTGGACTGTATTGTATGTGATATTGTCGTTGTCGAAAACTCAAAGTTGATTGTATCTGAATTTTAACTGTGTTGTACCAGTATATTCCTATAAAACTCAGTACGAATCCATCAGACTGATTTGCCCATTATTGTTGCTTTTACTTATTATCTACAATATTTAAAGCAATCAACTATAAATTAAGCTGTAGAATTTTTCACAAGGTTATTTTATTTGCAATATAATATTATTTAATTAACCATGTTACCCTTTATTTTTTAAGGAAAAAGTGAGGGGAAAAGCTTATACAGATGAAAACCTATTAATATACTGGTAACACAGACATCAAAGAGCGGCAATTCTGCCCACTGGGTAGGTTCAGCATCCCTCAGCAGTCAGCTCCTACATCATCTTGATTACAATAATAAATGTTATTCAACCTACTGGTTTCTACAATCGAAATATTGAAAACACATAATAGTATAACATTAGAATTTTTTATATTATTTTTTACCACGTTATGTAGAAACTCCTTTTAGAGATTCACATATACTAAACTGTGTTTTTAATTACTTTAAACTATTTACTATTAATTAGATTATATACTGTATACATGTATAATTGGAAGTTCCACTAATTATTTTTATATTGTATTAATAAAGATTTAACACTAATAAAGTGTTAAAGTATAAAACACATCTCTTAATAATTAAATTTGTTTTATAATTTTCAAAAATCCACCTGGGTAAATTTATATTTTCTAAATTGTACTCATGTTCACATTAATCACTTTAAACCAGCATTTTATGATGCTTTACGTAAATTCATACACAAATATTTATTCTTGATTTTTTTCTGTTGAATTACTTCTTGAATAGAACTGTTCTAATTGAAACCTTCGTTAATTTCATAAATTTCAGACTAAGCCAGTTTGTCGTATAAAACATAAGGAGACTGTTACTTAGAGAGAGGGGTGGAGGGGAGGCGGCGCTTAAAGTAAAACGAAGTAAGGCGTTCTATCTTCCTTGATTAAAGCCTCTTCTCTGGAATGGCCTTTCATAGTTTTAATTAGCGGCCCTCAAGACGCACTAATTACAGGCTGGCTCTCTTTGAGGCTTCTTCTCATTCTATAGTGTTACAACCCATAATAGTTTAATTAAGGTATGTTGGCTTGATATCTTAAGGTACCTTTTTTGGAGTTAAATTCAAAGTAACATACTATATTTATTTGATGTACAAAAATGTCTCAATATGCCTGATCCCTCTAATTATTGACATAGTCCAGTGATATAATTGGTATGTCTAGGTATTGTTCGTTTTAACGTACCTATAATTTTTCTAGCACTCCATAAACTATTGTATTCAACGAATCTATAAAGAATAAAATATTACTTTTCCTTTGTATTTGTTTAGTTATTAAATGTTACCATTTGGTAACAGAACAAATTATTTTATTGAATATTTACTGTACAACATTATCTTTAACCAATTCATATTTTACAAAATCATTTAATTTCTTAGCACCTACATTATTTAATAAATTACCAAACAACATGAAAGATATAATAAATATACATGTATTTCTAAAAGTATTAAAGCTATGGCTATTCACCATTCAGAATATTGAAGAATTTTTGTTTTATATATGTATTTAATTGTATTCAGTTTTGCCTTGTAACTCAATATTATTATAAATCTCACTTGTTTTATTTTGTATGATAAATGCTCTCAAAAAAATGTTAATTTGTTTTTTGAAATTTTATTTTAATGTACAATTTATTATAATTTTAGTAGTTTGGAAGATTAATATTCAATACTGATGTATGTATGTGTATATATATATATATATATATATATATATATATATTGATTATACTAAATAAATATAAGAATAGTTATATTATATTATATAGTACTTGCAGATGCCGTTTGAAAAATATTTCAATTGTCGAATTTTAAAAAAGCCTCCAAACAGGCAAAGCCTTGGAGAAATTGAATATTTCTCACTTTACCAACGAAATATTGTAGTAAGTGTATGTATATGTATATATTTGGGAAATAAATTTCTTTCTTTTTTTCTTTCTTTCTTTTAAAAATACCGTATAAAATAAAATAAATGTAAACTCTTCTTCATTGTTAGTGACAGATTTTAGTGTTTCATTTTATTAATTATACTCAAATAAAATTTATTATTTGAAATACTTAGACTTTTAATTTTTGTTATCTGAATTATAGTATAACGTGTAGTCATAGTATTTATAAAATCGATTATTTATAATACTAATAATTAAAGTTTAATAAAAGTAATAATATTATTTAAAATGCAGTAATAACTCGTGAGGCTTAGCTTGTTTGTTAGGTGATCATTCCCAGTCACACCACTGATATACCCCTCCACCATGTGACTGACTCCTTAGTTAACGACGTTAGGTGATCATTCCCAGTCACACCACTGATATACCCCTCCACCATGTGACTGACTCCTTAGTTAACGACGTTAGGTGATCATTCCCAGTCACACCACTGTTATACCCCTCCACCATGTGACTGACTCCTTAGTTAATGCGTTAGGTGATCAGTCCCAGTCACACCACTGTTATACCCCTCCACCATGTGACTGACTCCTTAGTTAATGCGTTAGGTGATCAGTCCCAGTCACACCACTGTTATACCCCTCCACCATGTGACTGACTCCTTAGTTAACGACGTTAGGTGATCAGTCCCAGTCACACCACTGTTATACCCCTCCACCATGTGACTGACTCCTTAGTTAACGACGTTAGGTGATCAGTCCCAGTCACACCACTGTTATACCCCTCCACCATGTGACTGACTCCTTAGTTAATGCGTTAGGTGATCAGTCCCAGTCACACCACTGTTATACCCCTCCACCATGTGACTGACTCCTTAGTTAATGCGTTAGGTGATCAGTCCCAGTCACACCACTGTTATACCCCTCCACCATGTGACTGACCCCTTAGTTAACGACGTTAGGTGATCATTCCCAGTCACACCACTGTTATACCCCTCCACCATGTGACTGACTCCTTAGTTAATGAAGTTAGGTGATCATTCCCAGTCACACCACTGTTATACCCCTCCACCATGTGACTGACTCCTTAGTTAATGCGTTAGGTGATCAGTCCCAGTCACTCCACTTTTATACCCCTCCACCATGTGACTGACTCCTTAGTTAACGACGTTAGGTGATCATTCCCAGTCACACCACTGTTATACCCCTCCACCATGTGACTGACTCCTTAGTTAACGACGTTAGGTGATCAGTCCCAGTCACACCACTGTTATACCCCTCCACCATGTGACTGACTCCTTAGTTAACGACGTTAGGTGATCAGTCCCAGTCACACCACTGATATACCCCTCCACCATGTGACTGACTCCTTAGTTAACGAAGTTAGGTGATCATTCCCAGTCACACCACTGTTATACCCCTCCACCATGTGACTGACTCCTTAGTTAATGCGTTAGGTGATCAGTCCCAGTCACACCACTGTTATACCCCTCCACCATGTGACTGACTCCTTAGTTAACGACGTTAGGTGATCAGTCCCAGTCACACCACTGTTATACCCCTCCACCATGTGACTGACTCCTTAGTTAATGCGTTAGGTGATCAGTCCCAGTCACACCACTGTTATACCCCTCCACCATGTGACTGACTCCTTAGTTAACGACGTTAGGTGATCAGTCCCAGTCACACCACTGTTATACCCCTCCACCATGTACTGACTCCTTAGTTAACGAAGTTAGGTGATCATTCCCAGTCACACCACTGTTATACCCCTCCACCATGTGACTGACTCCTTAGTTAATGCGTTAGGTGATCAGTCCCAGTCACACCACTGTTATACCCCTCCACCATGTGACTGACTCCTTAGTTAATGCGTTAGGTGATCAGTCCCAGTCACACCACTGTTATACCCCTCCACCATATGACTGACTCCTTAGTTACCGACGTTAGTGTTGCTGGACGAGTAGTGCTTGCAGTGCCTCTCTGTGTAGAATAGAATATATTTTCCCCTCCTTTGTTGTTTGTTTACATTTATTATAACGGCCAATCAGAAAGGTCGTTTACATTTTTAATTTTAATTAAAACCTCTTATTACTAAAATAAAACAAAATATTATGCTGTCTGCAATGTTTGCTTTGGAAATAGGTAAATTAGTTTGCTTATAAATCAATAAATCAAATTATAATATTACAATATATCTATAAACAAATAAATAAAAATGAAAAACGCTTCACAATTATTTATTATTTATCTATTAATAATAACAAGGTTAAGTCAGGCTGTAAACAACAAGTTAAATTTCAGATTATTTTATTTTCTATTTCTATTTACCATATGGCACACACTGACTGGCGGCTCCCCCACTCCAATTAGACTACTGCGCATCGCCTGGCCAAGTGACTCGGTAACCTCGCGTGTTATATCTTTGTTAATAATATTATATTATGGATGTGGATTATACGATGCTATTTATGTTATTGGAAAAAATGCATGAAGTATTGTGATTATTTAGTTGTTATTTATATAACGTATCAAATAATACTATGAATAGTGGTACTTGAACTTAAAATTGTTATAAGAGTAAATAAGTGATTATGTTAAAAAGTATTCAATCTGACCTTGTTATTGTGGTACGTCCAAGAATAGAAACCATGGTATTTCCTTGGAACTACATAACTACAAATTACACATCTTTGTTGTCTAGACTGTCATAATGTTGGTATATCGATAGCAATCCGGATCAATTTACTACGCATTTTCTGAGGTGTTTATTTAGAATACGTTTAAATTTTTTCACTAAATGAATATTTATAATTTAGATAGTATATTTATTATAAAGGTTATGTAACATATGATGTATTAAAGTGTTCAAAGTAACTGAATGTGTTTGTGATGTATAGTTTACTGAAATAAATATACAGGGTTGGGCAACATCTGGAATATATTTATACATTTCAAACCATTGAAATAAATGTAATGAATATTTTGCAGTTATATACACGTCCCTATACCAAACATTTAGACATATTTTACTTGTTTTTCGCATAGCCAGGTGATTTCCAATGAAGGAAGTCTTAAAAATGTTAAATGTAAGCCTACCTTGAGTTATACCTAATTTTAAACGTCTATGTTTGTAAAACATAAGATTTCAAACCTGAGATCAAAAGGATGACCAAGTCAGGAAATACAGCCACTTAAAGAATTTAATGTAAAGACTGGGCAAAAGTCTGGAATGTATTTATTCATTTTAAAACTATTAATAAAAGTAATGAAACTTTGTAGTTATGTACATGGACATATGATACTATACCAAACACATGGACATATTTTACTTGTTTCTTGCATATTTATGGGATGGCCCATGAAGCCTACTTTGAGATATACCTCATTTCAAAGGTCTTTGTTTGTAAAACACACGAGTGCAAACTTGAGGGCAAAAGGATAACCCAATCAGATAATATAGCCTCTCAAAGTATTTAATGTCATGTAACTATCCTGCTGAAGACAAAGGAAAGATAGTTGTTATTTATTGCTACGTAGAGCTATAATTTATACAACTGAATATGAGAAATTAAAATTCAAAAAAAAAGTATCAAATTATTCTAATAATATTCTTAAACTATTGTTACGTAAACCTACTGTCAAAAGTGTTTTTATACAATTTTTCCTTTTTTAAGTTAAGAAGTATATCTATTTGTATAGCGCAGTCGTTTGTTACGATTGTTAACAATCAACAACATACTCAGCACCAGGGACGTAAAACTGTTAAATAAATAGCTGTATAACTAAGAAGAATTAGTAATATAACAGTACATTATTTTAATCACTGTATTTTGTAAACGGTTCATCCTTTTGACCTCAGGTTTGCACTTTTGTATTGTACTAACAATAACCTTAAAAATGAGGTATAACTTGAGGTAGGCTTACATTTAAGTTGTTTAAGACTTCCTTCATGGGCCATCCCCTACATATGTAAAAAAAAACAAGTAAAATATGAACAAGTTTTTGGTATAGAGACACGTACATAACTACAAAGTTTCATTACTTTTCTTTTAATAGTTTTAAAATTATTAAATATAATTTAGACTTTTGCCCAATCCTGACATTAAATTATTTGTGTGGCAGTAATTTCTGACTGGGTCATCCTTTTGACCTTAGATTTGGACTCTTGTGTTTTGCAAACAAAGACCTTTAATATTATCTAGTTTCATCACATTTAATTCAATGGTTTTGCAATTAATAAATATATTCTAGACTTTTGCCCAACCCTGTATAAAGAGATAATAACTACACTTGTGATCTCTTTATCTCAAAGTTATTCGAGCTTAGAAATTACTCGATTGGGACTGAAAATTGGATTATGATTTAATGTTATTGTATCTACCAGATTATTACTTGGGTATTACAATATTTAAGTAGATGGATATGGTGAGCCTTTTGAAGTAAACTATCCAGACTATCTTGTAGCCAAACTCTAGGAGTCCCTCACAATATGCAAATACAACTGCATATTGGCCACCATCCTAATTACTTTTAATATGTTTTTATGAAGAATATTTCGTATTTAATTCGTTAACAATTCTACAATCATGTACTGTTTTTTTCTATTTACATTTGTTAAAATGACTTCACTTTACATTCATAACTCGTTTTAAATATCGACGGTAGTGAAAATCGTATGTAGTCAAAGCAAAAGAGTAGCGATTTAAATAGGTAAATTATTTTATTTAGGTTATATTATTATTTATACAAAGAAAAGTATATCTCTTAATGGTGAAATTAAAATCAGGTAATTATATTATGTTATTAATCCGACAGTGTTTGCCTTGCTACGTGGTGGTTCTCTTCACTTGCTTACAAAATCTGTTCAGTGGTTTCGGATACTTCATGATGAGTGATTAAATCGTCACTGAATCATTACGATTACTATGATTCCCACTTTTTACGTGAAATATAATACAACTTCTATACGGGGGAGAATAAAAGCTTTTGAAAGAAATGTCAAAGAAAAGGCCATGAAGGTGAGATTCCAAAAGAGGGATTGCTGGTTAACGTACAGAAGAAATAAAGTTTACATATACTAAATAAAGTAGGTATACGTAAATGAGGAGGTAATTATTTATATTTATCAAGAAATCTAAAGGTATACATAAGAATCCCATCCATATGTCAGAGCTAGGAAGATAGAATAAAATAAGTAATTTTCAGTTCGATAAATATTTCACTATTCTCCTTTTAAATATTTTAAAATATTATTTCCTTAAGTCAGATGTAATATATTATTACGTTGTTATAAATCGTATTTTTTCCTCGGATTTAAATACTTTCTATTAAAAATAAATATGAAATATTTATTTGTAATATCTTTATTAATGTAAAAAATATAAAACGACAAAAGATAGTAATATTCAACTGAATTTATGGTAATACGTTTTGCATACATTGAAAAATAAAACCACGTAAAATTATAATTTACCCTGAAACAATATACATTGTTTTGATAACACTGATATTTATTATGATGCAATTTCCTACTTTGAGGCAATAAATATTGTTATGTGTCTGTTATTACTGATGTAGTCTGTCAATGTTATTGATAGTAGTCAATTAGCGACAGCTAGTTTGCTATTGTACTGTAATACTAATTACCTCAGAGGGCTTTGATGGTTTGCAATATATAGGATGTTATCTTATGTAACTTTAAATCATTACTCAGGAAATAAAATTTTATAAAATTGCTTGTTGTTCTTCCAATACTTCTAAGAAACTTTTGAACACACATTCTATCTAAAAACCTGATTGAATAAACATATTAAGTTTTTAATTATAGTTTAAAGAAATGATGTGGCTAAAATATTTTGTTGAAATTGCTCGTAGTATTAGTTACGCAGCATTTTACTTCAAAATAAATATTAGAAGATATTAGGAGATTTTTGGCTAAATTCTTATAATATAAAAATAAAAGATATTTAGTCTTATTGGACCCTTCTATTAAGAAAAATTATAATATTACTAGTAAAATTTGAATTTTTAATAAAGTTATAGCAACTGAATTACATAAAGAATTGTTTGGGCATAAATTACTTTATACTATCCAAATAGCTTTTATTACAAGCCTTTCCGGTTTTGTAATAGCCAAACAATTATAAATCAACTGTACTTTAGGTTACTTTCAGTTGTAATAAGTGAATACATTCATAATATTAAATAAAATTTATCATTAAATATTTAACTATTTAGTTTTTTCAAGTTGCCTAACATTTACGTTTAAATTTCTCGTTGATAATTTTATTTATTTCAGAAATTATATTAAGGAAATAACCACCATATTGCATTGATATTGTAAAATTATCAGTGATAATAATTAACACGGAACTTTATATTTTTGTAACCGTACATACATTTATATAAATACACGTAATATTATGTCCAAAAATAAGACGTCGTAATAATTTAACGTTTAATAGGCAGGAATCATAAAAAAGTCCATAAAACTAATCACAAAATGGACATATTAAATCATTGATCATTATCAAAAGTAAGATATTTATTTATTATGGTATATTTATTTATCAATGAAAATACAGACGTTATTAACTAATATATATATATATGAACCTATAAACAAATGTACTTATGCCTGATTGCCCTCTATATATGTGCCTCTGCATATGCATTCTCGATGAATATGTAATACTACATTATTCATCTAGAGGTATTTGAATATTTTAAAAACTCTGTACATTTTTGTAGGGAAGAATGGGTTTGCAACTAACATTAAGGCTTTGCATCTAAAATTTTTTAAAATATACTAGTACTTTACATATCTAATGGAGGTATTTTACTAATATACTAGTACTTTACATATCTAATGGAGGTATTTTACTAATATACTAGTACTTTACATATCTAATGGAGGTATTTTACTAATATACTAGTACTTTACATATCTAATGGAGGTATTTTACTAATATAATAGTACTATACATATCTAATGGAGGTATTTTACTAATATACTAGTACTTTACATATCTAATGGAGGTATTTTACTAATATACTAGTACTTTACATATCTAATGGAGGTATTTTACTAATATACTAGTAATTTACATATCTAATGGAGGGATTTTACTAATATACTAGTACTTTACATATCTAATATAGGTATTTTACTAATATACTAGTACTTTACATATCTAATAGAGGTATTTTACTAATATACTAGTACTTTACATATCTAATGGAGGTATTTTACTAATATACTAGTACTTTACATATCTAATGGAGGTATTTTACTAATATACTAGTACTTTACATATCTAACGGAGGTATTTTACTAATCATGATTTATTCATTAAAAACAACTGGAATGGGAACTTAATAAAAAACTAATGCACATTAAGAGTAAAATTTAATTTTAATAAATCCCAACAATTTAGTTTTTATGATTATCCCGTAACAAAGCACGTATAAACGGCTAGTTTACGCTTAAATGGATTATACTTAGGACTGACAACAACTTAAAAAAAGAACAATATAAGTAAGTTTATATAATAATACAACCAAGCTACACATTTATATAACCTGCAAAGTGTTTTCATCTTCACGATATTGAGTAGCACTTCAGGCTACATCCCCCTCTCTTCTCACTCTTCACCCCACTCATCGATTCTTGTAGCTGTTTTATAGAGTCATTTTAAAAATATTTTAGGAATACCTTTTGGAGATTTAAACACACCATAAATTTTATTTGTAAAATTAATATTTAAAAAAATCATATTTTTATTTGTAGTACGTATATTTACAATTTTATATTCTAATTGTACATATCTTACTATCTAAAAATAAAGTATCATATTAAAGAAAATTCAAAAGTTCATTGTAATGAGAATAAGATTGAAAAACTTTAAAAAGCAAAGTGACAACAAATTCATACTTAATATTTTAATTTTAGAGGTATAAATAAGTAAATAACCCGATGTAAGGGCTAAATGTATATGAAAGACTCACATAACATGTTATATGTTAACTAATATGAAAAATACTTCTATTGTCTGTGTCTATTTATCCAATAATCACTACTTTAGTTGTATATTTATAATGTTTGTGAATCATGTACGACCTCAACACACATAAACGTTGATATTAATAACTATGAAATTTACGATAAGATATCATTAATATTATATTTATTAGATTACTCCTTAATTATATAAAAGAATACAAACAATTAAATGTATCTGAATATAAAAAGTATTGTTATCATATACAGGCAAGTATTTCTATAAACCTTAAATGTCTTTGAAATGTATTTATTCCTGCCATGCATGACGTTTTAAACATTGGGAATTAAGAATGTTTAAAAATATGGGAGTTAAGGTGGTAACTATTAAAGGAAAAGTGATTCAAAACTCTATTTTGATGCCTTATTATTACACAGTGTTATTGCGAGAATTGTGTTAGAAAAGAATCAACACCAAACGTATTGAATACATTTAATGCAATTTATTGAAAGGGTAAAACCTAATAATTAAAATACAAGATAAAGTTCATATTTAGATATCACTATACAGTAACTACATTTTAAATAATATAGGAACATTAATTAAATATCCATTCAAACCGTTCCTTGAATAAAACAAATATTTAAGAAAGGTTTCATACTGGTAGTGTCAACAGTTTATTATACAACTTTCATAAAATATGCTTTTAATTACTTATTACAGATTGAATAGTAAGTGAGGCTTCCTGATTATGATAAAAATTGCATATTATGTAATAAAAAATATCCCCTGTAGTAAGATTTATTTAGATGGTTATTTAGATTTACGTAAGCATTAAGCAAACAGTTAACAGATAGATAACGTATGATTGCCTATTTATGTCTAGTAATTCATTATTATTCATCTCTAAGACACCGATCGTAGAGATATGGCCGAATATGAGGAGTGAATGAGTGTGATGAGTGTAGATGAACGAGTGTAGTCATTGTTACTATCTGAGTTCGACTTAGCTCAGAAAGGACTATTTATTAATAGCCCAATAGCCAGGGCAACTATGGGACCTACAGCTTTACGTGGAATCTGAACCACGTAGTGTTGGTCTGATTTTCAGCTAACTGATAAGTCTGACACTCAGTTCTCTTCCCCACACAACATCCTAACCTTGACTACCATTCAACCCGGACACTCCAGACTTCCCTAGTAGTGTCTACGTTGATGACAACCATTGAGCGGACGCCGCGTCGATATTAAGAGAATCGAGCATGAAACCTATCGCCTACAATCTCCCAAACACTTTCAATGTAATGTAACTTTCAACTAAATGCTAGTATATACCATATATAAATAAGTTAATATATATGTAGTATACACGTTTGACACGAAATCTGTTTCAAATACATTAACAGAGATAGGCCAGGTGTGTTTTTGTTTTTATAATATATCAGTCAATATATAAGAATTACACTTCAATAAATATTTAATAGAGTGTATATAGCTATACTTTTAATATTTCAAAATAAACAATATTTCTGATTATATTTTGATCCAATACAAATAAACACGTGTTAAATAAAAATAATTCACTGCTACAAAAAAGAATACCTGCTGATATGTTTGTCTATTAACATGACTGGTAATATATAGTTTTAATCATCCTGATGATTAAAAACAATATATTACTGGCTTAAGCTATTGGAATTTGTAATGGATGAAAGAAAATTGATTATAAAAACACTATTTTGCTTCATAATAATGATAAACCACTAAATTAACTGGTAACACGATAAATAATCACACGAACCTAAGTTGGGTAATCTGTATTTATAACCTAAATATATGCTAAGATATACAGCAGAGGGGTTGAAGACCTGTTGGATGGGTTACGTGAGCGGCAAGTCCATGGATTACATAACTAATTTATAGCATCATTTCTATTCCACATTCAAATCTTTTCAGTGAATACTTATAATATGTTTGTGATGTGGTAAAACAAATAATTGTATTTAAGTTTTTAAATTGTATTTATAAATTTACTTGAAGTGATTAAGATTAAAGGTTTTAAACTAGCTTTCAAACAAGTTTTTAGGTAGATACTAGAACATATTCTCTCAATGTTCTTACATGGAATTAAAAACTATGTCACCATAGTAGGTGAGGAGAAAAATAATTATTTAAACATTAGAATTCAGACTAATTCAAATTCTTTATTCATAATTTTTTTACGGCAAATATTCCAAAAAGTAGTTTTTTTTTATTTATTCCTCTAGCCTATGGCTATTTGAGGAAACATCTTATTGATAAATACATTTTATATGATATTTACATTATAAGGTACGTTTTTATAAATTTATCTCTTTAAATGTAACTTTTCAAGTTGTAGTTATTATTATAATTTTTTTACTATAAATAAACATTATAATGTTTATTTATAGTAAAACATTATAATGAAGGGACTTATAATGTTTTATAAATAAAAATTATAAGTCCCTTCATATTTATACAATCAAAACATAATAACTAAATCAGGCATTTAATAACAACTATATCAATTCAAAATCAAAAACTTATTAGGCATAAATACGTATAAATATTAACATAAATGTAAATATAATATAGCGTAGCACAAAAAAATAAAACATAGCATAATACAACACAGTTTAAATACCCAGACCACTCCAAATATTAGGAAAATTAACGAGAGTAAACATATAACAACAATAACAACAAAAACAATAAATCAATAATAAAAAATAACTTAATATATGGTGGAGTATTCATTTATAAAAAGTTGCGAAAGCAATTTAGGGCACAGAAAAATAATGTAGAAGTGTGAATGTTTGACTTTATGACAAGTCTACTATGGACGTAAGTGACTGTACACAAAAGAGGGGTGAAATCTAAAAAAACACATAACCTGTGCGAGTTGTATTCCAGCACTGTTTTCAATATGCAACAGATTGGTTAGGGTTATGTTGACAAATAAATGATTTATTATCTAAATCGTTATATAAGATTTTATTTACCTATTATTTGTAAAAATGAGTGTCTGTGTATGTGTGATAATCAGTTCTTTGTGTTTAATGTTTAATTGTGATTAATCCACGTGATTGTGATGTATAACCTATAAGTCATTAATCCACGTGATTGTGATGTATAACCTACAAGTCATTAATCCACGTGATTGTGATGTATAACCTATAAGTCATTAATCCACGTGATTGTGATGTATAACCTATAAGTCATTAATCCACGTGATTGTGATGTATAACCTATAAGTCAATTTATCCACGTGATTGTGATGTATAACCTACAAGTCATTATTGGTTTTGATTAGTAAGTAAATATTGGTGAGTAAGCCTAATAAATTATGTTATGTTTCTAAATTAATGAAATAATTTTTAAGGTGCGTTTTCAACTGGCTGTACTTATGTAACTATAGATTTAGAGGTATTGAGTTAATTAGTGATTGGATTCTATATTCAGCCTACCATAATTTTGTAATGCCTGAATATAGAAGGAAAGGCCCTCTGAATATATCAAGGAAAGGCCACTTGATATTGTCTGTGCCTAAAATTATATTGCACATCATGCTGAATTCCATAATTTTAACTGAAATTAAGTTTACTCAGGACAATGTATATAGCCAAACTATAAAATTTCATAATTTCTAGACACTTCAGTGGAATACAACAAAACAGTACTTTCAATATCCTTGTTAAGACTCTTTTTTATTGTATTTTGACATATTCGGGGGCTAAATAGTAAACAGTTATTCCATACTGAAACATACTTTGCTCAAGAGAATAATAAATAAGTCTCTTTGTGCGTACAGAAAATGTGTGTGTAATCCTCCCACAATTAAACAGTACTATTCTTAGGCAATTTATTAGATAGACTACATGTAAATCAAATTTCATATCTGAGTCTAAAAAAATTCCAAGTAGTTTTATATTATGACACAATGTAAGAGATTTACAAGAACAAACAGCATTTTGTGTACAACATTTTGAATTATGGCATAACAGTTCAGCATAATTTTCTATTGGAAAAAAAATATTCATTCTAGGGCTTCTAAAAATTATAGCCTTAGTATTCTTAGAGTATAAATTAATTGAATTGTTAAAAAAATATGTTATTACAAAATCTAAATGTTTCTGTACTATAAACATACCTCTATTAATATTATTATGAACTATTGTTGTAATATTTTACTATGTAATTTAATAAATATCTGTAGTATTTTAATAAATTGCAAGTCCTTTCTACAAATACGTTTGCTGAGCTAGTGATATCCAAAATTTAAGTGTTGTTAAAGAAGGCCAAACTTACATGAATAATACATTATATATTTCCAAATTTATGAAGGAGCACCCGCATGACATGAAATAACATGATAAAATCATATAAACTATTTTATTATATTTAATAAATCAAAATACTTTATATGTTCTTCATAATAAGTTCATCTTATTCAATTTATTTTAAATCTTATTCGTAACTCGTGTATTTTAAAACCATGTTGTTTTCATTCTTTAAATTATTGACCGGTTTTAATTAATTATATTATTATTATGCTATTATATTACTGCTATAGGATATTGAATAGTAGC
The DNA here is from genome assembly GCA_035578905.1 of Stictocephala bisonia. Lineage (NCBI taxonomy): Eukaryota > Metazoa > Arthropoda > Insecta > Hemiptera > Membracidae > Stictocephala > Stictocephala bisonia. Next base: position 922,451 of record JAQJVL010000116.1, on the reverse strand, counting down.
AGATCCACGCTCCAGAAAAAACCTTTATGTCATAAAGTCACATTTAATTTAACACTGTTAGTAAAACATATATCAACCATTTTTTGAATCAAAAATGTATTGTAAATATTGTTGTAATGTACAGTAACTGAGTAAACATCTTCACAATAAACTGGTTCTGTTCTACCTTTGCATACAAAAACAATCCTCTACTTACCAATTCAAATTTCATTGTGTCGTTTCTTCCTACAATTTTAGCTTTGCATTTAATACATGAACCAGAGAATTTAACCAACTTACCTTTTATATTATTCAATTCCAATGTAATAAATTTAAATAAACTAACAATAAAAAACTATTTAAATTTAATTTTAACTGAGTGGACCTTTACAAGGACAATGCAAAGAATCTAAAGAATTTATTTTACATGAGTTATAAATGCTGAGATCATTATTTATACAGAAGTAAATATGTTAATCATAAATATAATATAGTAACATATTTTCGTGCAGTATATAATATATTCCTAAAACTTTTAAAGTAGTAGTTATGCATGATGTCTTTAAAACTTACAGAATATTAGTGTGATTTTCAAAGAAATATTTTTTATTTGGCTTAAAATAACCGTCAATAAATATTTAATTTTACCGTAATTCACACTTAATTGCCTGTTAAGGAAGCATCTGACTTGGGTGAAGTACGGTGATAGAAGTTAGTAGAGTTAGTCTGATAATCCGTTTTTAATTGTTATTTTGTAAATGTTACCATTAGACTGTAAGAGATATTTGAGAAAACTCATAGTATTTATTTTGTGTGTCAGAGAATTCTCAATATCCTTATATAAAATACGTGAAGCCATTTTTGTTAATGCAAGTCCTCCCTTATTTCTTGACCAATTTAATCTGTTAAAGTGTTAGAACAATTGCCTCTGTTCGTAGTTGTGCAATAAGGTCTTAATTATTCTATATTTTCACCCTGAAGAGTATGGAAATCCGTCAAAGTACGTTTATTGGCCATAAGAATAACGTGGAGAGAGATTTAAATAAATCAAAAAGTAACACCTGTTCAAATGTAAATAATGATTTCCAAAAGGTTGTAACAACTGTTAGAACGTAAACCATGGTTTTTGTAATATTTAGTGAGAGATCTGTCATAATGTTAAACCAGGGAGAATGGTGAGTATGGTTTTATTCACATTCGATTGTAGGGCTCATCTCTACTGGACATGTTTAAATGGTATTCTAGTGCAGTTATTTCATTTATTTATTTAATCTTCAGCTGTTAAACAAAAACAAATGAATTGAACACGTTTGAAATATGCTAAGTAATACCATTGGGTATTTATATTATTAAACAGGTAGCACCAAATTTACATGAATGAGATACTGTAAATACATTGATTATTGTCATTTTACATGATACGGTTTACCTACTAATATATTTAATCAAAAGTTAAAGGCCAATGTGCCATGAACGTAGCCATGAAACCAACTGGCATTACCGAGGCCAAGGTATCACGAGCGCAGTGAGTGACGGGGTTGGCACGTGAAGCGTGCAGCGGTGTCACCAAGTAATCATATATTGTCAGTAATTTTTTTATATAATGAAACAGCTTTGAGCTATGGGCGTTCACACCTACTAATATTTTAGCAACTTGAAGCTTTCGTGCGGATGATAGCAACTTCAGACTATGACCCCTTTTATGGCAATATCTTGGCAGGTTTTATGGCTTGTAGTTTATCACGGAGAGATTGTGGGATCATAAAAGTAGCTGGCCATTACAGTATATGGGAGAGCAACGTTGAACAAATCCCTGGACTGTGATAACAGGTAGTGGATGAATGCTAAAGTATTTTTCATATAGAGTCTGAATATAATATTACCCCTGAAAAGAGAAAAGATATAGTTCAGAGGTTACCAACTCTTTAATCCTAAAACTGATTACCAGACACTTTATAATAATGTTGATGGGTCAAAGATGTTTTGTTAGTTACATTTAAAAAATAGAAAAAAAATCGTTGTTTTAAATGTAAAACTTTTGGCATTTCAATAAATTGTAAAGTTGTGTATTATGAAAAACTAACTGTTCCATTCAATATAGAAATGCATAAATAAAGTAAAAGGCCCACATTATGTTACCCGTGACTTTCTTGGTGCTGAATTTTGAACTTCGATGTTCGATATTTGGCTTCAGAAAAAAAATGCTTACGATATAAGTATTTAAACTATACTATATAATAAAGTTAGAATCTTAGGGCCTGATCATATCCATACAACATTTCGTGTTTGACTGTATTTTAGTAGTATTGCTCGTGTAAGGCATAACACATTCTAGTTAAATTTAATATAAACTTCGTAATACATTCTATACATTTCTTACGTATATTTATACAAAAAAACTATACTGTATGTTTACTTCACGACTCAGTATTTTATAAATAGTTTGTCTAAACCTTTTGGTAAATCACATAAAAGTAACTTGCTTAATCATAAATAGCCTTATATAATACTAAGACTGCCCTATGTATATAATAGAAATAGACAATTTATATATGGCATATTTTAATTTCAATTACACGCTAATTTCATTTAACTAAAAAAATATATGTTGTTCTAACTAATGGTGTAATATTTACTCTAATTTAAAATTATAAGACTAAATTTATACTTTATTAAATTTATAATAATGCGGTATATATTGATTTTATAATTAGTAAATGTACTTTTTAAAATAATATTAGAAGTATTATTATGTTTGCTCCTCATATTCTTGCAAATGTCATACCTCGGACACCTTAACCCTTTTCCTCTAGGAATGGGACAAAGCGTGGCGTTGGAATTATGGGTGCCCTTTTGCGAGCAATACAGAGTCCTAAACCCCAATTGTCACACTGATCCTGATGGCCTTCTCATAAGGACTTTCTTTTTAGTAAGTGTATCTTAAGGGTGTCTTGCTGTGTTTCCATATATCCTCTATGACCATATTTCGATGGTGGAGGAGAAGTGATATTTTAATAATTTTAATTTATTTGGGTTGTTGCCTACCTCTTAGTATGAATCCTGTCACGAACAAAATATACAATATATAAATACAATATACAAATACAATATACAAATAAAGTATACAAATACAATATACAAATACAGTATACAAATGCAATGTACAAATACAATATACATATATACACTATACAAAATAATAAGCTTTTTAATTTTTAGTAAAAAAAGCTCAAGATTTTATAAATTTTTCGAAGCCAATTGTGTCTTTCGTAATGTCACTTTTCTATCATGTACATTATCAGTTTTGCTTTTCTTTACTAACCGTAGTATTTCTTTTATTTTAACGGTTGCATGTGGCCCCATTGATGACGTTTTTATTTGTTCTCCGGCAAGGGTTTGGTTATTTTGCTTTTTATGTGTAAATTACAGAATCTAAAATCCTATTTAGTTTAAAAAAATAATAAAACGCAAATAAAACTGTCAAATATCTTTTCTTTGTTGTTTTATCCTTGAGTCTTTTTCTCACAGTCTTAGTATGATCTGCATTAAGTGTGTGCAGTACCGTAAGTGGTATTAGTGGATTTTATTACCAAACCACCAAATCCATCTATTACGCATTTTTATTTAAATTGCTTTATGATTTGATTTTAAGTATTTATCATATATATATATATATATATATATATATATATATATATATATATATAGATAATTTATTTCTTGTGAATTCCAAACATTTGTAGACTTGTAATTCATTGAATAAAATATTACAGTTATTATAATTATTTATTATAAAGGAAGTGATAGGAGATTAATTATAATTTTGTTATACGTTGCCCATCTCACGACGAAGAACCTTTCACGCAGCATATAAAGTATTTTAACGTTCTAGGTAAATTTAACCTCCTACAGTCTAACATTTCTAAAACGAAACGATTTCATAGATAAATATAATATTATTTTAATGTGTAAGAACTTATCTTATTAATAACCCTACTATAATATGAATACTATGTTTTAAGGAAAAATGTAGTCACGATTTGAATGTATTTAAAATGATCTATTTTAATTCTAAATGTGAGTATAATATCTTTTACTTTTTGTAGGTTTTAAATATTTAAAATATAGTTTTACGTATTTTATCTTGTACTAAGTTCATACAAATTACTAAAATAGCACATTAAAACTGTTTTATGAATAGTTTTGTTTTTACGATTTTCCTGACATTACAAACATCTCCAATGTACTAAATTGAAACTATAAGTACATTACAGTGACGACAGGACACTCAATACTTGACACAGTTAATGACTTATAATTAACCTCTCATTTATTATAACGCATATTTAATTTAAATTTAAACTACTTAGGTTTAATTCCTAGGAACAGTAGTTAGTATAATGTGGAAACTCTGGGTGAGCTGAACAACTAATTAGGGACAACTTCAATTAGAGATTCAATTAGCTGATATACAATCACAAGGGAAAATTACAGGACGACAATTACTACCCTTCCTACACACAGTCCTGATAACTACCCACGTATCAGGAAACAGGTAAATTAATGGACATGAGAACATTTTTTAACTTACAATAATAATTTTTACTTGGTTGTATTAAAAATAAAGTTTTCTGCAAGTTTAACCTACATTAAACTAAAAAATATTTCATCAGTAAAAAAATATTGAATTTTGTACTCCTTATGATAAAAGTCCTCCCTATAACTTTTACTTATTCTAGGAACTATGCTCGATTACAGGCTTGAATATTATTTTAATTTTTTACTTGGTGTCAATTAATGGTAAATATTTTAAAATAATATAATATAAACATTTACTCTATTGCTAGGCCTTTACACGATTTTTAGATGAAGACTACATAGTGTTATTAGGTTATTTTAATGTGTACTCCACAAGAGATTAAAAAAAAAAAAAATAAAATTAAAATTAAAAGTGTGAAATGGGCCTTACATTCCTCAGTATTTTACATTACAGGTAATATTTACAAATAATTTAATAATAACTTTATATCTGTCCTACTATCAATAACTTATTATTAGGATATTTCGAAAACCTATTTTTATAACGTAATAAGGTATATAATTTAATTTATTGAACATACATTTATAGAACATGTTTTTAAAAATCAAAACATTTTAATATTTTAGAAACGTCAGTGATCAAACCCTAATATTTTCTAACAAAATTACCTTTTCAAGTGTTTCCATGTAATGAAAATATAAGGCAGTGATTTCGAATCACGACGTGTCTATAATACACTTTAAAATACAATATATTTATATAAAATGTATTAATATTTTACTTTGGTGAATCGCAATAGTGTACTGATACAATTGAACATTAAAAATCCTTGCAATTATTTGAATAATTTACTGTTATTATTATATTTATTATTAGTTTATTTTAACATATCTTACATAGCGCAAATATTACAAATATAGTCAAAATAATAGTAGCGAAGAATGTCTGCGTTTACACTAGGTACTAAAATATCATTAAATAAGGTAGTGCACTAAGATAGTTGCTATTTAAGTTATAACTGACATAATGATATGAGACCTACCACAATCCCCAATAATGCTAAGACCACGCCAACACCAAAACCACTCTTCACACTAAGCCTATACTCATGAATGTCTAATGCCACAATCCAACCAACTGATTGGCTGAAGTTAGGTTAGGACTAAGCCTACAATGATAGGATTTGTCTACTGTATAGTTTGAACATGAATTAGGTACTGAGTAGTCCTATGTACTCGTAGTAGCTGCAGCCTATGTAGAAATGTAATTGACAGTTTAAATGAATATTCTTCGAAAAGTTGTTTAGTCTAAGTATTATACAAACATATTATAAAATTGCGCATAATTAGGTATTACATATTTAATTAATTAGTAATGTTAACATCTACAATTAAATAAACTATATAAATCGAACAAAGTAAAAATAATAATCATAATAATGTTTATTACTAATAAAATAATAATTTTATGACAGAAACAGTTTTTATATTTTATTTCATCTTACTAAATACAGTATATCAAGCCCTACGTGTCATAGTGCTCTACGCCATGGGGCGAACGATAGAATGGGGTGAACGATTGTTCTAAATCTGCCACTTGACTGTGGTAAAGAGGTTTCCCACCAACAACAGTAACCATGGATTTACCAAAAATATTCTTTCAAGATACTGATATTTAATTTATTTATACGTTGATAGATATTTTCAAATAGGTTGTGACAACGTTCAACATACATAAATTAATTTTTTTGCAAACGAGGTAAAATTTAATCAATCTTTTTTTTGATAAGTACAACTTTATTACTATTGAAACATTTTATCATTATATTGAATGTAATATATTCTAACATATACTTGAATGGTATACTGTTTTACTATAACAGTTTACACTTGAAAGTATGAAATAGTAAATTATACGTACGTTTAATGATAATTAAGTTTATTAAATATAAAGACGTATTTCATATTTTATTCCACATACATTTATTCCAATCTGTACGATATTTTTAGGATAATCCAGATATTAATAAATATTACGTAGTTACAAATATAAAATTGCATATAAATAAACAAAATGCTATATGAACTAATTAATAAATGTTTTATTCAAATAACCTTGCTTTACTACATAAAACTTCAATTTATTAGTATCGTAACACGTTTTCAATGTCCAATCAATGCTACCAACTACTCTCCTAACTGTAAAAGTACTATATTAATATAATCATACTAAATCCCTATTCGTTTTATATATATATATAAACGTAATAAACTGGTTAAAAATGAATGTAATTTTATCGTACAATAGTCTATTATATGAATTATAAAATTAACTACTGAAGTCTTAAATGTTCTATTGAAAACAAAAAAATTCCTTTGAAAATGTAAACTGTATATATATTAAGTCTTTATGAATCTGTGTCTTTAAAAGAGACATCCATCTTTCATGTAATGAAAGCTCTTCAGTGTTGTACGACGTGCAAAAAGGTAGTGTTAATCATACTTAGCTGAGATCAAAGAGACAGATGAAGTAATTTAAAGGAGCTTGGATTACAGCAACACATCTCGAGACTCCAAACAGCCAGGAACGTGTTTCGTTAAGGATACGTTGCTTAAACATGCAGTGGATCTATGGTAATAATACGTCAAAACGAATGAATATACATCTGGATCATAATAAATGAATATTACATATATTTGAAAAGTTATGTAACAATTTTAAATTGGTTTATTGTTTTTAATATAGCAAAACTTTACGTAAAATGTTTACCATGTGCTTAAATAGTACGTTTATTGTTTTTTTACTTTTGGTTATAGGGAGTTTATACATTACGATGGGACATTTTTGTATGTCTTTACTAATATTTTAAAATATTTGTTTAATAAACCCTTCAAAAACCTATTTTCCCCTGGTGGCGCAGTGCTGTAACCCAGCTATTTGGGGACAAAGTGTTTGGAAGATTGTAGGCGATAGGTTGGATGCTCGGTCCTCTTAATACCAACATGGTGTCCGCTCAATGGTTGCTATCTGCGTGGACACTACTAGAGAAGTCTGGGGAGTCCATGTTGGGTGATAATCATTGTACGGATGCTGTGTGATGGAGATAACTGAGTATTAGGCTTGTCAATTAGCTAAAAATCAGACCAGCACTACGTGGTTCGGATTCCACATAAATCAGTAGGTCCCTTAATTGCCCTAGCTGTTGGGCTATTAATAAATTGCCCTTTCTGAGGAACAGTTGAACTCAGTTAGTAACCAGACTACACTCTTTCTACCCTCATATCATCATTCATATTCGCCTTAAAATACGCACAACGTTGTGTCTGCATCTCATATGTAAGAATGTATAACATTTCAATAGATTTTAAATCAGTCCAAAATAAGTGACAATGTGAAGATACCTTTAACCGATATAAATGATTTAATATTTGTGTACAATACTTAATTAATTATATTTTAATATTATTTTAATAACACTTTTTGCCAATGTATTCATACTGCAACCTATTTGAGAATAGTTTTGAAATATTCAAGGTTTATGGATAATTGATATGGGCCATCGCAAGAATGAGCTTACACCTAAAACTTGTGGTAGGCGTTCGACATTCAACAGCGCGTGAGTTGGTCACCACCCAACACAACAAGACCAGGAATAAGCACCTCTAGCTTATTCCTGTAGTTTTGTGAAGAATAATTAGAGGACAGGTAGACGCTGGAAACCATGACTCTAATAATTGGCCAGCAAAGTTGGAAATTTGTAATGATCCCAATTAATTATTGTTGATTGTTTTACTGTCTTTTGTAGTAACAAATGATTATTTAAATTTTAGAGTTAAAGTCTCTTTATCTCTTTCCCCCGTCCTCTCTTACTCTATTTATCTAATATACCTCCTCTAATTTCAAAGTTGTTCATATTTTATGCTAATGTAATTGCAATATTAAGTCCTTGCCACTTCAGTAGTGCTGCGTACTACCTCATTCTGTTTGAGGTTCGGTCATAGCCACATTATACTGTCACTGTTGCTTCCACAATCAGCAGCATTAGCAATTTACTGACAATGTTGTGAATGAACATTACATCTGAGAGTGTTCCATTTGCATGCAATGGATTAAATGAAAATGTATGTATGAAAACGTTGAGGGCCAAATAAATTTTAATAGCTCTGTTAATAAGCAGTTTAAGGTAAGAAAAAGATAAATAATTTCTTACTCATGTCACATCTTATGTTTATGTTATAAATACTGCATTATACTATCAAACTAATGTAATAAAACCAATAACAACAATTGGCTCGTTTTTGGTTTTATGTAATTCATGACAGTTTTATTTTTATTTAAATCTATGCTGAACCCCAATTTCTGAGACTACGTGACCAACGCATGCTAACTTGTTATTCTACATTGTTATTTATCTTGATTTGATCTAACTACGTTTTCTTACGCCATTTTATGACTGTCTTTACTCTCTCGTTATGTTCACCATCAGATTGTCCTGTAGTTACGTTATAATCTGCCTGGTTAATATCCCCAAGATTATCTACAAGTATTTTGGTATTGAATGGACTTCCGAAAGAGGATATTGAAAAGGCAATCTCACTAATAATTTACTTTCTAAGGGGTGCAAAGACGATTTATAGCATTATTGTGGAGGAGATCCTGCCAAACTTCATTTGTAGCAACAAGATTTTAAAAAAGTCCCCCCCTTTTCTAATTTTTTCAATATCCCCTAAACCAAAGTTAGCTGTAAAACTTTTATTTTCGATTGTTAATTAGGTTTTTTTTAATCTGGAAAAAGCCTTAATTTTTCCCTTTTATAGGAACAATCACTATTTTGAAGCTGGATCAGTCACAGGTTCTGTCACAACTTCCTTCTACAATATGTGCACATAATATTGGAGCAGTTATGGTGTCTTCTAGAGGCCATAGTTGAAGAGATCCTTACATGATAAACAATGTGTTTTAGTTAGTTCATACAGATCATATTCATGAAAACTTTGAGATACTGATTTTAAAGTGCTCCAGCGTTCACCAAATTCACGTTGAACGCGAGTCACTCCGGCCTAAAAAGGTACCTCTATTCAACAATGTATTGTTTTAAGGGAGAACATTAATTTTTCCTCTTAAATTGTATAAACGTTAAGATATATATCATTTAATTTGCAATATAAAACCAATTACCAAATTCAGAGGAATATATCAATGAATGTTAATTAATTAAAAGTCCACGCTGAGTCCTGACATGCGTAAAATACGTTGTCCAAATAATCCTCTACTAAGCTGTAATATAACAGTTAACCCTACATACCCGATTACAAACAATAACTATGGCTGACATCCAAACAACTCACAGTACATTGTTTAATTAAATGACATGTGATCAATTCGGTGTTGCATAATTCGATCGCTAAATTGAATGCTTCAACTTCAGGAAACGAGTTAGAACTCAATTACGAAGTAAAATAATGTAGAATAAGTTTACCCTTTAATGCCTGATTTGTAATCTATGTTTAATATTCAAACATAGAACCTGAAATATGTACATGTGTACCATTTTTAATAGATCTTTGACAGTAATTGTTGAACCATCGGAATATAAACTACTTTTTTGGTAACAAAAGTTATTGTTGGTAAATTCAATATATATTTTTTCTTATAAAAATATATTACTAATTATTTACAGTGAACTAAATAAATCACAAAATAATATGAACATTTGCAATACTTGAAAATAATAAGACAGCCATAACACCTTGACAAACAGAGGGAGAACATTTGTCAATAGTATTATTAAATTCTAGTGCTATGAATGAATTATATAAATATGTAAATTTTGATACAACTAAACTTATTTTTAAGCTAGGAGATCACACAGTTTTATTTGTCAAAACATCATGCTGCCACATATTGTTAAAGCAGAACTACCCAAAGGACGAATTCCCTGGTATGAAATGAAATTATATAGTTTTTATTGCTTTTTGACAATATGTACATATTGTACAGCAAAAGTCATAATATTAGTAATAATGGTCATACAAACTAATTATACATTAAGTGATGGGATAAAATAGCTATAATAACAATTTCAGCAAAGTTTATTGGGGGAGTTCATTCGTTCACAGAGTAACGCATTCATTCACTACAAACACTCTTCTACAGCAATAACATTCATACAGGATCTCTCCCGAGCCGTCTGCTAATTAGGGGTCTGCTATAAATTCCCCCCCAGAATAACAAGTGAGAGCCACTAAATAGCCTTTTAATCGAGAATTGAATTTGTTTAAATTTTGTCCCCTTTTAATATAATCTGGGAAAATGTTTATAATTTTGACACCTGCTACAAATGGTTTGCGTTCCAGGGCCGATGTACGGTGCCAAGCCACTCTAAAACTTTGACTACTTCTTGTTTCGTGTTAATGGATGTCGCTACCTTGTATTAAATTACATTTGAATCTACAATAGAGTGCAGTCTCCAAAATGTAATTGCAAGGCAGCGTTAGCAAACCTAATTCCCTGAAGGACTGTTTGCATGACTCTCTAACTTTTAATTTGGAAATTATTCGGATTGCTCTTTTTTGTAGCCGAAAAACTCTTTGAAGTTTATCCAAGGTACAGCTACCCCATAGTCATACTCCGTAGGTAAGGTGAGGGTAAATGAAACCAAAATAGGCCATTAACTGTACCTTAACTGTGCAACATTTTGAAATGTTTCTCAAAGCAAAAATACTAGAGGCAATTTTTGCACAAACGCTGTCAATGTGGTAGCTCCAGGTCCACGCCCTGTCAATGTGAACTCCCAGGAACTTGACAGAGTTTGTTTCATCAAGAATAATGCCATCAACCATTATCAGTGGCTTTAAGCAAGACTCTTGATCTCTTAAAGAAAAATGAATGTAATTTGTTTTTAATGGTTTTTAGATAAATATTCCCTTTCAAATCGCTGAACACAGGCATTAAGATTAGTGAACGCTTCAAGTTCAAGTGCAGGGATGGACTCAGCTTTGAAGCAGAGTGTTATATCGTCCTCATATTGAACGATATTTCCACTCAAGACAGAAGACCCTACCTCATTAACGTAAACCAGGAAGAGAACTGGGCCTATAATAGACCCCTGTGGAACTCCACAATGAACTCTTTTACTATTAGAAAATGAATCACCAATTTGAACACATTGACTTCTATCGTCCAAGTATGATTTGAGCCACGAGTAAGGAAGGCCACGAACTCCACATATTTCAAGTTTTGCCAATAGAAGGTTGTGATTGACACAATCAAAGGCCTTGGACAAGTCTAAAAAAACACCAACAGTTTTTTGTCTGTTTTCTAATCCGTCCAATACCAAATCGACCAGTCTGGTGACAGCGTCAATGGTTGTCTTTCCATGTCTAAAACCAAATTGGTCCTCGCTCAGAATCTTCTCTTTATCAAGAAAATCAAGCAGCCTGGAAATAAATACATTTTCAAAGATTTTGCTTGGAGCTGGTAAAATTGAAATTGGGCGGTAGTTGTTCAAGACCGTTGGGTCTTCCTTTTTAAACACCGGAACTACTTTTGCATTTTTTTATTTGGAAGGAAACAACCCCGTTTCGAACGAAGAGTTTATTATTTTCGTCAACGGGCACAGAATACTTTCAGTACACGGTTTTAATAACCACGTTGAAACACCATTGATATCCTCGGATAATTTAGGTGGCAGATTTTGAATCACCCGAGCCACTTCCGCTTCACACACAGGAGACAGCATAATGGACCTCAAAACCCGCCTCTCTTGGGTAGTGTCCACGTCCACGTTACACGATTTTCTATTTTGGTTCATCTGGACAACAGTTGAAAAAAGTTATTAAATTCCGTTGCTACTGATTTTGGGTCATCGTAGACATACCCATTAATATTTAACTGAATTGGTTTATTTGAAGACACGTTTTTGTGTTATTTATAATCTTCTAAGCAGCTTTGGAAAAGTTTTTAGCACCATCAAGTGTTCGGTTGCCTTCTAGGGTTTTGGCAGCCCTTATAACTTTTTTGTATGTTTTTTGTATCTATTGTAAAATTGTTTTAATAAAGGGTTATTCGAGTCTTTAGCTAAGACTGAGTAAAGTTTGAGCTTATCCCTAGAAACCAAGATACCACGCGTTATCCAAGTATTCTCTTTCCGTTTATTTTTAAAAGTTTGTTTACTTAATGGGCAACAGGTATTTATATGGAAGTTCGAACATTCGTTGAACGCATTGTACATATCATCTGTGCTAGAAAAATTGTCTATAAAACTCCAGTCTGCCTTGTTAAGTTGTGTTTTCAATAACGTAACGTTATGTGGCCGAAGAAGCCTTTTTAATGAAACGGTGGGTGGCTCCTCCTGCAGAGAGCATCCCGAGATTACTGTCTCCTGTGCATAATGGTCGGATATAACTAATTTTAGTACTGACACCGAGACGTTTTTTATGTTAGTGATTATATTATCAATGACTGTGCTCGAACTCGCTGTAACTCGTGTGGGCAAATTTAGAGACCGGTTCAATCCGTAAGATTGCAATAAGTCCCTAAACACGCTGGTCTTTCGATCAGCATGTTCCAAAACATTTATGTTAAAATCGCCTATAATTATAAATTGTTTGAAAGAAGAAGATAGCCGGTGGAGAAGAAGATCAAAACCCCGGAAAAAGGCACCATTGTCTCCACTTGGAGACCTATAAAGGCCCACGATTGCTACAATCCCCCAGGGCTCCACCAAGACTTCAAAACCGGCCACCACCAAGACTTCAAAACCGGTCACCACCAGATGGAGTTCTGAGCCTAAGTCTGAAATGATACATTTGAATTTAATTGGATATCTAATGAATATAGCCACACCACCTCCTTTGTGATTGGATCTTATAAAGGAGTATGCAAGTTCATAATTTTGAATCTTAAAATAACTTTTATTCTTCCCTTGTTCGTGTAGATTAAAAGCTTTGAACACTTCTAATGTTCTTTTAAAAAATAATACTCCTTAAAGTATAATCGTACTTTGCTTGTTTTTGATTTTACACACGACACTTAAAATACTTTGTAATTTAAATAAAAATTAAATATATTATGCATATTTAATATATAACTTGAATTATTTGTTCTGGCACTTGTTGATCGTATTTATCTGATCTAAAATATAACATATTATTTTAGGCAAAGTTAACTAAAAATTTACAGGAATTATTAAGGTATAAAAATTAAAAAATAAAATAAAGAACAATGAAGAAATCTTTGTTGCATTATATTAAATTGGACAATAATACAATAGACCATAAAGGTGGTAAAACAAATTTAATTTAAGGGAAGCTATTTGTTTTTAATTATTTAATTTTACACTCAATTATTTTAGAAAGGACTTTATAAACTCACTGATTAAAATGACAAAAACGATGCACTAACCATTAAAAATATATTAAAAATCAAGAGGTCATTATGCACAAACCTAGTAGGCCAGTACTAACTAACTTATTTGAACTTACATTTCAAAAGGCCCACGTGAAAAAGAATCATATGATAACGAGAGCACAATATGAACTATAAATATTTATGTTATACTTTTTGTAAGGTAAACATTATGGTTACATTGTAACGATTGGTCGTATACATTTGTAGGGTTGGTGGAATCGGCTTTTAATAACCTTGTAAATATAAGGAGGGGGGTTGTTCTTTCAATAATTGCCTCCATGTGTATGTTTGGTGGAATGACTCTTCTTTAACCTTTTTACACCTGCAGTGCAAACTAGTGTATATTTACTTGAACAAAAATTCATTTACTTGAGGATTCTTTTATATAGAGTATGATTTATTATATTCTATCTATATTTTATTATTACTAAAAATATGCATTGTTGGCGATATGTGTGAATAAAAAATTTTAAACTACCTATGATGATCGAGTATATACTTTAGAATCACTTACATAAACTGACTCTTACATGTAGCCAATGATAACAACAAACTAGTAGTGATTACTTTTATTTATTTTATAATGACAAGACTAATGCTCAGGTTCATGCTCAGGATAATATCCAAACATTGGATTTTACAAATAATGGATAGTATAGACACACCAGTAGTCTTTTTGATCAACAATTTTAGGTTTTTGTGCTCAAATATATGACGAATTAAAATCAATTAAGTGGTAAAATACAGTATTTATTAACTCTTTTATAGAATGTCTAGCGTCTGGAAGTAGATTTTATGTTCAAGAAGTTAAGTTAATGTGAAATTACGTTTATAATATAAGGAAGAGCCCCCATAACCAACTCCTTAAAAATTTAAAGTTCACTTAATTCATATAGTTTTCAATAACAATAACTAATCAAAATGATGCAGTTCTGCATAAAAAATGTATGATTTTAATATATACATAATTTAAGTGAACATTTCCCTGTGATTTTATATTCATACGTGCACGTGAGGTTTTTCACAAGTCTTCAATTATGTCTAACAGCAATATGTAATACTTTAGAGGCTTTGCTATATCAATTTATAGCATTATATTAGATTTATTATAAACATTTAAAATCTTTAACAAATTAACTATATGTTGTATTTGATTGTAATATCGTATTTAATATGTTATTATTAATTTCTTTAGTCTGTAGTGCTACACGGTTACTTCTTAAATATGTAATTAACTTATCAGCATGGATTACAAGAAGCTATTAGGCTGATTGCGAAACTTGTAAGGTTACGCAGAACTATTGAGTTAGTTAGGGACAACGTCGATTAGAGATTCAATTAGCTAAATTGGAACTACAAGTGTCAAATTGGTGGACGGCAGTAACGAGCCTCTAAATCTGAGCACCAATTACATAGGCTATGCATATGATGGATGGAAGATAGGAGTAATAATTAAGTGAAAACTACCTCTTAAGTTAATTTACTTGAGTAAATTACTAAATAAAGTAAACTAATACTTGAGAAAACTGTAGAATCTTTTTCGTTTGAATTATTATAATGTGTAAAAATAAGTCCATTTTAACATAGTGTGGGTATAGGGGGTCCATGGGAGAGGTATGCTGTTACAGGAGTATTTTAATGTAATACAACGTATGAGGTAATAATGCCCCTTCGGAGTAGTTTTGTTCCTCTATGATTATGAGAATTTAAATGATTTCTTTCTGTGATACCATTTTGATATGAAATTATCATGAGAAAGTTAACTTCTATTTGTTCATTACAGTTACAGTTGCGATTATAAACCGTTTATTCGTTTTCTTTTTTTTATACGTGTATGTATAATAGTTATACAAAAGTTTCGCAATCCTGTATCAAATTTTTATTTCAGGCTAACCAGATTTTACAAGTAAAATGGTACGTTTAACTTTATTTATTAGGTGAATAAGAAAACGAAGGTATAATTTTCTTTTCCATATGTATATTTTTTATCATCTAGTGACTGCAAAACTTAAACAACTATAATTTTGATTCCTTCAGACTAAGAGTGGTATTAGTGATATAATAATGCAAAGTATTTTAGAAACGTGTTTAACATTCCTTATTTAACTATTTTACCTTGCAATGTTTCTATGTAAACTATTTAATATTATATATTTTATTTTTCATATTTTACTGTTATTGAGTGACGTTTTGTGTGAAAAAAAGTACCTTAAAAAAGGTTGACGTAGTATATTAAAATTGTAGGATGCATTAGGATGAATTACTATTTTCTATTATATTTTCAAAACCAGTTTTTTTTAATGAAACTTTAACAAATACAAAAATGATTAGTTAAAATGTTACATAATCGCATAAAGAAAAGTATTTATAATTAAATAATGTACAAGAGGAAATTAAATTTAATAGCTTGTTTTTGTTATTATAACTATAAATAGGCCTTAGTTTGTAAGATTATAATATTTCAACGTCACCTTGAAACGTCTTTAATAAAAATTTTAGTAAAACTATTTCTAAGTAACGCAATTCTTATTGTTTTAAAATGTAAGATGTTTTAAACAATGTTTAGGTTCTTGGATAAATTAAATATGTTTGGAATCGTTACCAGGTTTATACATTCTATACCAAGGCTAATTATAGGAAGCAACAGCCAACATATTTCACACGTACATTGGTATTAGCCTAACTAACCACTTACACACGTACAGTGGCCCTTACCTCACCCATCTACCCATGCACGTACAGTGGCACTGACCCTTTCGACCATCCATACTCGTACATATAACACTTTTTGTACGTGTAATTCATCAAAAAAAATTCTACTGTTTTCTCAAGTATTAGTTTACTTTATTTAGTAATTTATTCAAGTAAATTAACTCAAGGGGTAGTTTTCACTTAATTATTATATTGACCCGCCCCCTTACCCATACATGGAATGTGGAATTGACCTACCCAGCCATCCATTATCGTAAAGTGATATTGACCCACCCACTCACCCATACATGTATAGTGGTACTATTGTATGGTTTAATGTAAGCTGTGCAAGAAAAACAGCCAACGTTTTAGTCCACTTACTTATCTTGACAAATTTAATGGTTCGTTCTTCCTGTTACATTCTTTTGTAACGTTCTTAATTGTATCAAGGGAATCACTATTATACTATTTAATATGCTATTATTTCCTTTCTGCAAAATTATTAGTCATGAAGGTTCAAAGGCATAGACTATTTGTATTACCCTAGAATAAATAAGTTTAAAATCATACCCTAGAACAAATTAGGTGTTTTTTTTGTTTTTTTTTTTGTTTTTTTTTAATCATTCGTTAAGGTTGAATAGTTTTTGAAAAATATCAAGCTCTACATCCTAATCCTGTTTATTATTTACTATGGTCTTCCTTTTTAAGATTGATTAAGATTAATTTTAAAAACTACTCTTTGCCACATGTTTAAGACTGCATTTACTTACATAAGCCTGCAGTGAATTTCAATATGATTGATTTGTTCCCTGCTTTAAAATGCTTTTTGTTTGAAAAGAATAGACATACGTGTACACTGTAAAAGGTTTTTTTCACAAAAAAATATATTCTAGTTTTATTTCATATTACTATTCTTAAATGAATATTCAGTTTTTAATCTCCAAATTTCTCAGTATATATTAAACATTGTTAAGTAAAAGTGACCAAAACAAAGGAACGTAACTAATCGGGGCTGTACATTAGAATAATTTAGCAAATAACAACATATGTTAATTATAATTAATTATAATTCTCATCCATACCTATTATACATTTTGTAGGTTTAGTTTTATTATGAGGTGAAGTATTTTTCAGACACTTACACTACAAGAATAGTTAATTTAATTAGGTATCCGTATGGCCAGGCCAACTTGTTTATTTAGAACATTATATATAACATTTAAAAAAAGTAAATGTTTATCAACAGACGACACAGAATAGAATGGTAAATACTAAAAACAAATCCTTGAATAACAAGATTTATTTAGTAGGAAGATACCAATTGCTTATATTGACTCATATTGCCACTTGTGTAGGCATAATTTTAAAATTGGATAAATGAAGATTGGGAATGGAATTTGTTAGTTGAGACAATTTATTGATTTTTTATAAGGACTAACTTTTTTTAGTTTAATAGTTGGCATAGGTCTGCAGATACTTTTAAAATTATCTGCTATATAATGACTAAACATTATAAAAATCATTTTGAGCAAAACGAACACTAAAGTGAATTTGCGTCTAACTAATCGTTTGGTTTTCCTTTCTTAACATTTTAGCAGTATGATTTTATTTACTTATTTCTTGTGTGTAATAAACAGTACGAGTTCATTTAAAAGTAAATCCTTGTATTTAGCAAGTAATCGTAGTACTGTTTAAATCCATTGTGCATTGAAGGTTTTATGCATTACTCCAGTTATAGTTTTTATTTTTTTATTTTTTTTTATTTTTCTTAAGTCACATTGGATCACGTTGTCATCAGAATAAATTATGTGAAGCTCGTTAAGAGTTATAAAAAGTAAAAAAAAATAAAAAAATGTTTACTTATGAATTATTATAATAGCAATTTTAATTACTACGGTATTAATTTTATCTATAAAATGTACTGGTAATGCCAATTTTTGACTGTCATTGAGTGAAGTCTGTTAGTGTTCGGTTGCAGGAAAGTGAGGGAAGTGGAAATTATACGTTTATCTAAATATTGGCTAAAAAGTAGTTTTTGAGTAATTTTGTTTTTCTAATTTAGTGATAGTATAACATTAGTACTCTAATAGGATTAGAAATAAGCTCGATGATATATACAATGAGGTCTTTACGATATACATTTATAGTGTTATTACATTGCTATACATTATCATTATTCATACATTTATTGACCAAACATATTGTAATGGTATATTTACATAGTTAAACTGTTAGATAATGTACGAAGGCTATAGGACATTTTCCCTCTAACTACAATGTTGATACTAATGTATTGTGAGTTTCTACTGTAATGTATAAACACACATTATACTAATGGATCAATTGTTTATGGATAGCTGAACTCGATGCGTAGTAATGATACTTATACTAGACTAATTAACTTAACAATAAAATAGTTTATGTCAGTTTATCCAGCACCAGTTGATATATTAAAACTAATGCAGGTAATTCACATAAATAAAGTATAATTACATTGATGTTACCGCTATAACAATTTTACCCACCTTGCAACTCAATAATACATACAAATACAAGTGTATTTACTACCATAAAACTATCCAAAATAAGATATAACTTCTAATTAATGATGTTTTTTTATGAAAAATCTTATTTCCAAATGTTTTATATTGTGTTTGGTTAGTTCCTGGTTCATGATAAAAGCTAAATTACAGATAGTGAAGCTTAAGTAATTTAAAAGTAACGTTAGGCTCAAAAGCATATAATATAAAATCCATAGATATTGATATAACTAAAATACAAGTAATACAATTTTGACCTTATCATCAATAATAAAAAAATTAAAAAATTAAATCTGAATTCGTCGAGCCTTTTGTGTTATAGTTTTTAGGCACGTAAATTACAATCGTGAATAAAAAAATATAATAATAATTTGTTGTATGGTTACATTAGTATGTATTTAATAACGTTCTAAAGCTATAAAGATCCAAAATCAGCCCAATAATATTGAAAAAAATATTTAAACAATAACCCCCAATATAGTGTTTTATTAAATAATTTTAACTCGAATACCCTATAATTTCCCCATGTATGAAGTAAGTTTATCATAAAAAAAAAATATATATATATATATACAAAAACCTAAAATAGAGTAGATGTTACAGTCCTAAAATATACCTTACAGAATTCCGTACTGACAGAAATTTTAAAATTACATAATGAGGTAGAGCATTACGCCATATGATTGACAGTGGATAAGAAAATGATTCCATCGACGAGGTGTAAAAGTTCACAAGATGGCAGATTTTGTTTCCTTCTCTCGTCATTCTGGGAGAGAGTGGAGTTAGTACTTTGTGCCACAAATGCTTAATTAAAAAAAGGTGGTGTAATATTTTATCTGATGGGACTCTGAAGCTGATTAGTTGAAGTAAGAAAAGTGGAAAATAAACAGCGCAATTTAAAATTATACAAATAAATATGAGATCAGCTACAAGACGTTTGGTAGCAAGTGGTGTCATTTCATGGTTACCTTCAATTTCAGAAATTTGAACATTCGTGTAGAAAAATACATTCTTCATTACAAATAGTCTTATAAATCTTCTCTGGATAGATTGGATCTTATTAATATGCCTCGTCTGTTATGGAGACCATAAGGAGGATGCATACTATAGATTTGGTCGCACTAGAGCTTTATATAGTATGGCCATTGTCCTGGAATCGAGGCCAAATCTGGCTTATCACAGAATAAACCCCAGCATCCTAGATGCCTTAAAGCAAAAAGCCTCAATATGACAACTGAAGTCCAGAGAAGAATTCCAAGATCTCTTATAACATAGCTCATTTCGATCATATTACCATATAAGTCAGTAATGATTGAGGTTTTATTTCTGTTAAACGTAATGTGTTATACTTTATATAATCATCTTATTAATTTCACACCACCTGGTATCTGTTAAAGAGAGTCCAGTAGCCCTAAAAAGTCCTCTTCACATCGTATATCCTGTTAAAGAGAGTCCAGTAGCCCTAGAAAGTCCTCTTCACATCGTATATCCTGTTAAAGAGAGTCCAGTAGCCCTAGAAAGTCCTCTTCACATCGTATATCCTGTTAAAGAGAGTCCAGCAGCTCTAGAAAGTCCTCTTCACATTGTATATCCTGGTAAAGAGAGTCCAGTAGCCCTAGAAGGTACTCTTCACATCGTATATCCTGTTAAAGAGAGTCCAGCAGCCATAGAAAGTCCT
The DNA here is from genome assembly GCA_035578905.1 of Stictocephala bisonia. NCBI lineage: Eukaryota > Metazoa > Arthropoda > Insecta > Hemiptera > Membracidae > Stictocephala > Stictocephala bisonia. Next base: position 901,612 of record JAQJVL010000116.1, on the reverse strand, counting down.
CTTCACATCGTATATCCTGTTAAAGAGAGTCCAGTAGCCCTAGAAGGTCCTCTTCACATCGTATATCCTGGTAAAGAGAGTCCAGTAGCCATAGAAAGTCCTCTTCACATCGTATATCCTGTTAAAGAGAGTCCAGCAGCCATAGAAAGTCCTCTTCACATCGTATATCCTGGTAAAGAGAGTCCAGCAGCCATTGAAAGTCCTCTTCACATCGTATATCCTGGTAAAGAGAGTCTAGTAGCCCTAGAAAGTCCTCTTCACATCGTATATCCTGTTAAAGAGAGTCCAGTAGCCCTAGAAAGTCCTCTTCACATCGTATATCCTGTTAAAGAGAGTCCAGTATCCCTGGAAAGTCCTCTTCACATCGTGTATCCTGTTAAAGAGAGTCCAGCAGCCCTATAAAGTCCCCTTCACATCGTATATCCTGTTAAAGAGAGTCCAGCAGCCCTAGAAAGTCCTCTTCACATCGTATATCCTGTTAAAGAGAGTCCAGCAGCCCTAGAAAGTCATCTTCACATCGTATATCCTGGTAAAGAGAGTCCAGTAGCCCTAGAAAGTCCTCTTCACATCGTATATCCTGTTAAAGAGAGTCCAGCAGCCCTAGAAAGTCCTCTTCACATCTTATATCCTGGTAAAGAGAGTCCAGCGCCCTAGAAAGTCCTCTTCACATCGTATATCCTGTTAAAGAGAGTCCAACAGCACTAGAAAGTCCTTTTCACATCGTATATCCTGGTAAAGAGAGTCCAGCAGCCCTAGAAAGTCCTCTTCACATCGTATATCCTGGTAAAGAGAGTCCAGTAGCCCTAGAAAGTCCTCTTCACATCGTACATCCTGTTAAAGAGAGTCCAGCAGCTCTAGAAAGTCCTCTTCACATCGTATATCCTGTTAAAGAGAGTCCGGCAGCCCTATAAAGTCCTCTTCACATCGTATATCCTGTTAAAGAGAGTCCAGTAGCCCTAGAAGGTCCTCTTCACATCATATATCCTGTTAAAGAGACTCCAGTATCCCTAGAAAATCCTCTTCACATCGTATATCCTGTTAAAGAGAGTCCATCAGCCCTAGAAAGTCCTCTTCACATCATATATCCTGTTAAAGAGAGTCCAGTAGCCCTAGAATGTCCTCTTCACATCGTATATCCTGTTAAAGAGAGTCTAGCAGCCCTAGAAAGTCCTCTTCACATCGTATATCCTGTTAAAGAGAGTCCAGTAGCCCTAGAATGTCCTCCTCACATCGTATATCCTGTTAAAGAGAGTCCAGTAGCCCTAGAAAGTACTCTTCACATCGTATATCCTGTTAAAGAGAGTCCAGTAGCCCTAAACATCATAAATATTTAACAAAAGCAGACGAAGGAAATATATATTATGATAAATGTAGGATCAATCAAGTTCGATGGGATTTTTCTATAAACTTGCATCAATAAACAAAGTTTATATAAAAACATATTCATAATTTACAATGTTAACAATTTATTAACCTTATGTTTTTAAATTAAATTTATATTTTGTTATATTCATGAAAAACCAATTGGTAGTTGTACAACAAAAATAGCACGCAAAAATATTTTAGAATACATATATTACACCACGTTTTTCATGTATCTGGTACAAAAAGAATCACAATAACGTAAAACAATTAATTAAATAATAAAATAAAATGTATTAAGTTCCTTATTGTACCCAATATATTGTGGGTAAGCAGTTAAATTTACTGATACTTTTTGTTAACATTCATAAAATTAATCAAAATAAGTGTGTGTGAATTGCTACTTGTATGGACCTATTTTATGAATTTCAGAACTATCAAAAACATTTTAACGGTCGAATCCTGTGAAAAAATTTTATTTATTAACTACTATAATAAGTAGTGTGAATTTTACTTGAACTGGGACGTATATTATTATCAATGCAAACTTATGGTTAAGTGTATGAAATGTCTTAATATGGAGTATCTGTAAATTAAAAATAAATAGGTTTAATTGGCCAGGACGGACAATAGACTACAGAACGTCAGAAACATGGCATTAGTTGACATATTATCTGCTACATTTCCACAAAACTAGTAAAGTGACAGAACAAATTATGTTAACCACTTGTTATAAAGATGGAAAATGTGAAATTTACGTGAAGAATAAAGCATGCAAATATTAACCATTCTTTCAGTCAAATCGTTCAGTTCTATATTTAAATACGAGTATTTAAGCAGAAAAAATATGTGATATTTTATATGTTTGTAAGTAACCTACATGAAAAAAAATCTTTTTTTACTTAAAATTATAGAAGAGTGAAATAATGATAAAAACGGCAATATAGTTATAAGAAGGTAATGTTTATTTTGTGACAATATTTTTTTATTATGTATATTTTTTTTAATGCTTTGATGTTATTTGATTTTTATACTTCATATATTTTCATTTTAATTTTGATTTAATTATTTAATAATCACTATAAAAATCATTGTAAACTATCATTTTCCTGTATTTTTCTCCTTGCGCAGTAGCTTTAGGGTTTTGTTGTTAACTATAAATAAGTGATCGCATATATTAACTTATGTTTGAAATAATTTTCATTTTAGTCACTGCTGGCATATTTATAATAATCTTCTAAAGTACCTTTGCTTAATTGTCACTTCCATTATAATTTCATTCTCCTTATTAATCTTTTTATACTGGATTATATTTTTCTGCTCAGCTTATGATTGATTAAGTTTGTAATCATAAAAATATTAAACTGTTTTTATCACTATAATGTTGTTTGTTATTCATTATTTTACTTATAATTGTCGTAGTTAAGCCATCGTATGCTTGACATACAAAATAAATATAATCGTAAACTTCGTATAATTCGTTGATCTTAAAAAATAAATTTTGATTTACTGTTGTTTATGTAATCTTTTTTGTTAAATACTCTTAGATTGTTTTTATTTTTTTTTTTTAATACAGCACCTTTAAGTAAAACATATAGTGTACTGAAATAAGTAATTATACTGTACTGTTCATTAAATAATGAATTATAAGATGCAGCTTACTAAAAAGATTACACCTGTCTAATTTATGACCTATAGAAATAACATACCATGTCGTTTTGTTAGATCTACTACTCTTTGTAAATATTGAATATTCATTAGGGAGACGCCGTTATGGGCTAATATGAAATATGCGATGATTGTAGATGAATTAGTGACGTCATTGTTTCAAACTAAGGTTGACTGTCCCTTAGAAAAATTTATTTGTTAATAGCCTAATATCCAGGGCAACTGAGGAAACATCTGAAACCTGACTACCACCCCAACATGGACACCCCAGATTTCACTAATAATGGCCACGTCAATGGCAACCACTGAGCGGACGTCATGTTGGTACTAAGAGGACTGAGCATTGAACCTTTGAATATGAAAAAAATTGAAGTAGTTTTTCTTGCGAACTATTGGGGTAAAAAAATATAAATATCTAAAAATAAAGCTTACTCCGGTTCATTTGTAATGGAAACTGCAACAACTTACGTAGGACTCGGAAATATTAACGTTACTATTTTATATTATTGTTCTTTATATAGTAGAAGTGAAATATATGTTATATTTGAACTTTAAATAATCAAACAATTAATACGTAAGACTAAAAAAAAAAAAAATCAAATAAAAATGAATATCACGGTTTTAATATACTGGATAATAGTTTCAAAACACCTTACCTCTTTTGTGAATGTAACGTGAATTTAGTGCACTAAATTCAACAGACAATGAATGTATCACCATAATTGTTGGGTATTAACTACTGTTCCAAACTACTGACTATACTAATGAGTTACACACTCCTCTATTGTTATAGACTAAGACGGAAATATGAGACTTTGAATCTGACAACATCAGTTAATGAAGGCTGGAGACACTCTAGTTGTATAAATTGTTTTACACTGTGAAAACAAATATATGAATATTGTTTCAGTATTAATACTATTTTTTTAATATGATTGAAAATGTTAACTTACATGCAAGCACCATTGTGAAACCACAATTCTATAAAAGAATTAATTTTTAATAATATGTCTTTAAAATGTAACATAAAGATATGTACAGTATGCTATTGCATATGTTGTTAAAATAATACGTTTTGAATCGTATAACATAAATTCGATTCAGTATTTAATAGCAATCGAGTAAAAATGGAACTAGTAGTTTTTAATCATTAGACAACTTCGTCTTTCTTTACATTTACATCTTGTTGAAAATGAATGTAATTTTTTTAATTTACCAAACATTTTGTTTCAAAGAAAAAACGTTGTTATTATATGTATATATATATATATATATATATATATATATATATATATATATATATATATATATGTATATATCAAAACGTTCCCTCATATTACTTAAAAATGAACAACAAATACAGACTTACAACAAAGAAGTATGACAAGATTTAAAATGAGTAATTTTCCGGATTGAAAACTATGAATAAATTCTCAATGAGGTAAGATAGAGTGATATAATAGTACTTTATCTGACACGAGAATATATTAATCAATATTCGTTTAATTTTTAACGTTACATGTAAATTATAGTGCGATAGCATTGCTTCTAAAAGTTTTATCTTCTAGTAAAATGTGAAAATTACTATATAAAGTTATAATTAAAAAAAATTCTTCATAAAAATGAAATTTTCTCTGCGTAGGCCTGAATATTATGTGTGATTTCAGGGTCCTATCCATGTAAACTTTTAGATAATAACAGCAGAATAATTAGTTTTTATAATAAATAACATACAAATTTAAAAGTAGTTGCGGTAGTGTTCGAAAAAATCCAAACTGTTGATTTCATAATTAACTGGCTTTGATTTATCTATTCAATCAATAAATCAATTTCTTTATTTACACAAAAGTAAAATACATAAAAATACATAGAAAGTAAATAAATAAAGTACAAGGACATATGTTATATAAATTATACGTGAATTAATACTTATTATGGTTGAATTCGGTTACATTATTAAGTTCCTCTTTTTTAATATGTTTTTTAATTAGACTCTAAAGCAATTTTCTTTAATTATTTCATTTAAGGGGGGGAGGGGGGCTAGGTGAGAGTTGAACAGTCAGATGCCACTTATAAATGAATGATTTTTCATAAAAGGAAGAACGGTGTTTTAGTATCGGGAAATTTTTGTATTGCTGATATTGAAGTTATGTTCAGGTTTTTCCTTTATTGAATTGATCACGGTTTTTCATAATAAATTTTAACGTTTTTAAAATATACATAAGACTTACTTAAATTGGAAAGTACTCACATTTTACTGTGGATAATATAAAATGTATGTTGATAAACATGTATTAGTGGTGATATATTATGTGTGCTTGTCTATTACATAATGCAGTAATATAAATGGACATTTTTATTTTGAAAAATCATGTTTGCATTGATAAGAAAGACTTCTGGCTTTGCTTTAAATTAAATTTTATATAATACTATACAGTAAAAAAATTATGCTATTTTAGAACGGCCTTATAACCGTTATATTGAACTAAAAAACAAGCTATTATAGATTTATTCTTGCAAGCGTCACTCAAAATCAACAATATATTTAAATTGTTTTAGTATTATTGTAACTATTGACTCTAAAATATTTACAGATCTATTTCCAAGTGATATTTTAAATCCTACTGTTGTTTTCTTTTCCTTGTATTTAAATAAAATAAATGCACCTGACTTGTATACTTCAAAAAAATGTTATCGTTTGTTGTTTTTTAAATGTCATTAATACAAGCATACATTGTTCTGTAGTCTAAGATTACGACTATTTCAAAAATATCTACCATAAAATTTAAATTTACAGTTATTATTTAATTCGTATTTTACTTGCAATACAACAGTTTACATTAATCCGTATAGTTTAATTTCATTCTACTTATATAATAAAAGTTTATAATTATAAATAAGTATAAATATACAGTGAAAAATAACCATTGTCATGATTTTTCTGTCTTTAGCTTTATAAGAAATTTATCGCTTTTTTTAATATATAAGAATATATCATTGCTTCATTGGGTGTAATATAATAACAATTCTGTTTAAAAAGTCAAAGAACATCTATAATAAAACAATATGATATTAAGTTAGCAGGTTATTGTGATTATTTATCATATTATTTATTTTTATAAAACAAATATATTCTATTACAATAGTGGAATTAAATTCAAATTGTCATTTACTTAAGTTTATTACTATCATGCTCTAATCTGCACTCAAAACTTAACTTTATTTTTTAGGTCAATAATTACTGAATCTTATTTAATGTAACAGTATCATTAGTATTTTAATATAACAATGATAATATGTCATTTGTCTAAACTAAACTAAAGTTGTAGTAATTATTTCAGTATTTGTTGTTAATAATAGGTATGAAGGATTGTGTGTGGTAACTAAAACATGTCAGAACCGTATGTTTTAGTTAGTCTTAGAACGTTGTTGTTGGAATTTGAGGCATAATTGGTCAGATATAACTAATTTCCAAGATACTCTTTGCTATGTAGAATCATAGATAATAAGAAACATTAATAATATTTAATTCTTCATAGTTCGGAACATTTCCATTTAATTAAATAAACAATAAAGCGAAACTTTATAAATTAGTATTTTTTTTTAGAATTTGACCTAGGATTCCCAATTTAACTTTGTTCCTTGCTTGCACACAGTGTTCAACCGTCCAGAACGAACAAGTCCTGTAACATTCCTGGTCCTAACTGATGTAGTCCTAAGTAGTTGCGGACCACAGAGCTGGTTATTGCGTACTAAGACATTGGGAGTTGTTACATTTAAACGTAAAAGATAAATATTGTTTAATAATGATCCGCTCATATAGACAAATGAAAATATCTGGTAATAAAATGGTTTGATAATTTATTCATTTTAAAGTAAAACTACTCGTTGAATGCAGGCCTGTGCGTGAACTTTATTCAACGAGTGAATTACCGTCCGTAGGCTAAATGGGATTTCGAACTTTTGATCATGCCCTCCGCAGTCCAATGCCCAAGTCATTGAGCCATTACGCCGGTGAGCTTCAGATTGAATTCAAATTTAAAATAATTTATTATTTCAATAAATGATTTTCAATTTGGATTGGCGGGTAACTATAACTATGAACGGGTAAATATAACTATGAATGGGTAACTATAACTATGAACGGGTAACTTTAAACGTCACCAAATTTAACTGAAATGCTGATGCTTTTTTTACTTCAAATATCTTTTAAACTCTTTCGTTAACAGTTGATATCTCTTATATTTGATCTTTTATTCTAAATTATCATTTAATTTGATAAGGGGCAGTGACGTTCATAGTAACACTAATACTATAAGCAAATATGTATTCCTTATTGAGCAACACAGAACACCATCCATCGCAAGTGGGTGTAAAACTAATTAATAACTTGCCACATGAAATGAAAATCGCTCCTATTACAACAAGGCCCGCTGGAGAAGCAATCTGTTGTCTCAAGCATTTTACAGCGTGGGAGAGTTCCTAGCACACGACTGGCAGATCAACATAATTATTAGTTGGATATAACCCGTTGACTGTTGTAAGTGTAACAGGCACTTTACGTAGCTGGCTGAATTTCATATTTGAATGTATGATTGTGTGTGATTTTAATGAATGAATGACCAAGTTAGGGCCATCAGTTTATTTATGTCAGTGTCATAGAGTTTGTGATTTCTCGTTTGCTTTTGTTTTTGTTATACACAATAAAGGAGTCATAATTATTATATTCGTAAAATTGATTTTGTAAATAATTAAGTAATATGTATACAGTAACACTATTATAGAAATAATAGAATCTCTCTGGTTCGTCAAGAATACCACTCCGATCTCAGGTAACCAAATAATGATATAATCTAGATTATCCTAGAAAATACATTAGACAATGAGTCTGATTCAACTACATGTCCGTTTATCACACTAATACGTCTTTTTAATATCACTATTTATAATTAGTTTGCAACTGCCATTGAAATATTATGAACATGATATTGGTTATTACATTTAATTTAAATAACATTCTTAGAATTATGAAGAATAAAAATACTCTACGAATAATCAAGAACATTGAAAATGCTGAAAGTGACTGTTTTCAATCACAATTTAATCTATCTTGCTCAATAAATTCTGATCTATATTTAGAGGTTCCACAATCATTGTAAAGTCACAACATCAACAAACATTGATTATCAAATATGATTTGTTACGATAAGTTGCGTACTGGTGTTTCAGTAAATGAATATGAAGAACATGTTTTACGTATTTAAGTAATTATTCTAATGTATGTTCAATGTTGTACACACACCACGTATATGAAGGTACACTCACTAATATAATATGATATTTTCAGTTAAATGATATGTGAATATATTTTCAACATACACTACATTATATATCATTTAACTAAAATAAACAAGCTGGAAAATACGAAAATATTATTTTTGTTAGTTAGATCTGAAATACGTTAGCTTATTTAAATTGTACAATAATCTCCTTAGAAAACAACAGGTTTGAGTGTTGTATTTTAATAATACTTCCAATTAAAAATTTAACCAAAAAAATAATGTACAATTATGTGTATAGTGCGAATAAGCATTGCTTCCAATCGTTCTGCACCCACCACATTTGAGGGATTTTACACTTCATTATATATAACTACAATAGATATTCCATATATTAGGAATATTTTTGCCTGTTATTTTGTCATTGAGTGAGGCCCACCACCGCAGCTGGTTTAAACTGCATTACATTTATATGGTACTACACTAGCACTACTGCTACAAGTCAAAAAACAGCTGATATTTTGAGGCTCAAAATTTAATAACAGTGGATCGGAAATATATTTGTGTTTAAAATCAATGGTTTTACCCATTTTACTTATTCTATTGTAAAAGTTAACCAATGTCCGAAGCAAAAAATCGTATAAAATATATTTTTCATACAAAATAAAATTTGACACCTTTTCAGTATGTAATTTAATACTTTATTGATAGTCTTCATATATTAAGCAATACTTTGTTCATGTAAAAATTACTGTTCATTTTTAGCCTTCATGTTTACTGAAGTTTTTGTAGGTAAATGAAAATTAATTAATTAGTGTTATTTTAAAGAAGAGGAGTAAGTAACTAAATGAAATAACTCAATATGTAAATATTGAACTAGGCCCTATATACATCCTATTTGCTCAATAAAGTTAAAAAACTAGTTTATTAACATCTATTAAATCTTTTATTTTTTTAGTTATTGTTATTTTATTGATTTTTCCTACAACATTGCCTAAGTGATAATTCAGCGTCTATGCCTTTGGACTGTGGATTGCTATGACCATGGTTCGAATAAACACTCAGTCAATTTTAAGCAATTAACTTGTTGAATGTAGTTCAAGGAGAGGTCTATCGGCCCATATAAAATGTGAAATGAAGTTAATGTTTTTTCAATAGACACATATGCTGAATGAATAACTTAACTGAACTTAACTTACGGTCAGATGTACTTGCGGAAAATTATTAAATTCCAGAAATATTTTTGATTACTCTACGATATATGAATTTCCTTTTAAGAGCAGGACCTTATCCTATTCCCAATCCAATAATTTTTACTTTTTATTCCTAGTTGTATTGTTGTATTATTGAAGAGCTATCCCCGTATTAAAAGGTATGCTAAGATTTCTGAAACAAGTTAAAGACAGTAAATATTTCATTAGTTATTTATTATTTACATTACCGTTTTTTGTATTCTTAATTTACTAAGTTATAACATAGTCCACGATGTTATTATTATTGAGCGTTTGTGCGTCTATATGCTGTTATTTGTGTCGTTACATGTTTATTGCTAAAAATACTACGCCTATTGTAAGTTTTGTTTATAATTGGTTATTTCTGTATAGTAGGATGTATACTAGTAGTTACTCATTTGTTAGTATAGTTTATAGCTTAATCAATTAATATAATACCTAAGTGTTCTAAGAAAAAATCTAATAATTGACCTATTTTAATTATTTGGTTGTCATTTCACCTTTGATTGATTATTTATATGCTTGTATTGTTATTTTTAGATCTAAATTATCATTGTTATATATTAGATTGGTGACTTGCTCTAGGAAATAAATAGAAAATTCTGTGTTAGATAGTACAAGAAAACAACTAATAATGAATTACAAATATATATATTCAGTGAAAAGAATACATGTTTGCATATAAAATACCTCTTGGCTAAATCTTTTAGCATAAATTAAGGAATAGTCTTCTTAAAATACTTTCTACAATAAAGTTCTTTTACTACATTGTTGTCTTTGTCAAACAACAAACGCTTGTTAGAGTAAAACATGTAGATGTAAGACATATAGAACTTCAACAGTTAAGGGCTATTACTGTAAGGTACCGTTGGACTCTCTTGGGTGTCTTTATCGAGTTGGGAGCTTCAATCTAACTTCTGCTGCCTGAAGATGTTGTTTCACAAAATTCATTTTACCTTCCTAATGATTTGAAATAAAATTGAATTGGTTTTATAACCAATATATACATTTTAGATTCACAAAAATCTATGATTGCTGGGTTTATATTTTGTTTATCGTAAATTTTAGCCATTTAGTTATGCTTGTTTGCATATATAAAGAAATGTTAAAAGGAGACATTAAAACAGTATAAGATAGAGTACTAAATTATAGAATAAATATCAAAATACATTCAGATAATATTTGATAATAATTCAAGTCGTTTCACACATGTTCTGATAGAAAAATAATGTTTTTTGATTTCGTACACAAGGAATACGTCAATCAATACCAAGCCATCTTTAATTATACATCCCAGATTTTAATTGAAACATGATGATTGAGTGTGGTAAATAACGTCCAGGATTTGTAAATCAGAGAGCCCTATATGGGACAGGATTATTATAACATTTGTACCCAAATTCAGTTTAAAATTCAGTTATGTATCCTTCCGCAGTACTTGTATTAAACTGGCTTGAAGGACCTACTTTTGGTGACCTCGTGGGCGTGATGGGGGTGTAGGGGGGAGGCACTGTTTTCATAGTGGATAACTTGAGCGAAGAGTATGTATCAATGTAATTTTTGATTAAATTAATTTATAAGTTTATTAGATTATAGTAAATATAGAATTGTTTTAGGTTCATGTTTTTATTTCTTTCACTTTTCTTTTGTCTTAAATTAGCAATTTTTACTTTTGAAATTGAGTTTTGTTTGAATTTTAGTTTAGGTTTATTTAAAATCACATTTTATATTGTTTGTATGGTTTTGTACATGGTTGAGTGTAAGAGAGGACTTCATAGTCATAAATCTACCTTTATATAAAGACCATTAATTTACTATTTTATTATTTGGTGGGTAAGTCTATAACACAGTATGTGTAGGGATGAGTGGGCTATAATTACAGTACGTGCTTGTATAGGAGGGAGGGTCAGTGGACAGTGAGCCATCAATTCGTTTAGGGTTGAGAGTAGAAGGTGCATCTGTATCATCTATTTCTGTTAAGTTTTCTAGTTTATTTTGTAATTTTATTTTAAATATTTTACTGTTATTTTATCTTTATGAACATAATAAACACTTATTAAAACATGTCTAAGCATATTACAAGTTACTTTTTGTAAAGTAATTTTGCTGTTTGTAATGTTTTAATGATCACAAATCTGAAGAACAGATTTATTGTTTATTATTTGCATTTATGACCTTAAAAATGTAAGTGGTAGTAGTATATTAAATCACTCAAAAGTTAATGATAGCTAATGGGAATTGTATATATATATATATATATATATATATATATATATATATATATATATATATATATATATATATATTAATTTTTAAGATCAATTGTAGATACAAAAAGAAATATAAAAATAAGATATTATACATAAATGTGTCATTAGAGTATATGTAGGGGAAGTAAACGCTATTAAATGTATTATTGTATAAGACAATTTACAAAGATGTGGCAGGTTAAGATGATAATTAAAATACCATCAAAAAGTTATTCATGTGAGAATCGAATTTATTGTTGTCATTATGACATGGTATTAGGAACGTTATAAGTTTATTTATCTTTAATATTATCACTATTTGCGTTACTTTTTTATTCTATACTAATTAGCTTTAAAATTATTTTATAAAAACACTAGAGTAATGTAAATGAATAAGGATATTGTGCCAATTAAAAATAAATAAATAAATAATGAAGAAAACTATATTACTAAGAGGTACAGCTTTCTAATACGACTCCTTTACCTATAAAAAATAAAAATAAATAGAAAATGTTTTATATGTTTTGTATTACAAAATATATTAAATTATGATGAAGTTTATATAAAAAAATTATCACTTCATACATGAATATTAAACTTAAGGTACACAATAATATCAATATAAAAGTATTACAATTCTTATGATACTATAATTTCTACCGTATTGTAACGTTTTTTAAATTATCAATGTATAAGTTGAACATTGTATAAGTTATACATTTACAAAACCAAACAACCATAGAGATTTTTAGTATTTATGTTTATTTATTCTCCTTTATATAATTTATTTTTGCCACGATAGGTCAAAACGTAACATTGAGGACCAATAATAGCTATAACAAAGCAATATAAAAAGAGTTACAAATATAGATAATATTAAATATATTATTTATATACATAATATATTTTTGTATAAACAATTATGTCTATACTATAAATTAATGTGTCATGAAGTGGGTTACTTTCATCAACTTCATGATCATATGATCAAAAGCAAATGTTTCGTGATCATATGATTGCAAAGTTTTTGCACCAGAATTTCCACCCTCTCAAAGTCAGGGTTGAGCTGCTCAGCTGTAAACAGTGAGCAGCTCACTGACAGTTGTAAACAGCCTGAAAACACGTGAAGACAAGACATCGTTTAGGTTAGACAATAATAATGATTGAAAGCCATATTAAAACAAGCAAACAAAAACTAATAATAATAAATTCGAATGTATCTACTATTTGCTTTAATTCATTTTATAATATTCGTTTGTCTCTAACTTTACTTTTAATGTACTTTTTAACTTTCAGCACTTTAGAACCTTCTCACTTTTTAACAAATTCAACGTATTGAGTGTGGTATACTGTGTTTTCAATGGCAGTATATAAGTTAAATTTTACTGACTGAAAAATTATCTTATCTCATTCAACAGTCGTGTAAGTAATATACTAACAGTTTAACAATTAATAATTTTTAAGCTAGATAATTGAAACCCATATCATAACATATGAAAAACAGATGCAAACGTAGCTTAACTTAAAGTAGCAGTACTAGCCCTTCCAAAAATTATTGCAAATATACCATTAGCCTATTCTTAAATACTGTAATGCCAAATTGGCAATGTGTCAGTTTTTAATTTCAACAAAATAACTTAGTTATTGCCAATAGGCCCCAATAATCAACATAATACTTATTATAATGATCTATAAAGTATTAAAAACTAATTTAAATACATTCTACAGGAAAAAAACACAATCTATGAAGCTTTTTTATTTTTTTATTTATTTAATTTTTTTTGTATTATTGGCCAACTTATTGTATATTATTCCCTGTTTTTACAAAAATATAAAATACATCCAACAATGTAAAACCATAAAAATTTATTTAGAAACATTTTTGAATAATCTATTAGATATTTATTTATTTATTTATTCATAAGACGCCGATCATCAAGATATGGGCGAATATGGATTTCGAATGAGTGTGATGAATGTAAATGAGCGAATGTAGTTACTGTTACAAACTAAGGCCGACTATTCCTTAGAAAGTGTCATTAATTAATAGCCCAATGACAAATGAACAGCCGGTGATTATCAGCTGATCACAGATAAAACAGTTCCTCTACCCTATATATAAAGTTTTGACTGATACCACTTATATATCAAGTGAGACATAAATACATTGTCGTGCATTACTACGCTTTCCAGAAAAACCTCCCCAGACGTCACTATTTCTAACTGACAGATCCATTATTGTTTTTCACCACACTTTCTTGACAAACGAGCATTTTGTTCTATGTTTTGACATTTATTTCTACTAAGCTTGGTCTGAACTTGAATGTAAAACCGTGAAGAACAATATGATTAAATAATTGTCTCATTGCCAAAAATACATATTATTTTTAAATTATAAAAATCCTTTATGATTTTAATTTAAACAATTTATATAAACATTATTTTATTTTATAACGAATTTTGCAGGTTTTTCACATGAGGTTAAAAATACAAACCAGTTTTTAATACTAATAACTCGCTGCAGTTTACTTAAAGCATTATGAATTATTTATAAACTATTTATTATGTTTATAATGTTGAATCACTTACACTAAAAGTATATATGAAGTGTTATATAATAAAATATATAATTTTATTGAATGCTTATGATTGCGTTAGATAGTTTTGTGACTGCATATTCTATGGGTTAACTGTAACATCTAGTAGGTTATAATCTAGAAGTCAGTCATAATTTTCAGCGCACATTTTTACATATAATTGTAAACATATAGTATTTGACAAATAAATTATAATTTAAAGAAATCGATAGAGATAATAATTAATTTAATTGACGAATGATAATATCATGGATCCGTACTAGTGGATGATAAATAATAAGGGAAAAATAATATACGGATTTGTGTTTTATGTTTAGTATTTTAATAGATGTGTATTAGTAACATACATACTATAATAGCATAATTAATTTATGTTGCTTTTAACATACTTCAGTGGCTCAGAGGTAATTGTTGGTGTTATAATACATTACGTGCAAAACAATAATGTGTAATAAAAGTTACTAAACAGATGTCTTCATATTTTAAAATACTTTTTCAAACAATTTAATTGTCATAAAACACAATGTACATTCAACTTTAATACAAATACAATATATTGTAGAATTATATGCATGTGTGTATACGTTATTATTAAGAAGACAACAACCATAACAACTGGATTTTTATTCTTTTTTAGATTTTAATATAAGATTCAAATAGAGTTGTATATTATAATTAATTTTTTTTTTTTTTTTATTGAGAAAACTCCTTGTGTTGATATTTAAATGCCATGATTACATATAATGTGGCCACTACCCTAAACTTCTAGTTTTTTATTTATAGTCAACCATATAGGACTGGTGTGCTGTCAGCCAATATAAGCCCCGAACAAGTTTTTTTTTTTTCTTTTTATGATAAAAATTACACTATTGTCCCCATTTTTTACAATTTCCCCTAACCAATATTCCCACCCACCAATACATGTATGTTGGTATTGATTGTACATCCCTACACGTACAATGGTTTTGACCTACCCATCCATTTACTACAGTGTATTTGATGAATGTTATAGGGTGCGTATTAAAGTATATAAGAGCTTAGAGAAACCTCGACCGATTAATTATGGCCAAATTCCTAAAAAAGGAAGAAAAAGTGGGCTTCCCAAAGTGTAATAAAAAAATTTGCCAGCTAAAATCATAAATATATATTAATATTTATTATTCTGCAACTTTTCAAGTTCAACGGATAGTTTAAGATGCATCAGTTCCCATCTGTATTCAAAGTGTAGTTTAGTTTAATAATTATATATTTAATCAGGTAAAAAAAATTAAATTACTACCCCCACTGTTAAGTGGTCTTATTCGGATATACAAACATGTTAAAACTGTGATTTTACGCAGTGTTGCCATGAAGTTGTTAAAATTGTCGATATAAAACTGTATTATATTCTTAAAAATGAATCTAGTGTAATACAGCTTTGCTGAAAACTCTCTCATTAAAAAATAAATAAATTTTAATCAACCAGAGTAAACCTAAAATGGTTAGTAGAGAATTAATTTTGAAGGTAGATATTAAAAAAATAATAATAACTTTAATGTGGCAACAGCAACGACTAAAAATATTTGTTCTAGTGAGACATTTACTGTGATTTTTGCCTTTTGTTAAATAATAATAATCACTAAAATATGACAAGCAAGTTTTAAAAGTTTGGATATTAAATATAATTTTTACTTGGAGAAGGATATATAATGTACTATTATGTAATGAATTATATGCATTATACTATAACGAAATGTTAGTATCATAATATTTATTAAAATATTTATGCACAATAATATTTGTGCATGTTGTACTTGTATATGGTATTTGTGCATTTTGTACTTGTATTGTAATATATTTGTGCATCTTGTGCTTATATTGTAATACATTTGTGTTGTGTGACGTTTACTTTTACTGTATATGTAATAACACGTATTATGCTAACTAAAAACTATTTACAATATTTACTAACATTCTCCAATAACCCAACAATCCTCACTTTTATAATACGGTATCTTATGTGGTACTTAAACTGTGTTTTATACGTGCAATTTTTTCTCTTCAGCCATGTCATAACAAAGGAAAAAAAGTGTTGCGTGCTTATTTATTATTAACACAATTACCATTCACGGACAATCATAATTTTCCCTAGTGAAAGACTCGTATTGAATATTTTTGTTAGTTCTCATTTATTTAGCTTCGTAATGTTGAATAATTAAAACAATTTTCTTGAATTTTCCCCAAAATTCTCTTAATTATAAACCATGGTAGTTTAAAATTATACAATAGATATGTTATAGTTTATCATTTATATTATTTCATATAAAAGTGAATTTGTGGTTTATATATAAAACATAAAATTATATATTTTCACTTTTCTAAACAGAAGCGTACTACAACCCTTTACTTTTACTGAGAGCCAAACAATAAAGTGGCACTTGGCTGGATTTTGAGTGCTCTCTTTTCCTCTTTGTTACTTTTAATTGGGCCCTTTCTTTCAAATGCAAGGGCTACGTCAACCTATTCACAGTGACACAGTTTGTTTTACACTATAACTGTCTATTGTGAGTGGACTAGCATTTAGTGCTTAAGCTTTCCTTGCTAAACAATTTGACTCTTTTATAACAAGTTGTCTTGACATAATACTCTACAAATTGTCCTTTGACTAAATTGAAATTCAATTTATACAGGGTATTTACTTGTAATCAGCTTAAGTTTACGCATATTTAGGGTAAACCATATCTATTAATGAAACAAAAACTATAAACAGTTCAACAGTAAACTAGGTGTTATTAAATAATATTATTGAGTAATCAACTTGTATTTAAAAATTCAAAAAATTAACCAAATGTTCTTTGAAACTTTGTGTTAAACGCCTGAAACACAAGTTTCATACAATGATGTAATTTTAATATTTGGTACATCTAATATAAATTTATATTTTAAATATATTATGATGCCAACATTTATCATAACATTCAGCCAAGAGATCATCTAAGGTTGCTCAATATGATTCAACAGTTCAAATTACATCACTTCGTTTGGTTTAAACTTCTTAAGCTCTTTTTGCTCATTACATTATACAGATTGAATTAAAGACCTTGGAAAGGAAATTCATTTGAGATAAGATTACAACTTCTACAATACCAATGGCAAGGTCTTTTTCTTTAATTGTGTTTGCATGTTTGTTTACACAGTTATTATTATATTTTGCTGGGAATCTATTCACTATTATTAAATTCAGTACTAAGCATTATCTGCAAAAAGGGTTCTTTGTTAAAAAATCAGTAATATATTTTTCAGTATTGTTCAGTAAATATTATTCGCGTAGCTGATTAATACACCACACATTATGATAAAATATAACTAATAGTTCAACATTTGTATTGTTCAGAATATATATCTTATAAAATAAAGAGATTTTTATTAAATTTAGTGATTTTTCCAGAGTTTGTACTTGATTTAATGTGATATATTTATAATATTATACATATGTATGAATGTAATCATGTTGTATATTACACTTTACATATATTTATAATTAACATTGGTCCTTTTATTGCTCTGGGTATGGGACAAATAAATTAACGAATTTCTCTTTCTAAGTGATGTCGAAATAAATTAGTAACCAGGAAACACAGACCACCCACACTAATATTATACTCTAATAATGATTACATTCACCTTAAAATATGCAAAAATGTGTTGTCGTCCCATATCTGAGAAAACATTTTCATATGTGATTTGTTTGATTTTAAAAATTCTAATGATGCTATAAGTATCTATGATGTTTACGAATTGTTTAGGCTTCTACGCTGATATATTTGCTGAATCAAGAAATTTTAATTTTATCAATACTTAATGCTTATGTTTTATGTTTAGGATTATTTACGTTCTTTCGGCATTACAAAAATAAGAATTCTTAATATTAAGAAAATGAGGATCTTTTCTGTTAATTCACTACTAATAATTTTGTTTGTTTCCGTTAATTGATTACCACTAAATAAAAACTCTATCTTTCTAACAACTATTCCCCTATCATTTTTATGTCCACTGTGGTATTCCTTATCTGCTAGGAATCCGATATCGCTGGTCTGATCTTATCACTTTCAAAGAATTTACGGACAGGGCATTCGATGGTAAGTCAATCATTAGATTTGCCAGTTTCTGATTGCCTAAGTTTAAAAGGCACCTAACCAACCTAACTTAACCTAACCTTACCGTAATTGCGATAAAAAAGTAGTGTTAGTGAAGCAACAAAAGAAGTAGTGGTAGTGAAATAACGGGAAAGGTCCGAAAATGAAAGTAGACCAATAAAATATCCAGTACTGTTATAAATAAGCTGTGGTAATGTTATATCGTAGCGTTGACTACAGACAGTACAAGGCAATCCATGTGCTGCTATCTAATGGTGATGGCTTTCAAATAAGTTTTTAATAGAATATTTAACTTAATATTATCTCAGATATAAGTGATGGTCGTCGTAGCACTTCAGCTTAGTAATGTGCCAGCCTGCTACTTTTGCTTAACTGATCTAACAGTTCAATTTGCCAGCGCGTATCGGTTTAAATTAACCGATGCGAAGTAACAAGAAGTCAGGCACTCAGTTACTGTTGAAACTAACCACATCATCTTAAACGAATTAGCATCTTGTCTTGAGTATTCACTGAATGACAAATACAAACTGATTTATTTAAGACTCCAATCAGTTTTCATGTTTCAACAGAAAATTAACCGAATGTTATGTTGTCTGATACAAATAGAAGCAGAACAGGCGGGCAGGATTTATGGGGTATCCATTTCCTGTTGTATCAGGTGGTCTTGCACATCAGTTAATCTTCGCAAGAGTTGAATTGTATCAACTAATGCAAAGAAACTGACGCGGTTACTCTTGACTATCCCTATTTCAGCTTGTGATAAAGAGAGATAGAGAGGGAGAACACTGACTCTCTCTGATAACCGAATATGAACTTATTGGGTTATAAAACAATATAAAAACTAGTATCACGGAACCAATATAAGCGGAAAATCTTCAAAAAGGACGATAAAATCTTCAGGAACTCAAATAACAAATAGAAAGATCTAATGTTAAAGAATTGCAATATAAATTATAATTATAGCCATTGAAATGAAACCTTTATAACAGTATTTATAAATATTGATAAGTTATAGATCCTGACCCTAGCCTAGCCCGATTGATTTATATCCTTAAAAAATTATTATCTCCATTCCGAGTTTTATTAAACTACTTATGTGAGAGCTAATTATCACGGAATTAATAATTTTCAGCTTTAATCGCATATATTGAGTTACAATTGTTTAATACGTGAGTAAACGCAATTATTAAGCATATGTCATTTGGTATAGTGACGAGAAATACATGCATCACAATATAAAATAAAAAAATATGCTTAAATTTCTTAGTAATTATAAAATTAATATGTCACTACAATAGAAAAACTTTGCATAGTAACTTATGGTTGTATATTTCTTATCATGTTTAAAAAAGTATGTAAACTAATAAATAGTTAAAAAATATAAACAATAGTTTAAATAACATAAAGTAAACAAACGTATTTACTCAACCAAAGTAATAAACAATAATGTTTTGTACGAAATAAAAGTGTATTTAGGAAGAATAATCACAACAAAACATCTAAAAAGATTGGGTTTCCAAATTCAAATGAATTGAACAATTAATTTAAATGACATTAATGTATGTGTGACCTGGTTCACACTAATTGGACAATAATGATTTTCGTATTCAATTTGTTGCCCAAATCGGTTTGTAATTACACTTCGTTGATGGAACACTGTTCCTCGAATAGAGGTTTACTTAATATGAAATAAATTTACCAGAGTAATTTCAAGTAATTTTAATTTGATTTATTATGCTCAAATAGTCATTTCATCAAGTATTCCAACTTATTTATAAATGCCAAATCAAATAATTTATTTACCATTAGACAAATACATACATTTGCATTGATTAATGTCACATACAAATATAAGGTACAACTAATGTGTCCTCAAAAATGTTGATAATATACAGAACTCGCAACTTAAAATTAATTATTATAAACCATTTGTAATATTGATAAATGAAAATTCATGGATACTGCAGGCTCCCCTTTTAACAACTGCCTCTTACAAGAAATGTTGGAATTGTTAGCCTGCCAAGATGAGAATTATACAATTCGATCCCACTAATTGTTGTTGGTTTTAAAAAGAATGTTGGAATATTCATATTTTTGTTTATCTTAAATTTTAAGAATGTCTAAAATCACTTTAGATAATGATAACTTTTCAACAACGAATAGCAACGGTTTGATTATATAAATACATGAAATTGTAAAACGGGTAATATATATTTACACTTAACATTCCTGTCATTAGTTTTATTTGATATTTTTTATTTTATGGCCAACTGTAATAAAACATTGTCCTCAAAGAAGTTAAAGCCTAATTATTTAATCGGTAAAATCCTTCCAAATTCAGAACGCTATCGTCTACACTAATGTGATATTATAATTGCATCCCGAATAATGAAGGCGGTCTAGCGGTGCAAGCACAACGTCGAGGAAGAAAGTATTGTGCATGTCTTGTTAAGGCCTTATATTGAAGAAACTCAATACTACACGCAGTCAACGAACATAGAGGTTAGATCAAACGGACACATCAAAAAACGTGTTGCGGTTGCACGCGTGGAAAACAATCCAATCTAAATATGAAAGATGACTAAAACCAACACAAGACACTTTAGTGCAGAATTACTCGTTAAATAAAAATTAATCAATCAGATTAAACGATCCGTCTGCTTTTCAGTGCAGACTAGGCCTACCAAAAACTATATACTACATACATTTTTATAGTTTAGTATTACTATTGGCACAGAATTATGTGCACCAAAGTTTTTTTTCTAAGGAACTAAAAAACCTACAGACAATTTAATCATACCATTATTTCCCCCATTTCATTCTACACTATAACTTATTAAATGTTATTATTTTGCTAAAATTTTCAATAAATTTTATTTTATATGAAACAAAAAAAGTACCATAATTTTAACTAGTTTTCACCGTACATTAAGTTTTCATCGTTCTTCTTAAAAAAAGCCGTGTACGTATTGTAATTATATATTGATACCTGGTGATAAGAATGTTTTCTATAAGTTTATAAATTTTAGAACAATAACTTTATAAAAAAAATATTGTTTTATTGTATTTTAGAAGTAAAATTATTTACTTGGTCTTGTTGTAATTATTATTAAATGTATAGTTACGATACAGTACTTTAAATCGTACTGTATAAAAGTAGATGCAAATGCAAAATATAAGAAAATGCAAGTATAAAAAATTCAAGGAGATGAATTGATTTTGTTTTGATTTAAATGCATCAATTTAAAATTATATTAAATTGATTTAAAACTACCGCATTTACTTACACATATAAAAGATTCGTATCGTAACAATGTTAGTTATAGGGAATACAACCAGACTAAGTAAATAATTTTAAGTCCTCTTAAAGCCAAGAAAACAATATGTCAGGTAATTGATTAGAACTTATTTTTTGGAGTGTTTAAATGTTCAAATTAATAACACCCATATAAAACATTATTATAAACCAGGTATTAAAATATAAATACGATAAATAAACGAGTTTTTGAGTAATAACGATGAAAACTTAATGTAAAATAAAAACTAGTTAAAATCCGGTACTTTTTTATATCAACTAGAATAAAATTATTAAGACTTTTAATAACATTTAAAAATGTATATTTAATAACGTAAAATATAACGAGGAAAACAACGGTGTGATTAGATTTGTCATAGGTGTCTTAGTTCCTTATAAAACAACATTCAAACTCCATTGAACACAATGTCTACGCCGACAGTTAGTCAAATGTTTATTAAAACTGTTTTATCTTTAAAACTAACAAGTTAATATATTTTGCTAACGATACAAAACCATTAATATCAAACTACTTGAATTAAATTCATACTGTCACTTGTTGTAATATTACATATTGCCGGGGCGGATCCAGAGGAAGAATTGGGGGGGGGACCTATATAAATCGGTTATCGGTGTTCTGATAGACAAAAAATAAAAGAAAAAAAATTGGGTGTGCGTCGGACCACACGGTGGAAGTTATACTTCTTTGGCCATTCTCATACACCCACTCACGCAAACAAACAGACAGGATATATAAATTAAATATAAGACATTTTTCAATATTATTCAATATATTTATCTTCAATATATTATACGTGACTTCATTATTATATTATACACCTATATTATCATTATCAGTAATTTCTTCGATTAAATGTCTTCGATTAACAATCGATTAATCGATAGTTCTTAAAAATGTGTTCTTACTTTTCAGCGTGACGCGGTTTCTCGACCAACATCCCATCCCAAAGTGTCTAACGGGCGCAAAGAAGTATAACTTCAAAAGTCTTTTAGTTTAAACCATGTGTCAATCATTTATTAAGTTTATATCAGTAAAAATCAAAATTCGCAGTTGCTAAATGTTTTATTTCAGTAAAAAAACATAACAAAACAAATTCTAGTCTGCGTGTTCTTGTTATAGCAAATATGTCTATTTCAGATATCGATGTTGTTTATACATCGATGATCACATCTATTGGTAAATCGCAATGAATGAGCAGTAAAGCTAGTCCATTTAATCTCTCTTCTACCATTGTTGCTCGTAGCCTCAATGGTTGCTCGTAGTTTTAAGTCTCTGTAGCGTGGAAAATGTCCTTTACAGACTAGGGATGCTTATTGGCAATGTTATTATTATATTAACATATATATATAATTATATATATATATACATATATATATACATATATATATATATATATATATATATATAATATATATAAATAAATATCACCATCGAAAAATTCAACTTACTGGATTGCACATGATGTGCAATCACGTGTCCCGTTTTCCTTCAATAGTTCTAGTTTTGAGCCAAGCATTCTAATACTACTTTTTTATTAAAAATAAGTTATATTTTGTGGTTAGAGAAGTTGCTGCTTCTTGTAACAAATTGAAATTGTTTTTAATAAACAGAATCTAGGGAGAGAACTGAACAATAATTTAACTGTAAAAGTTAAGTTTGTCTTGTTTTACCAGGTGAAGTTAGGGCTAAGGAGCCCTTTCTAACACTTAACATGGGGACCAACGGCTTTACGTGACTTCCGAACCACGGGATCGGCAGGGCAAAATCTATTAGTAGTCACATCAGGGATCGAACCCGGACCAAGAGCGTGGCAAGCCAGCGCTTTAACCCCTTATCTACGGCCGCTGGAACTGAAAAGTGTCGCCAGGAAACCGAAGGTTTAAATATTGTACTCATACTGAACTATCGGGATGTAAACCGACTGCCTGTTCAGCCTGTTGCAGGATAGTTAGAGCAACGATCTCGCCTATTTTTACACGTGGCATTTTAATTTAAACTTATAATTGATTTAATATATCACAGACTTCCTAGAATAATCTTTTAACAATCAACAGAAGATTCGGCCTCCACGGAATACCTGGACCCTGTGCATCTAATTGCGGTGAAAAGTATACATTAATATAGGCGCATGCGTGGCCTGTGAATAGTTTTAGATGGTTCAACTCTGTCAGCTGTCTGCCCTACCTTTGCCACTGTGTGTAACGATTATGTACTATATATATCCGTCTACCAATTATTACAGTATACATTTGGACTTTGTGTATTTCTTTATTTTAGCGATGACAAACATAATTTCAGATGTAAAACTGAGGATATATTTTATAACACTTTGTAACAAAGTTTATTGATCTTAAAAGTTTTAAAACCCGAACAACTAACATCAAAAGACCGAAAACCGGACAGAGATCCAAAACCCGGACTGTCTGGACCAATCTCGGACGTATGATAACCATCAATGTATACTACTCTAACTACATTACTCACTGAGCGAGCGAAACGTAGTGCAGAATGGTCTCAGGAGTAAGGGTGAATACTTCCACCACCACAGTTTAGTACTCACAGACACCGCACGGCACTATCTGGACCGATCTCGGACGTATGATAACCATCAATATATACTACCCTAACTACATTACTCACTGAGCGAGCGAAACGTAGTGCAGAATGGTCTCAGGAGTAAGGGTGAATACTTCCACTGCCACAGTTTAGTACTCACAGACACCGCACGGCACTGTCTGGACCGATCTCGGACGTATGATAACCATCAATGTATACTACTCTAACTACATTACTCACTGAGCGAGCGAAACGTAGTGCAGAATGGTCTCAGGAGTAAGGGTGAATACTTCCACCACCACAGTTTAGTACTCACAGACACCACACGGCACTATCTGGACCGATCTCGGACGTATGATAACCATCAATGTATACTACTCTAACTACATTACTCACTGAGCGAGCGAAACGTAGTGCAGAATGGTCTCAGGAGTAAGGGTGAATACTTCCACCACCACAGTTTAGTACTCACAGACACCGCACGGCACTATCTGGACCAATCTCGGACGTATGATAACCATCAATGTATACTACTCTAACTACATTACTCACTGAGCGAGCGAAACGTAGTGCAGAATGGTCTCAGGAGTAAGGGTGAATACTTCCACCACCACAGTTTAGTACTCACAGACACCGCACGGCACTGTCTGGACCAATCTCGGACGTATGATAACCATCAATGTATACTACCCTAACTACATTACTCACTGAGCGAGCGAAACGTAGTGCAGAATGGTCTCAGGAGTAAGGGTGAATACTTCCACCACCACAGTTTAGTACTCACAGACACCGCACGGCACTATCTGGATCGATCTCGGACGTATGATAACCATCAATGTATACTACTCTAACTACATTACTCACTGAGCGAGCGAAACGTAGTGCAGAATGGTCTCAGGAGTAAGGGTGAATACTTCCACCACTACAGTTTAGTACTCACAGACACCGCACGGCACTGTCTGGACCAATCCCGGACGTATGATAACCATCAATGTATACTACTCTAACTGCATTACTCACTAAGTGAGCGAAACGTAGTCCAAAATTGTCTCAGGGGTAAGGGTGAATACTTCCACCACCACATTTTAGTTCTCACAGACACCACACGGCACTATCTGGATCGATCTCGGACGTATGATAACCATCAATGTATACTACTGTAACTACATTACTCGCTGAGCGAGCGAAACGTAGTGCAGAATGGTCTCAGGAGTAAGGGTGAATACTTCCACCACCACAGTTTAGTACTCACAGACACCGCACGGCACTGTCTGGACCGATCTCGGACGTATGATAACCATCAATGTATACTACTCTAACTGCATTACTCACTAAGTGAGCGAAAAGTAGTGCAGAATGGTCTCAGGAGTAAGGGTGAATACTTCCACCACCACAGTTTAGTACTCACAGACACCGCACGGCACTATCTGGACCGATCTCGGACGTATGATAACCATCAATGTATACTACTCTAACTACATTACTCACTGAGCGAGCGAAACGTAGTCCAAAATGGTCTCAGGAGTAAGGGTGAATACTTCCACCGCCACAGTTTAGTACTCACAGACACCGCACGGCCCTATCTGGACCGATCTCGGACTTATGAAAACCATCAATGTATACTACTCTAACTACATTACTCACTGAGCGAGCGAAACGTAGTCCAAAATGGTCTCAGGAGTAAGGGTGAATACTTCCACCGCCACAGTTTAGTATTCACAAACACCGCATGGCACTGTCTAGCTTTGCATTCCTACAACTTCCATTCACTTTTCGTTATATTTTGATGAATTTATTGATAACCGATGAGTTCACGAAATATCTAAAAAATATGACTTTGTTTTTTGTGTTTATGGTGAAATGAGGAACCATTTTGATCTATGCGACGTTAAATAAAAGCATTTTTTAAACTTGCAGTACTCTTCAGTCGATTTTACTGAGAATTTAAGATGATGGATGAACAGAGAGTAAAACAATTAAACTAGAGTAAACAAAAATATTAAGCAGTTTTTCGTGTTTATGTTTGTAGATACAGTTGTAATACAGTTGTTAGTTATTTTTATTAATTCAATTAGTAGCCATATATGTATGTTTGATATGTTTGTGTACGATTTAATTTTATGTTATTTATCGATATTTTTTTCATGGTGTTCATGAGAAAGAATCTCATTTGGTAATACGTTTGAAATCCAAACTAACAATTATTTCACCTATTGAAACATTTTACATCAAATTATTTTTATACACTTATTTAATGATGACCATTGCCTTATTATTAGTTTATTACCTTCTTAATCCAGTTGTTCGTCAAAGTTAATGCTTACCTATGATAATAATAGTATTGTCAATCCTAAATATGCATTTAAAAAAATGTATTTTCGTCAATTCATCACCAGATACCGTGTTAACAAATAATGTTGTTCTGTGTAAAAAATTACAAACTAAGCTGAAAACGAACTTTAAAATCTATTAACTTCAAGTCGTAATTGTCTAACTAAACGTTTGGTAAATTAATTAATATATTATGTACCATAAATTCAAATTGAAAATTACTTTTGAAAAATGTTAGCCAAAAAATTACATTTCACGTAATTAAAAATATTTTTAAAAAGCGTGCCTTGTTTTGATTTTCTATGAAATTGTATATGGTTAAAGTGAAAACATTTTGTTAACTTATTTGGTTGTTTTCTTAGCTGGGAGTTTCATTTTCACTCACGATTCATGTTCAGTTGCAAAATATACAGAGCACAGAAAATATGTTATACATTAAATAGTTTTTAAAACTTCTAATAACAGAAGAATTTTATTATAAATAACACACTATCATAATTAACTTTCATCATTATAAACTTTAGAAACAACAGTCTTCACGTGCCGACTGCTACCAACAGAGTAAATTCAAAGTCTTAGCCGTTTAGAGGTCGAGTAGTCGAGTATTCCAATGGTCTATATGCCGTGGATTATTTGTTGTTTTCCAAGGATTCATGGTGTATATGTCGCAACTTACACGCAGTGGTGCGTTCAATAAACAATATAAAATAACATTCAAAAATTGTGTCAATTGGTTGATTAATAACAATAAACAATTGTGTCAATTGGTTGATTGTGATTGAGTTTGGGTTAGTAAGATGTGAAGAGTTCATGGCTTTAAGAGGGGGGAAGTGATCACGCCCATTGTCCCTCTGGATCCGCCCTTGAATATTGCATACAACTAATATATTCTGTTGGTTATGGTTTATACTCGTATAGTTACATATTTAATGTACGTATTGCACCATAAGAACATATTTATCCTCATCAAGATAATGGAACCGTTAGCATCACATATCACACCAGTCCCAACAGGCTGACATGACAGCCCTTTGATGTTGACTAGTAACGTCATAGCTGATATCATCGATAAACCCTAATTACACCCTAATTAGTAAAGTCAAGTTGGTGAAGGGGAATTAAATGTTTTTGAGGTAAACTTATCATGCATACTTTTTTAGGGAATTCTGTTTGGTTTGATTATATTGACTTATTGTTTGATACCAAAAATGAATTATATATTTAACTTAATATTATAATTGAAAGTTTACAATTTTGCATTGCAGACTTGCGAAGGAACATTTAAAGTAGTTTTGTGAGAAATAGTAGCATACACTTAAGAGGTAATAAGAAAGGGTACTAATACTTTCGAATTTTTTAGTCATTTATGTAAAAATTTATGTTACGATAAAAATTATATGTAACATTATATTCAGACTGTTAGTATTGAAATATCTTTCAAAGTAATGAGGTACTTAGAAAATGTGTACTCTCTAAGATAGCATATAAAGCTTTTGAAATATTGGAAGACCACTTTCCTCACCACTTTTCCTTGTATCAACCATAATTGTCCTAGCATTTTAATATGAGTCCAACATTTCCATACGAGTCTCGTTTATTAAAGGTTTTAGATAAGAAGGACACGTGGTAAAGCAATAAATTATAGCTCTGTGACGTACATATTTAAGTTCTAGGCATAGATTGAACAATATACGGAAGTTACAGAGTTAAAGGACACAAATACTTCAATAACAAAAATCACTAATGAATACGTCTTAAATCATATAAACAATTTTTTGGAATACGGAGTTGTTACGGCACATTTACATTTCAACAGTGTTTCAAATAAATCAGCAGCTTTTATTGTTTTTGTCAATAACTTATTACAAAGTATGGAGCAAATATTTTCTTGCTACTGCCTCCTTCCCTGTTCCATTTCTTTTGTGACTTCTGAAGCCAATGCTTAGTACGCGGCTAATAAAAGTTTACCTTGGTAGTGAAGAAAACTCTTTTAGGCAGTTAATGAAATAATGGTGTCGACTCCAACTCCAACGAATGTAAGTAAGTTAAGGCCATATATAGGGCAATAGGCAATATATCCCTTCACCTTTGCATAAAGGATAATCTTGGAAGTGGATGGAATATACGTCAAGGGAAATTATATATATTGACAGATCTATGTACTATTGTGCATTTTGATTGTAGTTAACATAAGTATAACAGATAATTAAATAACATATTTTACATCCAAGCAAGATTTATAATTTCCTTCTGGTTTTGAATGTTCACCGAACCAATAACTTAGTGTGACGAAAATTCATAACAAATTCAAGATAATCAAGGGATTAGCCTGCCCGCCAGACACAAATCATAATTGCTCAAACTTAATGACTTACAGCCTAATAAAAGCTGATGTTTGACAAGGAAAGAAATTGCAGCTAATTAATTCCTCAAAACGATCTAGAAGATTAAACTCCTCATCCAAAATTAAAAGCACAGAAACCGCCAGAGACTATCTTCAGGTAACATGCCCTACGACTCAGAGTGTAATATAAATAGTAAAATAAATAGCCTAAATATTTTCTAATATACATCTAAGATTATTTTACTTACTACATATCAGATATATGGAATATTGTGTACCTTCTTCTAGAGTACGTAATGTTTCCCTATTGGACGAACGGTCGTGATAACTCATTCACCCACCCATACACGTACGGTGGTGATGACCCACCCACCCACATATACGTACGGTGGTGATGACCCACCCACCCACCTATACACGTACTGTGGTGATGATCCACCCACCCACCTATACACGTACGGTGGTGATGACCCACCCACCAACCTATACACATACGGTGGTGATGACGTATGTGTATGGGTGGGTGGTTGGGTAAAATTAGCAATGTACGTGTATGGGACCATTATTAATTAATGGTATTAAATAATGGACCACCCACCCCCCACACACGTACACTGGCATGGACCACCCGCCCGCCCACACACGTACACTGCTCTGTTGATGTTGATCCGCCTGGGACTATGTTGTGCACTTACGTGTAGGGTTGTGCGTGTGGGTCAATGCCACTGTGCGTGAGCGGGTGCGCGGGTGGGTAAATACCACTTTACGTGTATGGGTGGTTGGGTTGTTCAATACCACTGTGGAAGGACTTATGGATTGTGGAGGGCATTTTCTAAGGTTCGAATCTCCAAGCGTAGCCAAATTTTGCATTTCATTAAGACACTGTAAGTATGAATCATCAGTTATTCAGTACGCGTAAAAACTCTTTAGTGAAGAGAAACGGTTATAGCATGGGATGACTATCCATGTCAGAGAACCTCTCATCACTTACAGGACCTATGTTACTGCAAAACAATTTGAATTGTATGCATACAAAAACTTAACGGTATTCGGTTTATAGCTCTGTCTGTGACAAGGCTTAACATACACGTACTAGAAGCATGCTGAGTAACAATGAAGTAAGAATGGGTGTATTACGTTAGCTGATAGTTACTGTAAAAATGTTACTTCATTTATTGACTGTATGTATTCACAAGCCAAAATATTTAAAACGTTTAAAAGGATTCCTTTAACACAATAGAATTAGAAGACGGATAGTGTTTTAATTTCTTGATTGAATTCTCTTCTCTTGAATAGCCTTTCGTAGATTTATTGATGGCCTCTCAAAACACACTAATTAGAAACAACGTCCATTGATAAGACTTCTTGTTGTTTTTAGTGCAACACGTTTAAGAATCCGACAGCTCCTACATTGTTGACTGTTTCATAGAGTTACCTAACTAAAAACGGTAAATGGGCTTCCTATCATTTCAATATTCTCTCAATTATATTTAGGGGAATATAAATTCGTTTTATAATAAAAATAAATAAATAAAAAAGTTAAAGACTAACTGAAAATATTGTCAAATATTTGAGAAATATTAATTGGAAATTTAAAGTGTTGAGTGTTGTAACTAATTATGTTGCACTAAGCTTTCCTACTATATGGAGGCTTAGAACGTAGATAATTAGATCTATATATAAGCATTTTACCACGCATTAATATTTCCCTAAAACTACACGTCATATTTTATATATATATATATATTTATTTATTTATTTTGGCTCCTAGAGGCTCACTAAGAAAGGATTTTCCTCTCAGACCCTAGGAATTCAACCCACTGGCTTCAAAAATTCCAAAGGTATTCTTAAAAAAGTCTTAGTTGATTAATTTATTTGATTACCAGCTGTTAAATAAAAATAAATTGAATAAAATTGTGGTAGCGTACATTTATAGTTAGCTAATTTTTTTCATCGATTTTGCAAAAGCTTATGATACCATAAAAAATACATAAAATTTGGAAAACTATGCAGAAAACTGTCATACCAGATAAGCTTATTAGATTGACAAAGATGTGTACTGAGGAATCCAAAAGTAAAGTTAAAATTGAAAATGAATACTCTGAAACCTTCCGAACCCTTTTTGGAGTGAGACAAGGAGGTGGCCTTTCCCAATGTTGCAATAGAAGAAACCTTAAAAGCACAACAAATGTACAGGCAGCAGTACACCTAGGATAGAAATAAATACACTTGCATTTGTTGCTGACGTAGCTTTTATTACGGAATCAAAAGAAGATCTAGATAAACTGACAGTAATTATAATTAAGGAGGCTAATAAGATAGGTCTTAAGATAAGTGAAGAGAAGTTAAAATACCTAAAAGTAGGAAGAATCTAAAATTAAATAGATGAATCTCTTAGAATCAATAATTTGACCTTTTGAATAGTAATTGAATTCAAGTACCTAGTAGTGTTATTAAACAGTAAAAATGAAAGAAGTATTGAGATAGAGAAGGTACATATTGTAGCGACCAAATGCTTCTGGAGCTTATAAAAAATTATAAGTTCTAAAATACTGTCAATAAATACCAAGCTAAGAATATATAAAACTTTAATATAACCAGTATTTTTACATGGCCCTGAAACATGGACACTTACGAAGAAAAATTAAATCAAGCTAATAGTATTTGAAAACAATATACTATGAAGATATCTGGGCCCATAAAGAAGGAAAAACCGAAAGCTCTGAGACTTGTATAAAGATCCGGACATTGTGGCCACAGTAGAATGTTGGAGACTATGATAGACAGGCCATGTAGAAAGAAGAGGAGAAGAAAGTCTATTTAAGAAGGTTACCAATGGAAAACACATGGAACTCGCTCCTTAGGAAGACCGACATTGAAGTAGAGAGGTGAAAAAGGATCTTCAACGGATGGGTGCATCCCTTGTCTTAGCAGAAGGTCGGCAGCAGAAAAGGCATGCATCTTGTTGGTGAAGCCCAAAACCTTCTTAGGTTAGGTTTAGGTAAGGTAAGTCTAAACTTTTTAATTACAAATTATTCGGTTCATTAGTAAATTATACATAACAACATATGTTCTACATTGGATATAAATTGGATATAGTGTAAACCGAAATCTTGTTGCGCATTGATTATACAACCAAACTCAAAATTATGACCGGTGAAACAGTCACATCTAGTAGTAGTATTTAGTTTTTAATTATTCATGTAATTTAAATGATCACAATGTACACATATTTCCTACAATTGTTCTTATCGAAATTTGGCTCGCATTATGTAATTGTTAGTTTTTCATTACATATAATTTAGAAAATAAAATATCTCACACACAAAATACCGTTCTTACATAAGTATTTTCAGGGTTTTTACTAAGGGCTTTAACATATATAGCAGGTATATGTGAATATCCATGAATACAAAAAAAAAAAATACTGACACATTTTTTGGTGTCATTAGTGAAGTTAGGAAGCCAGCCAGTCAGTGTCGTGTGGGAGGCAGGTCACGTGTTACCAGACTATAGTTTTGATGACACGTGAGACAGACGTGAGGGGTTGCAGGCTCTAAAGTCTCCAACTCGGAAACCGACAATTTGTACGTGTGCTCACCACCACTTGTTTCTCTGCTTTATAACGGAGCGAAGAGTATAGAACGTAATATTTGTTTGTATATATTGAATTAATTTGAAATATGAATAATTCCTTTTTAGTTAGCATAATACGTGTTGGTACATATACAGTACAAGTAAATGTCACACAACACAATTTTTTTTTTTTATAATAATAATAATAATTTATTTTTCAAATATATGCATTACACTTTATACATTACAATTAAAAAAACCATTACTTATTAACAGACTTATAAGACAAAGTTAACTAATTTATTTTTAAAGCTTAGTCTATTAATAATAACTTATGTTATATAAATACTGCAATGTTCTTCTTCACTCTTCATACTCTAATCCAATTATCAATTCATATAGGACTAATTGGAAATACGAGAGAAGACAACGACCGTCGCATAATCTCATTTTTTATTTTTTTTTTTTTTTAATAAAAATATGCACGTCAAAGGCTAGGACTGTCTGAAGGTTGCAATCTTATCCAATTTACTTTTACCATTTAGAGCTCGTAGTATTTTTATGAATTTGATTCTTGAATAATCTAACAAAACGTGCATCAATTAATGAATATTTCTCAATTAACTTTTTATTCCTATTGCTTTATTTATTTTTAATATTTTAATAAATTTTTTTATTTTTTATAATTTTTTTTTTATTAATTTGTTACTGTGGAATGTTCAAAAGGAAATCTACTTCCTCTAAAGAAAGTAGCCATCTTTTCAGTCTTCTTGTAAATAGTTTTTTACTAGTTATATTTTTAATTTCATCTGGAATTTTATTAAAAATTCTTGGCCCAACAAAGGTAAAAGTTTTCGTAAAAAAGGTTGAATTTGGTTTTGGTATATCTTTATTATTTACACTTCTAAGTTTAGATCTAAGGTCTAAAACAAGACCATTTCCAGTTCTATTTCCGCTCTTTATAAAAAAACATTTTCAAAACTTTAAAAACATACAGATTTTTAAGGGGTAATATATTTAGGCCTTTGAATAATGGCATTGTGTGTTCATATCTGTCCTTACTCTTTATTAACCTTATACGTTTCTGTTGCATTAAAAAAATAGGTGTCAAGTTTGTTTGATAAGTCCCTCCCCATACTGAAACCGCATATTCTAGTCTGCTGTGGACTAGAGAGAAGTATATCATCCTAAGAACTACTTCTGGACACAATGTTTTCAAGAAATAAAATACGCGAAGTACATTGTTCAATTTCTTTTTCAATACATTTATATGAGTTTTCCAAGTTAAATCTTGTTCTATAGTTACACCCAAATACTTCACATATTTTGCATTTTCAATAACAACACAATTTTCTTGACATTATGTATTTCTGTTCAAACAATTTATACATCTATATTTTATAGGTATTTGAAAAATATTATCCCCTCTCAGACTAAAATTAATTTAATTTGATTTCTCTGCACTTAGTTGCATTTTATGTACAACGAACCACCCCTTAAGTGCACTTAGATCTTCTACTATTGCTTCTCTAACTTCCTGCCATGTGTTTCCTAAGTAACAAAGTGATGTGTCATCTGCAAAAGAAGATAACTTACCCCTAAATTTCTCTTGACATAAATTATTTATATATATTATGAACAGGATTGCAACTAAGACTGATCCCTGGGGGATTCCATATTTTACTATCCCTGCTTTACTCAGAGTGTCCCCTACTCGTACATATTGTTTTCTCTTAGATAAATAAGAACAAAACCATTTATTTGCTAATCCTCTAACACCTGCTTTCATTAGACTGTGCAATAAAATGTCATGATCAACACTATCAAATGCTTTGCTAATATCCAAAAATAAGCCAGTTACACACATGCCACTATTTACACCATCTGCTACTATTGACACCAATTTTGAAACTGCATCTTCTGTACTTCTGCCAGTTCTAAAACCAAACTGGTTTTCACTGAAGAAATTTATTCTATTTAAAAAAGATATTAATTTTTTCTTCGTGATTTTTTTCTATTATTTTTGACCAGACTGAAACTAATGTTATGGGTCTATATTGATTACAGAATTTAGTGCTTCCTTTTTTATGTATTGGGATTACGACTGATTCTTTCATTTTTTCTGGAAATATTCCTGTTAAAAAACTTAAATTTACAAATAAGAAAATGGATGACAAACACACGAAGAAATATGTTTATTAATTTAGAACTAAATCCATCTAAACCAGGTGCTTTTCTATTTTTTAATTACATCAGCAACGTCGTTAGGCAAAACAGGACTTATAAACATTGATTTTGGCTCTTGTTTATCACTAAAATATTCTTTAGAATTAATTGCTGATATTTTATCCGTGTCTCCGATGTCTTCTCTCAGCTTTTCCACTACATTTATAAAATAATTATTAAATGATATAAAATGAAAATTTGATTTATTTCCCATAAATAAATACATACAATGTTATTGATATTTATATGCAAATAAAATTAAAATAATAATAATAAAAATAATAAAATAATTATTAAATTTATTTGCTACTGCTAAAGGTTCACTTATAATATATCCACCCTCATCTTCTAATAATATACTATTAGAATTACTATCCTTTTGCCCAGTTAGTTCATTGATTTTTTTTCCAGGTATCCCTACTATTGTTTTTACAATTCATAAATTTATCTCTATAATAATTTAGTTTTGTTTCCCTTATATCATCATTCAACTTATTTCTAATCTTTATAAAATTAGCTCTGAGTTTACTATCTAAGGGGGTTCTCTTTACTTGCTCGTATAACTCATTGCGTTTCTATTACATAAACTATCGCTTATCCAAGGTTTCATTTTTCTATTGGATTTTTTAAAATATGAACATTTTTACTACAGTTACTAATTACACTATTGATCAAGGAACAAAACTTATCGAATGCCCGTGTGGGGTCAGAAATACAATAAATTATATCTTAGTTAACATTCTCCAACTCCTGTTTAATCTTATCTAAGTCAAGGCGGCGCTTACGTTCCACCTGTTTCCTTATCTGTGTTTCATCATTCCAAGGTAAGCCAACACCAGTCAAGGAATGGTCAGTTATTTCAAGTCGTTCTACTACAGTTGTTAATTTATACTTTACTCTATTTTTTAGCCTAATAAAAATATGATCAATGCATGTAATTGATCTATCTGTTATTCTAGTCCCTACATTAATTAAGGATTCATATCCAAAGCTAGACATTAACGTTTTATATTCATCTGTAATATTTTCCCCATCTAACAAATCAATGTTTATACCACCTATAAATATCTGGTTAACCATATTTTTGATATTAACTATTTTATTAAAATAACTTCTTAAATCTGCTACAAAAACTGCCTTACCGATATTATTTAAACTATATACTGCTACTAAACTAAAATAAACATTGTCAGCCATAAATATAACTGATAAAGCATCTGCTGAGTTAATAGTAATATGTTCATATTCACAAACATGTAAAGAGACATGTATATATACCATGACTCCCCAGGCTCTATATGTTTCATTATAATTTGCTAACAATTTATACTCAGGTATCTGATAAATGTATTACAAATGTATTACAACATAAGCACAAAATGCACAAATATATTATAATACAAGTACAAAATGCACAAATATTATGGTGATCGATTTCGGTGAACCACGCTTACCTTCCTCAGACCAGAGGTATTCACAAATAAAATATGTGAATTTTATGCTGAAGTTGTAATAAATTTGTGTTGTGTGACATTTACTTGTACTGTTACTTTTTTTATATGAATTCAAATGTATTGGAATATACTTATTCAGTGCAATTATTTTAAATTTGTTTATAATTTTTACACATTTTGATTTACATATGTTCCAGTGTCACGATAATATATATCGACCAAACATGTTATATGTATGCAAAAATTATTTATATAGTGTTTTGCTGGTTGAAGATATTTCAGAAAAGGCCACATTCAATATTAAAAAGGGCTTAGTTGTTGAGGGTGACTCAACAACATTATTTAAGCTTAAATACTTTCTTTTAAATTAGTTAAACAAAATTAAATTTGTTTGTCACATATGTGTAATTTTAAAAATATGGCATACATTTAAATATTTCCACTATTGGATATGTTTTATAAATGTACAAAACGTTTGATTTAGAGGTAAAATAAAGAACTTTATGTGTATTTCAACTGTAAACCCTTGTTGTTTGTTTATATGGAACTGAAGTTTTCACGTAATGTTCCTTGAGAAAGTCAGTAAGTTATTTTTAAGTAATGTTATAATATTAAATTGTTATGCAAACATGACGTGTTCTCTAACATGGTAGACTACGAACTTTTTTCACGAAACGATATAATAATATAGATATAAAAATGTTCAGAGGAAAAATAATTAGTAAAGTTGTACAAAGTTGATTTATATATAGCCAAATAATTTAATCACAAACTAATTAAATAATAGTCAGTGATTTATTAAAGAATGTTTCTATGTGTAAAAACAGGCCTTACATAGAAAATATTTTATAACGGCATCCTAATTTTGCAACTCCCGGTGCACCCGCTACAATACGACCTGAAGAACACCTGTGAACCAGGGTTGGGCAACGAAATGCGATCATTCAAGTTTTTAACCATCAGTAAATATTAATTGTATTTAATTAAATTATGATGAACAAATTAAAAACGATTCCACCAAAATTTGTTTCAATCTTTACTTCATCTGAACGGAATATGTTTTAAAAATGAGCAAGAAAGAAAGAAATTATGTTTTTCAAGTCTGTTATTTAAATATACGCCATGATTTTCATATGCTATATGTATTAAAAATAATAATAATCATTACTTAATAATTTAAAAGTGCCTTAAGTAACAATAACAATTAATATACTGTATATGTTTATAAAAAGTATAAAACAATTCGTAGTGTACTGTTGTTAATCTTATAGCAACTATCATACCTAATATTTTGAGGTTACCCAAGATCTTTAGTCCTAACTTCGCCTCCAAATAAAGCTATTTTTCATTACATTTCATTATTGTTTTAATAAATATTTAATTCAATCATAAGGATTTATTAAACAATTAGAGTTGCGGAATCAGGGAAAACGAAATTTCCGTAATATGTGTCGATAAATTTGACATGATTTTATCTTGTTAAAATATATCAGATTATTACATTATTTGATTTTGGAATTACTTTTTATAATATAAAGATTTAGGGAGACGAGTGAACTTACAATTTTAAAGAACATTTAAATATTGTTAACAATAAATTATTCTGTTTGATCACCATACAGTGCCAATCATACTTGCCGAGATCAAAGTCGAATGGTAAACGAACTTAAAGCAGCTCTGCTCAAAGCAACAAGTCCTCCGAGTCAACTCTGTCAACAGCGTTCTGAAGCTAAGTTTACAAAACGTAGCATCTGTGTCATAGGTTTAAAACTTACAAATGTAGACTATAAATGTATCGTTAAAATGTATTTTATCTGGTACGGTTTGTATACAGGGTAATCTTTAAACTGTGCTAACGTTGGGATCTTTTAAACATCCAGAGATACAACAACTTAAAATGGAGAACTTCACCTGCTGTTTCCTCAATAATAGAATTGTGTGTTTAGCGATTTCAAAAACAGCCACTATTCTCCAACATGGTGGACAACTTAATATGTTCATATGTATTCTTTGCTCATTTCTGATTAAAAATTTTGTTTTAAAACTTTTTAATTCTTTGCTTTTCCCCCGTATTATTAGAAGTTTTTAATATATGGACACCAAATTAGTTTTAAACGGCAAATTTTGGTATTAGAGAAATTTATATAAAAAGCATGTTTTATTCTGTAATATCACGGTTCTTGCTTAGCTAAATTCATATATTTTAGTTATCATATGTTTAGTTAAATATGTAATATTTCTATAGATTTGTCTTTTTCCCCGTTAAGTTATGTTAGTTCTAAAAGTTATATATGTTACAATAATTCAACTTTCAGAGAGCGTAAATTAGCCGTTTGGAGTGACACAAATTGAAAAAAAACGTTGCTTTAGCGTGAATTAGGGATGATATTGAAAAAGTCTTAGGAACAAAGTTTCAGATCGTCTCAAATCTGTAGCCAAATAATATATTAATTTTCAAAAGAATTATTCATTTATCCCATATAGTCAAAGTTATTAAACACTATTTTTGACATTTTAAAATTTGTTTAGATACATTGATCAGTAAGTGAGTCAGTGGTATTTGGTATTTATATGACGTTTGCTGCTTACAATAGTAAATGCCTTAGCAACGAAATATACATGTGATTTGAGGTGATAAGTGCCTGAACAAGCTTCAATCAGTAGATAATTTTAAAAATTTGATTTGTCAGAATAAGTTTCTATCGGAAGTATTTTAAAAGCACATTACATATGATCATATTACAGTTTATTATAGTATTCTTTTATACACAATAAATATTATTAACAAGTTTGTCGATGATTTTTTAAAGGCTATCATATTTAATATAACAGAGAAACTTGTATACTTAGTATCTTATATACTTAAGTCGGCACTTGAGGCGCAGTGCTGTAGACAAAGTGCTGAGGAGATTGTAGGCGATATGTTCTATGCTTGTTCCTCTGAATACCGAAACGGCGTCCACTCAATGGTTACCATCGTCGTGGACACTCTAGATAAGTGAGGAGTGTCCATGTTGGATGTCAGACAAGATTAAATGTTGTGTAGGGCAGAGAAGTGGTTGTTAAATTTGTCAATTAGCTGACAATCAAATCAACACTACATGGCTCGGATTCCTCTTAAAGCTGCAGGTCCCATAGTTGCCCTGGCTATTAGCCTATTAATAAATAGTTATTTCTGAAATAGGTTGAGCTCAAATAGTAACTATGACTACACTAATTCATTTATATTTATCACACTATTTACCCCTCTTATTCGCCCATATCTATACGATCGGCGTCTTAGAAATGAATAATATTGAATAGTGAATTCATGTTTACGAAAATCATTTCCTAGTATAACAGATTGTTTTGAATTACGTAACGTGACAGAACATTATAACTGTAGTATTCCTTAAGATTGTATTTACTTATATTTTTAGTTTAAGAGCTGCAATTAAATGAGTATGATTGTAGGAAAAAAGCTCTAGAAATGCTTGCAAAAGATGAGCAACAAAAACTAAGTAATGCTTAAGCAAGTGCTTCCATAAATGATGTGGCAAGGGCCATCCTCATGGCTAGGTTCTTGGTCCAGTTTTATTCCTAGTAATCTACCTTCTTCAAACGGTAACATTTGCTCTTTTCTGATGACACTTGTATCTGTCTCGTTTGATAGCCGGACTGATCTTGAGGTGAAGCCATTTATGCATGTGAACTAGGTATGTCAATGGTTTGTTGCAAATTAATAACGTTACAATTAAAGTTTTTAAGTTTAAAATTGGGTGTTCTTACATTACGGTAAGGAGCTTTTGACATTTTTATTGAAATAAAAGGGAAAAAATCATTTTCTTTGAGAAAACAAATTATTTATGGTTTCAACGAAACGTGTTTTATGTATCGAGGCAAAGTTAGGACCATTAGTTGAGGACCTTACACTTAACCTCATAAAGTAAATACGATATAAAATTACATTAAGTACATCTATGTATTAAAAGTTCATACTTCTTCATATTTAAATGTACTACTGAGCCAGTATGGGTGGGGGGGTCAGTATCACTAAACCTGTATGAGTGGGTGGGTGGGTCAGTACTACTGAGTCTGTATGGGCGGGCGGGTGGGTCAGTATCACTAAGCCTGTATGAGTGGGTGGGTGGGTCAGTACTACTGAGTCTGTATGGGTGGGCGGGTGGGTCAGTATCACTAAGCCTGTATGTGTGGGTGGGTGGGTCAGTACTACTGAGCCTGTATGGGTGGGCGGGTGGGTCAGTATCACTAAGCCTGTATGAGTGGGTGGGTGGGTCAGTACTACTGAGTCTGTATGGGTGGGCGGGTGGGTCAGTATTACTAAGCATGTATGGGTGGGCGGGTGAGTTTCATGACATTGTTTACAGATCAAACAACAGCAATTAAGTTTTAAAATAATTATCTAAACAAAATTAACCAAGCGTGAAGAACATAAACGAAGAAAAAAAGAAAGAAATATTCTTAAAAGAAGGAGGAGGAGAAAAAACATTCCAGAAACTAGCCAACAAACACATAGCCAACACTCAGCCCAACATAGACAGTACGCCCCCAACGAATCCGCCGATAACCAGTCCTCAGTGCTCAGCTCGACTATCGATATTTCGAGTTGAAGGATCAAGTTTATTCCACAATCTGCAGGTAGTGGCAGTAAAATATATATTGTAAAGTGCTGTTTTATAATCTAGAGTAGTTAATATTGATGAACCCTGACGAGTGTTCCGATTACTGATAATGAAGTTACACACAACATTTTAAGACAAATAGAAGGGGTTTTCGGATTTAAGAAGATTGTATAGTAAATATTAAACTTTAATATTTCATATTTACTCCAGTAACTTCAGTAAATTAAAACGTATAAAGTAATGAGTTATATGTTCTTCTCGGCGAAGGTTAAACAAAACGTAAACAGTAGTTATGCACTTGTTGAGGTTTATGAAGGGTGTTGATGACAACGTCACAGTAGTCAAAGGTACAAGAGTCTTCACTAGCATAATCTTAACATCTAAAGGTAAACAGTTATAATATATATTAAGAGTGTGAATACCAGCAAAAACCTTATTTAATATTAAAGAAACATGATCAGACCATCAAAGTGTAGTATGCGAAAGAGGTCCCAGGTTCTTAATCTGATTTATTTTTTTATTCAGTCAAGACTTTACAATTCATAGACAAAGTCAACAGATGAACTTGAACAATTGAAATTATTATTTAAATACATTGATATTTATCAGTAAAATGAAAAAAAAATACAACAATCAATCCAACATGGTTTAATGGATTACATTACAACCACGACATTATCATCCAAAAATTCATCAAATAAATAAATAAAAATGCCTTTATTTCCAAGCGTTTCTCAGATACATCTGCTTTTCAGAACAACTTTGGTCAATTAAAATGTAGAGCTTACGTTAAATAAATAAATACAAAATATTAAATAATAACTTAACACTAAATAACAATATAAGAACAATAACCACATTGCTTGTCAGTTTCTACAACCTACAGACCTAAATATTTTCAGACAAAAGCAATCTAATTTTTCTTTTAAAGGTATTACTTGCATACATTTTTAGGTTGTCAGGGAGGTCGTTATACAACTTAGGGCCAAAGTAAGTAAAGCTCTTTTTACCAAATTCTAATTTAACTTTCGGGAAGTGAAGATTCCTACCATGGCGGGTGCCCCGTTGAGAAACCTCTTCTCGGAATATAAGCTTCTCACGAAGGTACTGAGGCTCGCTGAGCATCAGCACCCTGTGCGTCATGCAGCACGCCAACATCCTACACACGGCTTCCATGGGCAGTAGGTTGGCTGCCTCACGATAGGCAGTCACGTGGTCAAATCTCCGTAGACTGTAAACAAAGCGGATGGCTGAGTTTTGAAGCCTCTGGATCCGACCAACGTCCTCCCCCGAGATGCTGTTGCCGTATGCAGGAAAACAGTAATAAAATACTGAGAGTATCAGCGACTGCATGAGCTGAAGCTTTGCGGTCTCTGGAAGCAAACTTCTGAACCTGTACAGACCCCTCAACCTTCCTAAAGCACGCTGGGAGGCATGAGTGACATGCTCGGTGAACGTAAGGCCATTGTCCAGTACGACACCGAGCGTCTTCACCTTATCACACACAGCCAAACTCCCGCCATCCAGCGCAATTGCCACTCCACTCTCGCTGAGGGTCTGTAAAAGATCATGTGGTGCGGTGTGCAGAACAGTGCACTTGTCCGAGTTGAGTGTCAGCCCATTGATAGCTGACCACCTTGAGGTGTTCTCTAAGTCAGTATTTATTTGATCAAAGGCTGTTCTGATGAGCCCAGCCTCATAGGACAAGTGCAACTGAGAATCATCTGCGTACAAATGCGCAGTACAACTTTGTACACAGCTGGGGAAATCGGCTGTTTACAAATTAAACAGAATTGGGCCCAGGCAACTGCCCTGCGGAACGCCCCACTGCTTTCGGAGGGGGTTCGATGTCTCACTTCCCACTCTGGTGACCTGCAGTCTGTCTCCGAGGTAAGACCTAACCCAACCAGTCACATCATCACTGAAGCCATAGTAATGCATCTTTGCTATTAGCATATCGTGATTCATTGAGTCAAATGCCTTAGAGTAATCGAGCATAACAAGGGAACTATATCTGCCCTTGTCCCTAGCATCAATCAAATCACTGAATAAATTTGTTAAAGCAGTGCAAGTACTGTGATTCTTTCTAAAGCCAGACTGTAGGGCAGGCAATAGGTTTTCTGTTTCTATGTATGTTTTTATTTGCTTGATTGCTATTTTCTCTATTATCTTGGACATGGCTGGGAGTATTGGGTCTTAATTGCTCAATACTATTTGGAGAAGTTGTTTTGGGCAGTGGGTGGACAATGCTGGTCTTCCATGCTTGAGGGAAATCTCCGCCTCTTAGTGACTCATTAACAAGATGTGTTATGGCTTCAATGGCATACGGACTCACAGCTTTAACCATTTGTATTGATATTTCATCACTGCCAATAGCTCTAGATTTAATTTCGTTTATCACTGATTTAACAGCTTCTTCAGTGACAGCACTAAATTTAAAATCATTTAGCAAATTATTTTTCTTGTGTGTCCTAAAGAACATCAACACATTCCTATCTACTTCATTTTTTGAACCCATTTCAGCGAAATACTTATTTATGTCATTTATTTGGAAATCAAGTGACAGTCCAGACTCTTTATTTCCAATTACATTGCACTGCTTCAAGCAATTCCAAAAATCTTTGGGGTTTTTTGTGCTCACTAACTGATCTGTAAAAAATTCCTTTTTAGCTTTCCAAATTGAAATATTTAATGTGTTTCGTATTGTCTTATAATTCTCCCAGTCCT
Source organism: Stictocephala bisonia (assembly GCA_035578905.1). Lineage (NCBI taxonomy): Eukaryota > Metazoa > Arthropoda > Insecta > Hemiptera > Membracidae > Stictocephala > Stictocephala bisonia. The sequence continues at coordinate 857,936 of JAQJVL010000116.1, read as the reverse complement.
GCTGTTTCCTTGACTTCCAGTATTTGTTTCTAAGCTTACACTTCTCTCTCGTCAAGGCCTTTATCTCATCACCCATCCAGGGAGCCTTTTTCTTAGTAACCCTCTTACATACAATTGGAGCATGTGTATCAAACACCTTTCTGATATTTGATGTAATTGCATTTTCGATATCATCAACTGCATTCATTTCCAATATGCCTCCCCAATTTATCTGAGCAGTTTCATTGATTGCCTCTTCAAGTTTAAACTTAGAAAAATCTCTAAAGGTAACAAGCTTTGGCTCATTTTTCTCTTTTTTTATTACTAAATCACAGTAAATCAACTTATGGTCCGTTATTACCTTGCCTCTGTGATCTCTTATACTTGAAGCATCAATAACGCCGGTCCTCTTGACCTCGGCCGACCTGTCCACTATAATGTGGTCTAACAAGGTGGCCGAGGTTGCTGTCACTCTTGTAGGTTCGTTTACTAGTTGTACTGTGTTCAATTCTCTCAAGAGTCGGCGTAAATACTTGGATTCACTACATGTTTTTGAAGTGAAATCGATATTTATGTCCCCTAAACAAATCACAGAGTTGACTTCGACTGCAAGGTCGACAAAGAGGGAATGAAACAACGGAGCAAGACAAGTGTACCTGACATCAGGGGGCCTATAAACAACGCACAGACCAAGCCTCCGTCCCTTTACCCTCAGAACTACACAAAGAGTTTCAACACCAGGCGCGGTGCCCATGGTGACAGTGTGTTGCTGGTACACAAGGCCGTCCCTTATGTAGATAGCAACACCGCCTCCCACTTCGTCGTCTTCATCTGGTTCCTGTGTGCTGGAGCGATCAGAGCGCAGCATGCTGTAGCCTGGAATGTTGTAGTTGTCGGAGGGTGTGCCAGGGTGAAGCCAGGTCTCCGTCACTCCAAAAACGTCAAAGTCAAAGTCGTTCACCAGCGCACACATTTCTGTAAACCCCGTGTTGAGGGAGCGCATATTTAGGTGACCGACCCTGAGGTTACGCCCGTTGCCCCCCCTCCCGGCTAGTTTCCCGAGAGCTGAGGCGTGCCCGTACTCGCACGGCGGCAGGTGCCGCTGTGGTCAAAGCTGCAGTCAGCAGCGCTCTCAGTCTCAGTACTCCGACCAGAAGCGGGTGCTGGCGCGGCCGGCGTGACTCCACCCACGCCACAGGAAAGGGAGACTGGTGCCGCCTCCAAAGGCCGCAAAACGAGAGAGACGACGTCCTCAAACAACAAGCTCAGGCGGGAGACACCTCGCCGATTGAAGTGGACGCCGTCTCGGGAGAGGTCTCTCCTGCCAACACAACAGTTAGCCTCCACGAACGTAACACCGAAGTTATTACACATCAACTCCAGCTGGGAGTTGAAGTCGTGGAGAGCTCGGTTGCCAATATCACGCCGAGTTAAGATACTATTCAGAAGAATTTTTGAATTTTTGAACTGTGTCCTGGCAGTGTAGAGCAGGTCCGCCATGGCGTGAAGCGCCTCACGCTTCCCCTGCCCGCCATTGTAACCCGGACCTCCCCGGTAACCTCTCCGTAGGTTGTTGGTCCCTTTTTCAACGCTATATCAACGCTATAATACGCTCCGTTAAGGAGATGCTCTTTGAGTATTTTTTTTAGTTTAATATGGTATGGAATTTAGTAAAGTGTATTATTATCAATAGAGATGCGAGGTACTATGTCAATATCAATCTGTGCCATCAGTCTGTTATGTCCAATAATAATAGGTTGAGTCCTATTGTTATTCAGTTTCAAGCTGTGCCTAAACACCCACTCACCAATAGATTTTATGTCAGTATTCATTCTGCCAATCCCGTCATTTAAGTCTGATACATCAAAGTGAGAGAATATTTGAAAGTCATCAGCATAAAGGTGATATTTACAGTGAGAAAGGCTGTTGAACAAGTTATTGGTGTACAAAGCAAAGCTTTTCAGGTCCAAGTACAGAGCCCTGAGGGAAACCTTTGGTTACACTTCCCAACTAGAGTATTCCTTATTCACATGTACACATTGACGCCTGCCAGTAAGATAGGACTCAAACCAAGAAATGATATCAGGTGTGAAACCTAGATGATGAAGTTTCACTTTAAGAAGATGATGGTGGACACAATCGAACGCTTTAGAAAAATCAAACAGAGTGAGTAATGTCACTTGTTTGTTGTCCATCGCTTTTCCTCAGTGATACACAGCAGCGCAGTGGTGGTGCTGTCATTTCTCCTTATTGAAACTTACTAAGAAGGTTATTACTAGAAAGATAATTACATACTTGCTGGTGAACAATCCTCTCAAGATATTTAGAGAGTGCAAGTAAGATACTGATTGTCGATAATCAGACGTGGATGATAGAGAGGACGTCTTGGCGTTTGGCCGAACTATCTCTGATTGCCAGGCGGGTGCGAATATTGAGGTTATAAGAAAATTTTTTCAAGATTGACGTGATAACAGGTAAAATCTGCAGGGATTATTACTTTCAATAACTTGATAGAAATGTTGTCTGCTCCAATCGCATTACTTTTAATCACCATCATAAATTTATGTACTTCATTATCATTTGTCATCGTTAAAATAAAATACGAATCACGGGGGGTTGGAAGCTGAGATCCAAGATGATCTGAAAATAAAACCGATCCAGTGTTATCAAGAGGCAGGTTAATATAGTAATTATTAAGATCGTTAAGGTTTACTGATATGGGATAATCAGGTTTAATCCTGGACACCCCCAACTTCTTAATCATACGCCAGCGCTCAGTAGATGATTTATTTTCGGTAAAGTATATATATATATATATATATATATATATATATATATATATATATATATATACATATAGAGCGTAGCTATGCGGCCGTAGCTAAGGGGCTAGGGTGATGGCTTGCTACGCAATTGGTCCGGGTTTGATTCCTGGTAAGACAGGTTTTGCCCTGTCGCTCTCTTGGTTCGGAAGTCATGGTAAGTCGTTGGTGCCCAGGTTAAGTGTTAGAGAAGCTTCCTAGCCCGAACTTCGCCTGGTAAAATAAGACGAACTTTAACGTTTTATCTTTTAGCTCTTCAATTTCGAATTTCTTGTTTAACTCTATTTCGTAGATGTTTAAAAACATTTCTATCAATGATGTATTAAGTCCTCTTAATTTTTCTATAGATAGAGTCACGCTGGGACATTAACTGGCGTATGGCAGGAGTGATCCAAGGAGCTGGTTTACTGGTTATTCGTTTGATTACAACGAGAGCATGTTTATCCAAGAGATTGACAAGAATGTTATTGAAGTTGTCGACCATAATGTTAACATCGTTAGCAGATAGAACTGTATCCTAATTCAGATGTCTAGCATCTGCCAAAAGGCTATCAGGATTAATATTTTAAACATTCCTCAAAGAAACAAACTTAGGCACATGCTTTGGCGACGTGACTTTATAGACACAGTACAGAATATCATGTTTTGAAATCCCAGGGACAGACAACTGGCCATGGTTTGCGATTCGAGTTGAGTCACTAACCGATAGCAGGTCAATCAAGGTGTCAGAGTGATCAGTGTGGGCTGAAGAGGGAGTAAAGTTAGGTTACTTGAGTAAAACAGTGGTAAGTTGTCGCTTGTCATACGTATCTTACCCCAGTAGATCAGTGATGAAATCACTTGTTACAAAGACATGACTATACCGAGGCATCAGTCTTAACAAGACACTTTCAAATTGTGCCAAGAAGCCAACTGTAGGTGGCCTATAACAAAGCCCACGGAGCATGTGAACACCATTAAGTGATATATCCAGAAATATCCACTCAGGCTGAAATGGTCTTGAGGTGTCAGATATCTCCAACACCTTAGTAGTAATATAGGACCTGATTTAAGCCGCTGTGCCTCTACCTTCAGCAAACATACGATCATTACGATATAGAGTATATCCTGGTATGTCTACAGATGCAGAGCGTGTTCGGAAAATGCCCTCTGCCTATCTTCTTTAACAGTGTTTACCAATTATAAGTTTAATAATTAAGTCTTGTAAATTTACTCATCCCTAGAATTTAAATTGTTTCTTTTATCTTAACCTACACAGTCAATTGTACAGCTTATAATATATTACTAAGGCTTAACTTTATTACTACTCTTCCTACGGTGTAAAATTGATCATTCAAATCAAATCTAAATACCATAATTTATTATGTAATTATTTACAGAGTTTAGTTGGCTCATTAATAATACAATAATTTACAATTTAATGGAATAATATTTCAAACGAAATGTTGTTTTACAAATAAATGTCACTGACACTTCAAATAGTCGTCAACGTTGTAGAGGGAATGAGACAAAAATTAAGGTTTGGTTTTTGCAGGCTTTATGTTAGGCTTTAGCCATGACTCACAAATTAGAATACAATCACAAAATGGAGTTCTAAATAGTGAGTGAATTTCATCAATATGACTGAGCGTTATTATGAACTATCTTGCAGAAACGGCGACAAGGTGATGAGGAATTATAGATAAGCTGCTCAGTGGAAACGTCTGGCCCGAGTGCGGCGGGGTCGTCAAGATTGCACCAAAGAAAAGTGAAAAGGATCACGGAACGTCGCAGACTACAGTCGGCAGAACGCAGTTGAGATTCACAAACACATATATTTAGCACAGTCATACACAAACTTATTATAATAAATACAAATCTTAAAACTTATTAAAATATGTACATGCAGAGCATGTTTGTTTCTTGCACGCTTAGGTGACTTTTTCATGTTCCTCCTATGCGATATTAAATAACAATATCTACAAAATAAGTAATAGTAACTATAAATTAATATAAATATGCAGCGAAGCATAGTATTATGCCAGTATAGTACTTACTGAATATACAGTACTTAAATAATATTAAAAACTAACTCGACATCGAAACTAAAAATATTTATATTTCATTATAACCACCCATACTGTACATACACAAAACACATTACCTAAGAATTTTATAGTTTAAAAAGATTAAAAGAAATAATTTATTAACTAAATAAATCACTTATCAAAATAACAATAGACAATATATACACCCAGAGATAACAGATTATTTAAAAAAAAACAAAGATTGATAGTAAACATTTTTAAACATTGATACTAGTTTAATATTTTAAACACACCCTTACTGAGTCTGTAAAACATTAGGTTGTGGTATTTTCACATAAAGAAATCATGCTTTGTTTATAATCATAGAAGTATTACTTTGTGCTTATAATGGTTTAATACATCCACTTTAATAGTATGGATAAAACAAAACACGAGTAAAATCTTCATCCTAACAATTACCTTAATCTAACACCCCACAAAACTGCATTTTTTATAAACATTTATAGTATAACGGCGTTAGACTCTTCAATGCACTGCTAAACTCAATAAAATGTGAAAGTGGTATGAGCAGATTTTCTGCAAAAACCAAACCTTAATTTTTGTCTCATTCCCTCTACAACGTTGACGACTATTTGAAGTGTCAGTGACATTTATTTGTAAAACAACATTTCGTTTGAAATATTATTCCATTAAATTGTAAATTATTGTATTATTAATGAGCCAACTAAACTCTGTAAATAATTACATAATAAATTATGGTATTTAGATTTGATTTGAATGATCAATTTTACACCGTAGGAAGGGTAGTAATAAAGTTAAGCCTTAGTAATATATTATAAGCTGTACAATTGACTATGTAGGTTAAGATAAAAGAAACAATTTAAACTCTAGGGATGAGTAAATTTACAAGACTTAATTATTAAACTGATGATTGGTAAACACTGTTAAAGAAGATAGGCAGAGGGCATTTTCAGTTAAAAGAGGGTTGGCGTTTTCATTTCGTTAATGAAAGTCTCTTCTCTGTCGCTTCGTAGTTTTAATTTGCAGTTCTTCAAAAACACTGTTTAGAAAAAAAATCTTTTTTGTATTAATTTTTATTCCATAAAATACATGTAACCATTGGGAAGTTGACTTTTAAAACTTTTTATATTATTTTTTAGCAATATTAGGCTAAATTAGAGAATATATAATTTAGTTGGTAATTTATACATAGATAACCTACTTATAATGTTATTGAACTGAATTTTGTTTTAAGTCGAATACAAAATAGCTATAAAATACTCAAAGGCAATTCTTGAATTATAAAAAATTCGAAATATTAGTCGTACAATAAGGAACATTGTTAATTATATTTTCCATATAATTTTTGAGTATTTTATTTTGTACACTTCACAAAATATTGTATAGTTAGGACACAAAACATCTTTCCCAGTAAACTACCATGTAATATACGGTAAAAGGTGATATTTAAGTTACCATTTAAACAAATCTTTGTAGTTTAATTACTACACATTTTAACCAAAATAAGTTAACTCATACTACTGTATCATTAAGCATATGTCTAATAATGTAGTTAAAATATGACACTTAATCGTATCATGTCATAATAAAGCCACCAACAAATGAATGATGTGTTGTGCCGTTTGCACATTACGATCGTCTCCCTCGGACAGTTCTGTATTCTTCACTGTGTTCCATTTAGTTTTAGTGTCTTTGTGTTCACTTTGTGTGTTCCGTGAATTTGTTTTATGTGTTCCTTGGCGTTGACGGCAAGCTCGCCATTCTATCTTGGAAGACGACATGTTTCGCGGCTAGAAACGTTTAGGTAAGTGTTCGTAAAATTGTTTACTTTTGTAATGGTTTGGTTTAAAATATTGTTTTCCTGGAGGCACAGTGCGGAACCTACGGGCTGTGACTATCCTCAACTTAAGTCCCAGAGGGGCAGCCATTTCTTCCCCCTTTCCGCGTTGCCAATCAAACAGCCTCCAGTATGAAGACTTCGACATGCAGGTGACCCTAACCCAGTTTATTTTCTGGCCCGTCCAGCCCCCAGCTATAAAATATATATATATTTAAAGGACGGGGTTCTCGGCTGATTCTTCACTTTGGTGTTCCCATTAAGAGTTTAACCTGCTGGATTACGGCCTGATTATTAATTTAATTATTTTTTATCTTTTAAAAATTGGCCAAAACCTTCCAATTTTGATTTGTTGGCCGAGGCCCTGTAAGTTCTGCTGCCATTCTAAAATGTTGTCATTTTGTTATCTGTACGGTAGTTATTGGTTTATAGTTGTAGTTTATTCATTCGTGTAATATGTTCTTTAATTATTATTGTATATGTTCAATGTAATTATTTATAATTGTTATATATATATATATATATATATAGGCCTATATATATATACATACATACATATATATATATAAATTATATAAATATAAATTATATATAATTTAATAGGCCTAATCATTTTGATTTACATTTTATTGAAACTTTCTACTATTAATATTTGATAATCTTGTTGTTTTTATTTATTTATATTGCCTCGAGGACGTCATATATTTATAAATTGTCTGTAACATATGATAAATATCATAACTTTTCCAAAACTTTCAACAGCCGGTTTTGTCCATAAATGTTTAAATGTTTTCGTTACTTAATGTTTTTTTTTTTAATTCTTTTGAATTTAATTTTTTTTTTTAATTTTCATTGTAATAAATAATATTTTTGCCAGTCAACATGTATTGTTTTTTTTCTGTACAGTCCTTCTGATTCCGTTGCTTTCGCTCCCACCGTTGATGGGTCCAGCAATGTTTTGATAGTACGATGGTGGGTTGCCCACTCTATAAAATAATGAACCCTCGAAAATTAAAAATCATAACATATTTGTATTGAATTTAGTGGACAATCAATTACTATGTAATTTATTAATGAAATAAAAGGTATTTTAAACCTAACTATAACTGATAATTTATATTTAAATGTCCAAAAATACAATACACTAAATTCTCAAACTCTAAAAAAATAAGGTTAATCTGGTAGTTATGAAGTCTTCATTGATGGAGTATATACATCCTAAATATCAGTGAGGCAAAAATGTGTTATGAACGAAAAGTAATAGCGTAGCTCTTGTTGGTACGTTAGGCAATGAGATTTCAAGTATGAAAAAAACTGTTTGTTTAAAACAAATCCCGTACTAAGATTAGCTAAAAATATGTCTTATTTCAAAAATATATTACCATAGTATATCAGAGTAGTTTATGAAACAGAGGTAATATGATAGTGATAATTCGTAAACTGTATTCATTAAAAATCCTATTTGATAATAGGGTTGATTAATAAATAAGTCTTTAACAAAATTATCCCTCTAAGTATTGAAAAATTCTGTATATACATAACTTATCATCAGAAAGTATGGTTCTGAGTAACAGCGAAAAAAAATAACATACTTACACATAGTATACATTATAGGATTAAGGTTTTCAATAATTACAAACATTATTGGTGTATTTCATATAAGTAAGAGATGCTATTAAATATATATCTTGTTTGTATACGTTATTTAATTTAAAAACGAATAAGTTGGATACTAGACAGTCAAAATTAAAACCATTCTTTATATGCCTAAATATTAATTAGTATAGTGACTGAATATTGATTTACTAAAACTAAACTATATGCTCTTTATATTTCTTTTGTGAATCTTTTCCGCTGAAGGAAGTTAAATGTGGTTCACCTTAATCAATCACCGTGGTGTGCTTTCCTTTATTTACCTGCATAATAGTATATTTTACTTTAATTTAATCGGAGATTTCTTGTTTAAATTGAATAAGGGTTGAGAGAATAAATAGAGGATGAAGACAAATTAGCTTTTTAAAGACTTTAAGCATTGGAAAACACTCATGAAAACTCAATGTAAACAAATAACTTGAATAGGAAAAAAGTTGTAATATTTAATGTTTTTAATATTAAAAATAATATGATACGATTTCTAAATACAATCACGACAGACGGTTGACTTCATATGTCATGCCATTGCATAATGCTTGGTTTTTAACATAGCATTTATTTTGATGAAATACTTACTCTCCTATGACATTATCTTCCAAACTGGTTTACTTGGTAACTCAGTTTTACTCTAACTAACGTTAGAGGTGTTTTAAATTAAACAGCTTAGTACAGCAAACTTTAACATTTTATTCAATAATATATAAAATTTGTCTCATAAATAAAATCATTTAATATGGTTTATTTTTTAATCTTTATCCATTAACTGATTTTCATACGTCAACATTCAGCTCTTTTAATTATTTATCCACTTATGGTGAATGGTAAATACAATATTGTTTAATCACTTATAAACATATGTTACAATAAATGCCATGAGTAGTTTTAATAAATTAAAATTTATTTTAGTATTAGTAGTTGGTATTTCTATACTTAAATATCACTGTATAGAGATTTTTTTCATAAATAATGTAATCTAATTTTAATATTTATCATATTCCAGACTGTTGTACTATAAAATTTTCGATGGTAAATGAGGAAATGTCATATATGAACTTTAACGATAAAACCTAAAACTACTTTAGCCTGAAACATATAAAAGAGATCTTTATTGACCAAAGACGGTTTTACCCACCATAAATACTTTAACAGCTTTCCCTCCAAGATTGAATTTCGACCCCAATAAGATCCCAAGTCACGTGCTAGCCTGTCTGACCAACCCATGAATCCCTAAAAAATACCAGAATCTTGAAAATAGTTTATGCAACATTCTTGAGTCAACATGTTATTATAAAATGTAAATGTTAAGGCAATGAAAAAATAAAATAAATTATAATTGAACTTTATATGCTTAAAATATATTGTGCACAAAGACATATTTACCTAACGTTTTAAGTTAGCAAACTTATTTTTTTATTTAAACACTATTTTTCTGAACTTTATTAATAACAAGATTTGTTAGTTTTCAAAACAATAAAGGTACATACATGTATTTAATTAGAACACGTTTATTTATTTGGTACTAATTCGTCGACACCGAGATTTGTGTCAGTATAGTTAGTATATAACTGTGATGATATACATGGACAAGTGTTGTAGTTTTTGGTAAACAAATTCTTTGAAAGGGTAGTTTATGAATTGTCAGGGCAACCAACACATACACAGCTTGGCATGGAATATGAATTAGTTTGTGTTGCTGTCGCACTTGGAAAACTGAAAAACCAGAAATAAGTGATCTCATTTGTAAATTACCAAAATCCTATAAATCGCGCATGAAAACCCACATTTCTCAATGTTGATGGAAACTATTGAGCGGACGTCATGACTGTGTTAAGAGGGCTAATAGAAAACATATAGCCTAATGTGTTCTCCATACCCAGCCTCCTTGTACGTGGGTCATAGCACTACGCTACATGTAGTGTTTTTGTGTGTTTATAAGCTGACAATGATGTAGTATTATAAATAATATGATACAATTATGAATTTTTTTATTAAATAACTTCACTCACAAGATAGAGTGGCCGTAGCTAAGGGGCTAAGGAGCTGGCTTGCCACGCAGTCGGCCCGTTTTCGTTCGCCTGCCGCTCCCGTGGTTCGGAAGTCTCGTTAAGGCGTTGGTCCCCAGGTTAAGTGTTAGACAGAGCTTTTCAGCTCTAACTTTGCCTAGTAAAATAAGACGAACTTTAACTCTTTTTTTTAAGTTCATATGGGACTACAGGCCTGTGTGTGAACTTTTATTCAACAAGTGAAGTACCGACCGTTGGCTCAGTGAGGATTCGAACCATGGAACGTGTCCTCTGCAGCCTTAGCCATTAAGCCACTAATCCGGCGAAGTTCAGATTCATTTCAAATACAAAATCAATAATTATTTTTCTTAAATCAAGATTGCATTGCAGCTTTTATCAATATTTTTAGCTAATAGCTATTTGAGAGATCAGCTTATGTTATCATAATAAAACATCTTTAACATGACATTAGTCTTAAAATAACTAATTTAAACAACAAACTAAAGAAAATCAAGAAACATCAAGCAAAAATAATTAGTGGAAAGCAAATAACATTTGCAATACATTATAAAAATAAATGTTTTGTGTATTTTTTAAAATAATTTATTTGATACACCAATATTCCTCATTTAATGTTATTTTATAGTTTATGTCATTCAGTTGTTTGATTGTTTAAAATATTCTTCTGAATTATGACTGGTAGTTCTCTCTGCACATAAGAGTCTTAAAGTATTAAGTATTAAAAACAATGTAAATAAATAAATAATGCACACAACTACATATAGAAAAAATACTCTAAATTAGCAATAAATAAACCATATTAAATACTATATAGACATCAACAATTGTATTGTTACTGGTATTATTGGCATTCCTTGTCCCTGTGTTCAACAGCAAAACCAGGGTTGGTATGAATCAGTTCAAGACCAGTTCCCGGAAATCTCTGTTAGTGGTGCTGTTTATTTACATCATATATCACAGAGATTGGTCAGTATACAACATTCAACATTCCCTATATATCACTTTGTATTTCTATCTTATTCATCTATGTTTAGTTTGACCTGGAAAACAGTCATTAAAATAAACTAAGAGATGATGTTTTTGTGTTTACAAACGTGACAATATGCATAAACTCAATATGTAAGTTTAGTAATTAATGGTATAAAACAGATTATAGTTGTTTCGACTATAGTAACCATCCAGCCAATATAGAATGCATTATTTTTTAACTCCAATACATTTTAGTAATGATATCAAGGATTGATTATTATAATTAATAAACTATATAAAAATATTATATATAGAAATAAAAAGTAACGAGGACTATTAAATATATATAATACAGTATATTACGGTCCAGAGGTAAAATAAACATTCCAACCTCAACAATCGTGGTACGTTACAAAGCACAAATGAATTGGAAGGTATGTCCTTGAACAAGTTTTTTTTTCGGAAATTATATTACAGGTCTATTCATTTTCAGTTAATGAAAATCTATTATAAATAGAATAAGTAATAATTTATCGTTAGTACAGTATCTGTTCATACTAAAAACATATTATTTCTTTATTGATGTATTGAAGTAGGACAGTAATGTATTGTGTATTTTAAATATAGAAAACACCTCAAAGAGCTACAAATAAGTTTTAATTCAAGTATTAGGGACAATACAAAATATTTATTCTTTTATTTAAACATTGCTTGACTCAGTCAATTAAGATATCATATATAATTTGTTTTCAAGTGTATATATTTTTTTATTTTTTTACTTTTTAAGTCATGTAGCCTATATTATAAAATATTTTCAAATATAATATTAATAAATCATAATATCACAAAAATTTAGCTTACCTATTATTGACAGGAAATTACATTTTAAATGAAATACAAGTCAATATTAAAAATAATATCTACAAAACTGTTGTTTTAGGTATAACAGTTGTAAAAAGAGAATAGCAATCCTCTGAAGCGTGTTTGGAAAGTACGCATATTACGGACAAAAAGTGTAATGTTTCGGAAAGCCGTACTCCCTGTCCAGATGGAGAAGATACCTTAACGTTGTTACTAATATTTTATACATAAATAATAATTATATAATAACATCTACAAAATACTATCAAAATTGTTGTGGAAAGATCTGTTGTTAATCCCTCTGGTCTGAAGAAGGTGAGCGTGGTTCACCGAAACCGATCACCATAATATTTGTGCATTTTGTACTTGTATTGTAATATATCTGTGCATTTTGTGCCTATATTGTAATAAATTTGTATTGTGTGACGTTTACTTGTACTGTAAAAATAAATAGAACATGATCTCCTGTTACAAAGCTAAATCCAAACCATTTAGCCATTTAAGACTTGTTTCACTGATTCTATTTATACTAGCTAATTTCTCCGTAAAACAGCGCAAAGTAACTCTGAAACTATGCGATCCATTGTTTGAATAGACTCCCCTCTATCACGTGACTGATGTACTGTCAATCCCCATTTGTATTTCCAGTAGTTACATCTACCCTCTCGAGTTCTCAACCTATTCAATAACAAGTTTCAAATCAAAAGAATCTATCAGAAATGGTGGCTGGTTAACCTTTCTTACCAGTTATTTGAGCGGGAAGTCGACATGTTGTAAAAGCCAGTTATGTTCTAAGAGTAATTTGTACAGTTATAATAATATTACATTTTAAGATACTTTTTTCTTCTTTAATCATATGCCTAGCTTAGTAACTGGAATTTACAACATGTCCAATTCCCTCCCACTCGAGTATCCCTGCTAAGAAAGGTTAACCAGTTGTCATTCCTGATAGGGTGGTTCTTTTGACTTGAAACTTGTGGCGTGTTATTCAGAAAAAAATAGGCTTTAAAATAATGGACAACTCATTAGCCTTTCGTTTAAACTATTTACAATATCCTCCATGGGCCCTTCCTCCTACGTAAAAAAATATATAAACTGTTAAAAAGATATAAAAAAAGTTCTAGAGTGGTATACTAAATTAAAATTATTTATCTGGACGTATTTAAAAGAAATGAAGAAGGTTCTATACTTTTCAAGACCTTCTGCTAAGAAAGATTAACCAGTCACCATTTTTGATAGGGCGGTTCTTTTGACTTAAAACTTCTGGCGTCTTATTCAGGCAAAAATAGGCTTTGCAATTATGGAAAACTTATCATACCCCTTCATTGTAACTTTTAATGAAATCCTCCACGGCCCCTCCCCTCTGCAAAGGACCCTCCCCTCAAAAGCTGCATCAAAAGATTGAGAAAAATACTTTTCTATAGAGATATACTAAACCTTGATTATTTATCTAAACCCATTTAAGGAGAAATGATGTTTAAAAACGGAGGTAGGCCTGTTTCCTTTCAGAGTAATATTAACAAATGAAAAATACGATATTTTGAAAAATCATATATTGTACATACATTTAATTACCTAAATATAAAATGTCCAAAAACTGTGTTGTAAGATTTTGCTAAACTCTTATGAAAACCATATTTAAAATAGTCTATGTACAGTATATTGTATGATAAAAACGTCTGCGAAATATTCATAAAACATAGCCTGTAATATATTACTAACTTTTAATAAACAATTACTCTCAAAAAAATTCTGACAATGTTACACGAAGTATTGCTGTAATAAAGTCCTCCGAATTGCCATTGTAGTTCCTTCATAAGACAAATTCCTTAGCAAGACCCTCACAACGATTGAGATCCTTTCACAAGACATTCCAACTAAGCCTTCAGTTAATAGCCACAACTTTTATCAAATTCCTTCCATCTAACAGAACTTATTTAACATTTTCCCCAATTTAATTATTTAAATATTTGCCTTCCTTCTCTTAAATATACAAAAACATTCATCGTAATATTATTTTAAAATTAATAAATATTTCGGTTTTCCTTATCTGAATCATTTGTTGTTTGATGTTATCAAGGGAAAACAAGAATTTACTAAATACTGAAAAATAACAGAAACAATTTTTATATCAAAGTTTTTTCATTACATCTTGTTTACATACATGTTACGCAATTTTCATTCATATAAAAATATGCACGTTGAACCCCCTTAATTTTTTTATTTATTGACTTGAAATTACTCAACAGCACCAGTATCTCATCAGAAGCTGGAACTAGGTGGGAATGATACGACTAATAGCGTGACGATGTAAGCTAGCTGCAACCGTATCGAGGTCTTCCAAATACAAGTTTTTCATAAACGAATTGTTATATATTGTGAATTTGAGTGTAAGTAAACACAAATTATAGTTTACTTTTTATTTTATCTGACAAATTTGGTTATATATTGTTTTTATCTTATCACTATAATAGTTATCCACTGTATTACTGTCTGAAGTAATTTTAAATATCTCTTTAAGTGGATCTATACCAAAACAAATAATCACTGTCCACCGTATGTAAAAAGCAGTACTCTTAACAACACCACGTGTCATAAAATGAAATGCCTCTAAGTGCGCGCATGTCAAGTCGGGACCAGCATAAAATAAAGTATAAGTTTACCTATTATTTGTACGTCAGTTTACTTGTTTTGATGTTACAAAATAGGTAAATATAATAGAATACATTTCCTTAAAATTTCACGTGATAATCGCGTTTTATAAAATAAAGGGAGATTGAATAATAATAGAAAATAAAATATATTGAATTTCAATAAGCTGTCAAAACAAATTGAATAAATAAACTGGAATTCAAAGTAGTTAAATATGTCTAAGCTGTAAAATTATGAGGATTAAGAAACTATAAAGTTTAAAATTTTGGGAAGAAATAATTTATTGTTATGTATATTTATTGATAAAATAATATTTATTTAGAACAAAATATAAGGAGTTGATCAAGTTGAACTGGATTTAAAACATAAAACAATCAGCTAACGAAATTACATTTATTTACATTCTATGTCTGCAGTATACTTTATTTTCTCGGATATGCGGGTTTGTATGTGTAGTATGAATGTTAATTTGCCAAGATCAGCCAGTACTGATATATTGTATAAGTATATAATATTCTGTTATGTATGTGCTGTATTACTACATTTTATAGATTGCTCTACATTTGTATTATACGTGTTAATATTGTTATTGTTATTGAGAAATAAAGTTTATTCTATTCTATTCTATATATCATATTCTGCAGCTGTTCATATATAAATTAACAAATATAATATATTTTAAGCTACATTAATGAAAAATTAAGTGTTAAGTAAAATTGCTGTATTTTACTCTATTCATTTCCCCCTATCGTTTCCAGAACACCCAGAGGTATTACGTCATAATCCATCAATTCAACTGACAGCCCATTGTACACAAGGCTGTAGGTGCTTCCTTCTAAATAGATAAACAATTAAATAAAAATTATTCTTATAAAACCACTTTTCGTTATTAGAATTATTAATTATGTATTATTTTACATTTCATTAATTACTGTAATTTTTCTCAAA
Source organism: Stictocephala bisonia (assembly GCA_035578905.1). Classification (NCBI taxonomy): domain Eukaryota; kingdom Metazoa; phylum Arthropoda; class Insecta; order Hemiptera; family Membracidae; genus Stictocephala; species Stictocephala bisonia. The sequence goes on along the minus strand of JAQJVL010000116.1, from coordinate 842,143 downwards.
GGGAACAGTAAAAATTCACCTGAAGTACAGAAAATAAATTCGCAACTGCAATAACGATGCTTTAATAATTTCTCAATAGCTTAGTAAAACATGCTTATATTCATTCACCATTTAGGTAGATAGTTGTTAATAAATATTTCTATGAAATAGTTGTTGAAAGCGTATGGTGGAACGAGTATCTAGGGTTAGGACCTCTTGGTGGACACACATAATGGATTAGGCTTGCACTTATTACTCAACTCCTGTTGAGGTGGATATCAGACAATGCAATGCTTATTTTGTTATTATAATTGTAGCAAAATAAAATGTACCATACAAAATACTATGTAGTGTCAAAAAGTGTCGATCGATCGAGGAAAGAAATCGATATCCAGAGAGAAACACAGCATAGTTTTTGTTGTGAAGTAGCTGTACTACTCCTGAAGAATATACATTAGTAGTGCAATTAACATTCAGCCATGATTTTCCACTGCGAAGAGTGCTGTTCGTGTGTTTGTGTGTTTACATTTTCGATTTTTAAAAATTGCATTTAATGAACAGCGAGAAACATTAAATGTTTTGTTTTGCTTTAAAATTCACCTTCTCGGATATTTTAAATATTAATTCAAGCACACAAAGATAGGGATATGAAGAAAAGCCAAAATACCACAAACGTTTTCGTGAAGGTTACATAAAAATTAAAGATAAGAACGAGTGGACGTAGTTTGTCTGTAACCGTAGACGACAACATATAACAAGTTTGGTAAACAGAGGAAGAACGATTTATGGAATTGCATCTTAGGTACATTTATTATTTGACAATTTGCACACAATGAGAATAAATTTGTGTTTTTTTAAACAACAACACAACAACGAAACATGTGTTTTTTTATCTAACTTCAGATTAAACTTCAGTCCTCTAAACTAAAAACAACATCATTAACGAGGGAAAACTTTTGCTGGGAGAAAATTAAGAGAACAAAGATATTCATGTCACTATGAGTTCATTCTCGAAGGCCAATAAGTGAACAAGAAACGTGTACTGAAATTATTTTGCACATACGAGATACCATTAGGAAGAAACGGAGAAAATTACTATTAAGAGATAAATTTGTAGAAAACTGTTCGATTTTTCTGCACAATTACCCTGCACGCTGGTCTCAGTTATTGCGTAGCCTACCAGCCAAGCGTAGCGTTATTACGCTAATACATCCTTCCTACTCACCTAACCTAACGCTAGTCTCATTTAGTGCGTAGCCTCCCAGCCAAGGGTAGCGTTACTACGCTAATACATCCTCCCCACTCACCTGACCTCACGCTGGTCTCAGTTGGTGCGTAGCCACCTAGCCAAACGTAGCGTTACCACGCTAATACATTCCCCCACTCACCTGACCTCACGCTGGTCTCAGTTAGTGCGTAGCCACCTAGCCAAGCGTAGCGTTACCACGCTAATACATCCTCCCCACTCACCTGACCTCACGCTAGTCTCAGTTAGTGCGTAGCCACCTAGCCAAGCGTAGCGTTACCACGCTAATACATCCTCCCTACTCACCTGGTCTCACGTTAGTCTCAGTTAGTGCGTAGTCACCTAGCCAAGCGTAGCGTTACCACGCTAATACTTCCTCCCTATTCATCTGACCTCACGCTGGTCTCAGTTAGTGCGTAGCCACCTAGCCAATCGTAGCATTACCACGCTAATACATCATCCCTATTCACCTGACCTCACGCCGTTCTCTGTTAGTGCGTGTTCTCAGTCACCTAGCCAAGCGTAGCGTTACCACGCTAATACATCCTCCCCACTCATCTGACCTCACGCTGGTCTCAGTTATTGCGTAGCCACCTAGCCAAGCGTAGCGTTACCACGCTAATACTTCCTCCCTACTCACCTGGCCTCACGTTAGTCTCAGTTAGTGCGTAGTCACCTAGCCAAACGTAGCGTTACCACGCTAATACTTCCTCCCTACTCACCTGGCCTCACGTTAGTCTCAGTTAGTGCGTAGTCACTTAGCCAAGTGTAGCGTTACCACGCTAATACATCCTCCCCACTCACTTGGCCTCACGTTAGTCTCAGATTGTGTATAGCCACCTAGCCAAGCGTAGTGGTACCACGCTAATACATCCTCCCTACTCACCTGGCCTCACGTTAGTCTCAGTTAGTGCGTAGCCACCTAGCCAAGCGTAGCGTTACCACGCTAATACATCCTCCCTATTCACCTGACCTCACGTTGGTCTCAGTTAGTGCGTAGCCACCTAGCCAAGCGTAGCGTTACCACGCTAATACATTCTCCCTATTCACCTAACCTCACGCTGGTCTCAGTTAGTGCGTAGCCACCTAGCCAAGCGTAGTGGTACCACGCTAATACATCCTCCCTACTCACCTGGCCTCACGTTAGTCTCAGTTAGTGCGTAGCCACCTAGCCAAGCGTAGCGTTACCATGCTAATACATCCTCCCTATTCACCTGACCTCACGCTGGTCTCAGTTAGTGCGTAGCCACCTAGCCAAGCGTATTGGTACCACGCTAATACATCCTCCCTACTCAAATGACCTCATGTTAGTGCGTAGCAACCTAGCCAAGCGTAGCGTTGTATTTATCCATGTTTGTACTGTTGAATTTATCATAAATGTTGTCAGGAATACAATGATTTAAGTTCGATGTTGAAAAATTACACATTTCCAAATTAGAATATGTATAAATATGGATTAAACTGTATGCATGTTTTTATTCTAAGCAATATATTTTTTCCTCAGAATAAATGAGTTAGTGTGAGGTAATATTTTGTTGGTGGCGTCCTCCAGATATCATACGGTATCGACGTCTGATTATATACTTATTACCACATAAACCACTCATAATCGTCTATATCAAAGTATTTGTGAGCCACTAAAAACAATATGTTGAAACTTTGAAGTTTTTGATAAAAACGTTGCTTTTTTACGTATCATCGGGACATTTTTAAAATAAATTCTGTATCACATATTTTTATACAACAAGACAACTTATTATTGTATTCACTGGTAAAAATATTACCTATACATAAAAATGCATGTAAAACATAGTTGATATATTGTAGTAAATTTTACAAATAATATTAAGTTTACCTTGGTAAAAGGTAAATCTCTACCTCTGAAATAACAGTTTATGTTGGTAAACTTGCTGTGTAATGACAAACAGACTTAAGCTTGGATCTGCCTCCGCGACACGAGTTGTCCATCCATCACATCAAACTTAGTTATCCGTAATGGTGTACATGTGAGCTAAAAGGAAAGAATTTGTCTGACTAAGATTAACCTAACACTGATGACTAATGTGCTATGTTGATATCGAATACATGCTTTATAACATATATCACTGAGCGTAATTATTACGTAATAGAGCATTTAGAAAACCTTTTGAGGCCATAAAATCATAATACTAAAGAAACTCTGTTAGTACTTAAAATGTTTAGTGAAATAAATATAGATAGTTTCGTTTTATACATTTTATATGTTGTGTTTAATACGTAATTATGTCTAATAAGTTACAGTTTTTGAGTATTTTTAGTTCTTTGATCATAAATGAAATGAAGACTAACTAAAATATCTCTGTTCAACCGTTTAGTTTGAACTTTCACTATACTATTCATATAACGATTTATTATAAATTGGTTGATATACAGTATTTTATAAAATAATTTTATTATATTTTCAACGGCTGTGTCAATTTACAATGCATATATTACATGATTCAGATAACTGACAAAAAAGTAATTAAATTGATACAATTATACACAAACTCTAGCTATGATTTTAAACAAATAAAGATACAATATACAAATATGATTGTAATATATACAATATTGTGACAGAGCAAATAGTATTATTCACAAACAAATACATATATTATTAATTGTTTACAAATATTAAATAAATATATATCTAGACAACAAAATTTATTAAGACTAAAATTAAACTAAGAACATCAATAAATATTTATACATATATAATTAGAATTCCAAATCATAACAATAAATATTCCATACAATAAATATATATTTATATATGCACAATTTATGACGAGCGATAGTTGTACATGATTGATAGGTGGACGGAAAAGGTCGGGTATTGATAACGTTTGTGATGAAATACTGCGTATAACGACAGAATGTGATGTATATTATTGTTATCATGTCATACTTAATATTCAACAAATATAAAATGCAACTTGGAGTATATTTAGGAATATAGGATAACGTTATAGCGTATGTAATGTGAAAGAAAACATCTGTACGTGTATGTGGGTGGGTGGATCATCCAAGGACGTGTATGGGCAAGAGGGTGGGCCAATACCAGTATACGTGTGTGGGTCAGTGGTTCAATGCTACTATACATGTATGTGGGTGGGTGGGTCAACCAAAGTTCGTGTATGGGCGGGTGTTTGGGTAAATACCACTATAAGTGTATGGGTGGGTGGGTCAATGCCACTGTTCGTATATGAGCGGGTGTTTAGGTAAATACCACACTATACGTGTACGGGCGGGTAGGTGGGTCAATGAATGTAAGTGTATGGGAAGCTAGGTGGGTTAACCAATAAAATATAATGTTTGTTGAGAGATATATTAGATTTTTTTCAAATTATTACATTTGTAACAAAATAGTTTATGTGGATCAACAAAATTACATTATTAATTTTCTATAGTTTAATGGAACAAGGTTTTCCCTGAGGATGATTAAAAACCTCTTAAAATCCCGCTTCGTTTCTTAGGAAGGAAATTTTAACACGTATGATTGTTTTTGGTAATATAATTACTGTAAACACTATTGTCAATGGTACTTAAAAAATAATAACATTCCATGATTTGTTATATAAATAGATTGTACGTAGATTGTTACTCAGCGTATCACCGTTTTAGTTAATAAAATAGTCATTATTACTGAATTTTGAATAGAGTGTAACATGAAGTACCTTTTAATATGTTTCTGGTCAAATTTTCTAATAATAAAGTAACTATGACGAATAAATTATTGTAAATAAAATTACGATTGTTAATAAAAAGCTGGCATTTATGTCACACGACCAAGTTATGAAAACCAAACTACTGATGACATTAATATGCAAAGGGAACAATGTAACACTTGGGGTTTAACAATGTCATCCATATACAGCCTGGAAATGAACAATGCCTTTGTAACACTGTTCAAATGAGAAGCCTTGATATAGCATTTATAATGTACTTCTATCTATGATAATTTAATAAATTAATTGAAACTGATAAGTGTAGAATAAATCAATTTGGAATGGAAATCATTTTTTACTAAACAGTAGCTATGCAATTATTGGGAATAATTCAACAAAGAGATAAAATAAAACAACTAGAGATTAAAAAAATAAAATATTATGTACAGTAAAAATAAATACATATAGCATGCAAAAATATCATAAAGTTTTTTAATGTCAATGTAGCTCTCATTAAAAATTTTCAATACTTAGTCTATCTCTTTTCAGAATAAATCATGTATTCTTTTCTATTATATAGGTAGATTTACCAACCTATCTTTAGCCTTAGTGTTTTCGATAATATTGTTTTTGAGATTTATATTTTATAGTGATAATTTGTGTTTCTTTTTATAAATAATTTCTATACATTTTTTCAATAATTATTTATGTATTATATAAAAAATAAAATTTGGCACTATTCATGAAAATCATTGATTGTAGAAGACATGTTATTCCTCTAAAGATTCAAATTGAAAATAAGTATTTGACGCATTGTTATCTCCTGACGAATTTATCTTTTCTGTTCCAGTTATTATACATGAATTTACTTTGAACACAGCTATATCTAATATAGAAAATAAAATGTTTTACGTTGTTATTTTATGGATTTATGAAACAGCTGACCTTTCCCGTAAAAAGTCTTGCAGACATTTAACGCATGTACGGGATGTATGCATAAAATTTCAATGGTTTTTATCGTTAAATTGGTTCATGAAATAAAGGTTGAACAAAATAATACCAAACAAATCTTCACATAACTAAACCAACTTCTTTTCACCTAAATCCATACATAGTTTTACAAGAAATCACTATATGTAAAATGTATGATGTTGCTAAAGACTTCGCATATGCTGGAGCAATTTTTTTTTTTTTAGATATTTTAAAGACTATTTATTTCATTCTTAAACAACCAAGAAAAGAGCTTCACTAAAGGTGTTTTTGTGTTCTCCTTTTATAAATAGTTGGATAATTCACCTGAATTACCCTCTTTGTTTAGATCTAATATACGTGAAGCTAATTACATAACAAAGAATATTTATATCATTTTTATCACAAGTGTAGCTTGTTATTAATATTGCTCATTACGATGCTCAAAGCAGTATATTTAAAATTAGCTAACTTACTATAAGAAATAATTTACACTGATTATAATTACTAATTCATACAGGTGAGTCAAATGCAATGTCAAACTAATTTTTCAATAATTGCTATATTAATAATTGTAATTGAGCATACTAAACATACCTGTATGTACTACTTGACGTAAATTTGTTTTAAAATGGTTTATGTGTGATAGGAGCACAAATAACTAATTATAGTATAATCATTCAGAATAATTATTTATAAATGGTATATACTATGTACATTCTTATATTATGTATATAACCCTAATAGTTTAATTATTAACTTTCGAAATTCTTAATAATGACACAAAAGTGTCTCTGAATACAATTTTTTGTATATACATTTTTTATATATACTTTTTTGTGATATACATTTTTAGACAGGAAAGTCCATCGAGTACAATCATGATTTATGTTTAATCACTTAGCTCGCGTCTGTACCTATTAACAAATATAAACACCCAATATTAATACGTAGCCTATTTAAAATGGTTTAATTTATAATTTCTTCAGTGAGCACTTGATAATTCATTAAATAAATAACTGAACTAGATCTAGTTGAAACAATAAAGGCCATAGGGATGAAGTCCTACCGTATTCTGCAAATAAATCCATGCTTAAAAACCTTCCATGGAAAAACATGTATGTTCTCTTAGTTTCTTCACGATTTCATGAAAGTGTGGTAATACATACATAAAAGACTGTCAGACATGCATTATTTAAAAACTAGACTAAACAACACTTCTACTAGATTGAAACACACTTGCTTATTCCAACTACTAGAGAGATCTATATTACCTCATTATTATTGATAACATCTCGTATTATATTCCAACAGATGTTTCAATGTTATAAATGTCTTTATATCTGGATAGCTTTTACTTTCCGATAAATATAAATATCCTTCCTTATTGACGAAAAATGTACTTTGAGGAATAACCGCACCCTTCAGTGTCAAAATGTGGAAAGATAATTACATTACACTCATAATACCACAAAAATGAAATTAATCAAAAACTGGATTATATATAACACTAAACACTTTGAAACACAATAGCACACTGAATACATTCCATAGTAAACAGCAATTAATAAACAATAGTGGTTAGTGGTTAATGCTCTAAGAATTACATTACAAATAACAACTTTGGGATTATTAATTGAATACTGTAGGTTAGTTAATCTGATTTATTGTTTATTTTATCATTGATAAATTTTCAATACAGAAAAAACATGTGAGCTTAAAGCCTATAATGCGTATGGTTGGATACTGAACTGACTAGTTGAAGCATCTGTCTGGTTTGAGAATATGTTAATTCACATCTGGCAGTGAAATTTTTCTTTAAGGGAAAGGGTAAGGGAAGGTTAATCAGCTCCACCTATTCCTCATTAAATGTACAAATACACCTTTTTTGGGAACAATCTTTTTATAAATATAATCATAATACTTTTTACTATAAACTATCTATGTAGTATCAATTAACTTGCTTAAGTTTGCCACTTATAATTTGATGAATTATTTGCCCACCATTTCCCATTATTTCTGATATTATTATAGATAAGAATATGTTTAATGTATTATATTACGTTGTACTAATTTATTTTATGTATTATATGTTATAATTAAGATGGACCCCACTGAAAAGTATATTTTGCTACTTAGCGGGGCCACAACTATGTAAGATTTTGGAATAAACTTATCTATTCTATTTTATTATTCCATGAATAGAGGCAAATATGTAAAATTACGCTTTCATCAAACAAGTCGTTAATGGATCTGACAACAAACCTTATGGTGTTTGTATAGGGAAAAATCGGTTGAAACGTAAAAAATTTAAATTGATCAAGAAACAAGGGAGGGTTTGCGTTAACAAAATACGGCTTTAAATATTATATATAAGTGTTCCAAAAATTTTTGAATTTCATTCTATTTTTAAGCCTGAAATGTAGTGTTTCTTATATTTTAACAGGTCATCTGTAACTTTACACGCAAGGGTCAAACAATACGGCAACACTTGGTTGGGGCTGTGAGAGCACTCTTTTGCTCATTGTTACTTTTAATTGGGCCCTTTTGTTCTGTACGCCGGAAAATACGTATTTTGTGCATGATATATAATGTATTACCATTCGCTAACAAAGTTAAAGATAGTGACAAAAAAGAAATGTGAAAGCAATATGAATTGTACATGTATACATTATATAGGCCATCTCAAAACGCATTTCACCATTAATACGAAAAATACTGAAAATTCAATTGAATGATGGAATTTTCATAACAACAATAATTACACTTGGAAATGTACAGCTAAACAAAGACTACTGCTTTGTATTAAATATTTTTTTTAAATCGAGCTTAAGTGATAGAGAGCACGAGGTTAAGTGATATAGAGCATGAGGTTAATTGATAGAGAGCATGAGGTTTTGATATAGAGCATGAGGTTAAGTGATAGAGAGCATGAGATTAAGTGATAGAGAGCATGAGGTTGTGATATAGAGCATGAGGTTGTGATATAGAGCATGAGGTTAAGTGATAGAGAGCACGAGATTAAGTGATATAGAGCATGAGGTTAAGTGATATAGAGCATGAGGTTAAGTGATAGAGAGCACGAGGTTAAGTGATATAGAGCATGAGGTTAAGTGATAGAGAGCATGAGGTTAAGTGATAGAGAGCATGAGGTTAAGTGATAGATAGGATCTTTAGTGCTTTATCTCTTGTCCTAACCTCGGCTGTAAAGAAAGTAATTTTTTATTTTATATTTTTAGTAATAATTGTTACAATTTTAATCATTATTTAGGGATTTAATATTTTGTTGAATATGTACAGGTACTCATAATTTTAGTGGATTTTATAATAATATAACGTAGTTTATTATTTAAAGTGTCAACTCAAAGTTTTCTTACAATTCAATACCTTATAATTCAAAGTCTCCGTATAGTTAATTACCTTAACTACGTTAGGTATTGAATTGTACGAGTAAAGTTTTCTTTACGAGACCTTACTTGCAGTTCCTAAATATAATATTAATTTAGAAAAAATATATTTTACTATAATATCCATTATTTTACATATAACTTTTATATAATTATTTTAAATTTGGCGTGTTAAATGAGTTTGCTTGTTGTTTGAAATATTTAAAAACTAACGTAATATTGATTTATTTAACAGTTTACTCGTTGACAAATCTTTTATATTACGTATTTAATTTCCAGACATGTATGCCTTTTTGAACAAAAACAGAATCACTAACTAAGACATATTTATTGCACATGTCTCTCTTATATGTAATATTATTTTGGGTATAAAATTACACAATTATTATAGAAAAATGTCTTGCTTTTCGTATTCTTTCTTATTTAAAAAAATACATATCATATTTATAATGCTAAAGTGCTCTAAATTAAGGTTATTTTGACGATCCAGTATACTGTGACGACGGGGCCCATTTACCGTCACCTGTACAATGCTCAGCCTGGACTTTGGCTTAAGGGAGTGGGTAGACTGCTGCATCACGTGAAGGACGGCTGAGAAAGTCAGTCGGAAGTCGGAGTTGGAGTCGTTGTGTGAAGGTCGAGGGTGATGTGAAGAGCGGATCAGTGGTTACTGGTGAACAATGGGCGTGCCACGTGGAGACCGGTGTGTGGGAGTGTAGTGAAAGAGGGTGGATGGAGTAGGGCACTTATTGCGTACTGTTGTGAAATAAAGTTTTAGTTTGTACCTGGAAGTTACGAGTATTTGATTATTACGTGTTGAGCTACAGATCCCCCCCCCACCTTACGTCAAATGGCGTGACAAAATGTATGTATATACGCTATTCGACGTATATAGTAAGAAATCAGAACTTATCTTTATTAATTAACATGGCAATGATAGTTACATATCCATCATGGAATGTATTTAACTTTACATTAAAGATTATTTTAATAGTATTCCATAGAGTGTATCATAACATAAAAATAGAAAAAATTCTTTTAATGGCCAAGGTATAATCACTTAAGTTTAAAAATAAAAATAAAAAATTTATTTTCTACGTAGTATTAAAATAATAGCATATGGTTTAAATTTAAGTTTAAAACTTAGTACATTATAATAAATCTAAATTCATGTTGTTCTGGAAATTGTAAACATTAATAGATAAGTAAACTATAATGTGTTTTCTATAAAACCATTATAGGAAGAATGTATAAACAGTACCGAAAAAGAAAATGAATCTCAGTGGAATTAGTACTTGCTAATGTTATATTCTATACCTTGCAAACAGCTTATTATAATAATGATAATAATTATTTGAGTTAAGGTTAATTTGTATCTAATGGATTGAATATATATTCATATACTTTCTTAACTAGCGTAGTTTCAGAACTATAAAAAGATGTATTATAAACCCAATTGAGGAATTTCCAGTCAGATTTATAGTTACTTACCTTCATAAATACATCTTAATTTCTACGTATAAAAACGCGTTATAATGATTATCTTGACACAATAGTTCAAACAAGATAGTGGATTTTAGTCTTTCTTGATATTTTCAATTAATGATAGGTAAGATAAGAGAATTACGTCCTTCAAAACTACCGAATGGTCTGCTAACCTATGAACCTTTCCAATTGTTTATTTTTAATCAAGCTGAGTACATGAACAGTTATATTGATGTTTATTTATTTTGGTAAATTATCGTTAAAAATAGTGAGTGATAAGCATTTTTAACAATTTTGGTTTGGAATGACTCACCTAACACAATAAAATTTCGGGTAAACGAGTTCTTTTTTACAAAAATCACTATCCATAGCCAAAAAAGTATCATAATGATTTCTGCTAAACAATTGGATTGATTATTAAGAAATTAAAACATCCTTAATTTTTTAATAGTCTTTTATAACCGGCTCATAAAACAAAGGGCCCAATTATATGTAACAAAGGGAAAGAGACTACTCGAGAACCGGCCAAGTGTCTCTCTATTGTTTGTCTCTTGTTGAAGAGTAACGGCCAACCTCTCAGTAGTAAAACTTACTATCCTAGTCGACTTTATAATGAAAATGATCTAAAAATGATTTAGTGTACACTATAAAACAATTACTGTAATAAAAGACAACTAGTCTACTACTATAATTGTTAGTAAGTCTTAATTGAATTTTTTTGAATTTATTATATACCACTTAATAAATATGTTTCAACACTTTACAGTATTTACTTTGCTTCATTATACTTTCAATTTTGTAATAGTATGTATAAAAATTTATGTTTTTCTTTCGGCATAAAAACTCACATAGCCCTCTTTTTAAAGTTCATTATCTTAAGTTTACAATAAATAATGATGTTACAAATTAAATCCCAAGATATAAAATAATAACAAATTTTTTTTAGCATTGATATTTTTAAAATGGATTAGCTGAAATAATATGATTTTTAAAGAAAAAGCAAAGATTCAATTAGGCCTAGCCATTGCTTTTTAAATGCTATGTTTTTAAATTGTTTAAAATATGCCTCCAAAAGTTACAGCTACCAAAACGATATTCAATTATATTTCATGAACCGCAATTACTCGTATTATGTATTTGCACTGAAAAAATAAATAAATATATGCTAATATTATTATACTTCTGTATTTGAAGCAGCCAGATATATTCATCAGTTAGTTAGTAATGAAAGACATTTGAAAAATAAATTGTATGACTATTATGCACTTAATATAATATTGGTAAATAAATCGTTTTATATATGTCGTGTACCAAATTATGTGGTGTTTGTTATGTTGACAGAGTAAATGAATTCATTACCACTGTACTTGAATGGGTAGTTGGGAGGGTCGTTACCACTGTACTTGTATGGGTAGGTAGGAGGGTCGTTACCACTGTACATGTATGGGTAGTTGGGAGGGTCGTTACCACTGTACTTGTATGGGTGGGTGGGAGGGCCATTACCACTGTACTTGTATGGGTAGTTGGGAGGGTCGTTACCACTGTACTTGTATGGGTGGGTGGGAGGGCCATTACTACTGTACTTGTATGGGTAGTTGGGAGGGTCGTTTTTTTTTTCAATTAGAAAAATTACCTAACTTTCGATATAATATGGATTCTAAAATTCAGTTGAAGAACGCATATTGAGACACACACTGTCTTTTTTTAAATGATTTTCTCTGTTAGGTAAAATTGTACTAGTGGTAGGAAACGTCTACGGTCAGTGACGTCTGCAGTTAAAACACCTACCCGATCATACACGTACGCTGGTATTGACTCACTCGCCTACCCACAATCGTATGGACCAAAACTCCCCCCCCCCCCTTAAAAGTAGCCTACGCTCATTTATAGCGTTAAATATCACTCTATAACTACATGATATTTAGTTTAGTTTATTATATTTGATGAATTCTTAAATGACCTATTAAGTACTTATATAATTATAATTTATCAAATAAATGCTACATAATTGTTATAACTACTAAAAAGCAAATTGTATTATCAAACATTTCAAATAAATACTACATTGGAAGAGAACATATTATTTTATGTTATTTATGATAATATTTATTTTAAATTGAAAACAAATTTGTTGGGAAAAATATTATTTTGAAATAACTGAACAATGTTACTTTTAAACCAAGTAAAAAAAAGGATTCGTATTGAGTAAGGACCTGGATATTACAGAAAAAGCAAAGAGAAAATGAAGAAAATATGAGTACAAAAGACGAGGGAGTAACGATGTTTGCATGGCATTCAACAAGCTCTTTCCTCTTTAATTCTTTGCAGTTATAATCTGTAGCTTTGGTATGGAGGTAGGGAAACATCAAAATCAATGTAGTATTTTGACGACTTAATATAAAAGCCTATGGTTTACAATTGTGTATCCAAAATGCACAAAATATCAAAGAAAAAATCAAAGTATAATTGACTACAGTATATCTATTAGTAAAAAAATTAAATTCAAAATATCAATTTGAAATTTAACAGGTAACTTTTGACTGTATAATTTTGGCTGAGGTTTTTTGTAACGAAGATGAAATATTTCTTTTTAATATACCTTGTTATAAGAAAGTTTTCAAACTTAGAGAAAATAAAAAGAGAGGGGCTTATCATGTTCTATAACTCTCAGACCGTCAGCTTTACAAACATAAACATTGACAACATAAACACATATGAACACATCACAGGTGAACTGGAGCTGATTGGTATGAAAGAGCCTTTTAAGTTCCTACTACATGCAATTACCAGACCCCCCACCTCCTCTAGCGGATTTCCACTCCCACAAGCCATACAAGAGATTAATTACGTTTTATCCAAACTGGGAAACTATAGAAATATAGTATTCTTGGGTGATACAAATATTAATATAAAGAATAAAAATGATCCTAATGTATTAAATTACGAGGCAGTATTGGCAGAATGGGGCCTAGAAAAAGGAGTATGGGACTATACAAGAGAAGAAATACGACTGGATAGTGTTACCAAATCATGCACAGACCATATTTACTACAAAATAGATAGGCCTATTGAACATATATTCACAGGTATTATTAAAACTAAAATATCAGATCACATTACATTGTGAATATACAAATGGATCTCAAAGGAGGAGGAAAAAGAGACGCAGAGGTTGAAAAAGTAAGAAAAATACATGAACCTGTATTGAGAGATAAATTAGACAAAGTAAACTGGAATATATATGAATCTGATGATGTAAACATTGGATTTGAATCGCTAATTAGTAAATTTGCAGCAATCTATGAGGAGAGTTCAACTGATATAATATTAGGTCGGGGGAAAACTTACCATAGCAATGATTTTTCCAAGTCACCACTGAAGGAATGTATGCACCCACAAATATTAAACCTAATTAAAGAAAGAGACAGAGTGTTTAGGCTGTGAAAAGGGGACCCCTCCAACAACAGGCATATAAATTTATATAAAAAGCTCAGAAATAGAATAAATAACATTATAAAGTTAAGGAAAAATGCTTATTACAAAAATGTTTTTTAAAACAACAGACGAGACTCTAGGAAGATCTGGAGAAACATAAACCATCTTCTAGGAAGGGGACAGAAAAGTGATGTGGACAACACAATAGCCATTGCTATGGGTAAGTATATGGATAAAAAAGAAATTGTGAATGGTTTTGCTAACTACTTTTTTAATGGAGTTGAAGCCCTTAAACATAGCTGTAACTATAATGACGAAATTGAAATCAGGGAAGCAAACTACTTAAAACAAAATTTCTATATACCCAAGGCAACGCCAGAAAAGATTAAGTCAACAGTAGAAAATATGAATATAAATAAATCGCCAGGATTGGACTTAATAAGGATAAAAGATATCAAAAGTGTTCAAAGTAACATTTCCAGCCTACTATCTCAACTAATTAACAAGTCATTTACACAAGGTATTTTCCCGAACTGCTTAAAAACCTCAGTGATAAGGCCTATTTACAAAAATAAATTTAAGAAAGAATTTCAGAACTACCGCCCAATAGCAATTTTGCCTTTGATAGGAAAGATAATGGAAAAATATGTGTTAGATTCATTGACAGAAAATAACATTCTGAGTAGCAAACAGTACGGTTTTAGGAAAAATTGCAGCACAGTAAAGGCCTTGGAAAACTTTGCTTACACTGCTAATAATATAATGAACAGTAAATGTCATGGACTAGCCCTTTTCATTGATTTTTCAAAAGCTTTTGATACTGTAGAGCACAACCATATAGTGTCTGCTTTATACCAAATAGGGGTGAGGGGTCCCTACTTAAACTGGTTCAAAAGCTATTTAGAAAATAGAAAGTTTATGGTGAAAGCTCTAAACACAATAAGTGATGAAAAAAAATATCAAATTTGGAGTGCCCCAAGGAAGCCAAATTGGACCAGTTTTGTTCATAATATACTTAAATGAAATATTAAAAAAATGAAAAATTGCCATATTTTTGCTTATGCAGATGATGTGCTGTTGCTGGCCGAACATAAAGATTTAAAAATAGCTGAACAATTATTACAAAATGATTTTAGAATGTTTACCAAATGGGCTCATGATAAAGGTCTAGTTCTAAGATTCAATAAAACTAGCCTCGTGCACAAATGCCCTAAAAATATGAAAATTGAAACAACTATAAACATTAAACATCATGATTGTGAATGTCTGCATGGGCTTAAGCAGTGTCAATGCAAATACATAAGACCTCTAGATAAAGTTAAATACCTAGGACTTACTGTAGACAGAAAACTGACTTGGTAAGATCATATACATACACTTCATAAAAAACTTAGACAATGTGTTTTCATGATGAACAACCTAGAAAACAAGCTTAGTACAGCAGTAAAACATACTGTATACAAATCTCTGTTCGAGTCTATTATGAGATATGGAATTACAGTATGGGGAACTGCAGCAGACACTCATATTAACATTATTACTAATCTTCAAAAAAATGTTTGAAAACTCTGAATAAAAATGATATTAGATTAGGTCTAGTCACAGTAGATAATAATCAGCAATACAGTGTTGTAGGAGAACTTTCTCCTAAAGGGCTTTATATTTTTTTAATGGTACTTGAGTTTTATTCTAAGGATGAATTTAAAAAAAGAACCATAAGGCCACGTACTACTAGAAATGTTGTCAAATACGCTACACCTATCCCTAGAACAGTATATGGAGAAAGGTTACCAAACTATGTTGTTCCTTATTTATATAATATGTTGCCTAATGAGATAGAAAACCTAAATAATTACAATACTCTTAAAAAAGCTATCTATCAGTGGCTAATTACAGGAATAAATAGGCCTAACGATGATTGAAATACTGCTGTAATTGCAGCCTATACTAACATACCTGAGTAATAAGTTGAAGGCTCTGGTTGATCTAGCTCTGATTCTTTTACACTCACTAGGCCATATAAATAATTTTCTGTCTCTCTCTCTCTCTCTCTCTCTCTCTCTCTCTCTCTCTCTCTCTCTCTCTCTCTCTCTCTCTCTCTCTCTCTCTCTCTCTCTCTCTCTCTCTCTCTCTCTCTCTCTCTCTCTCTCTCTCTCTCTCTCTCTCTCTCTCTCTCTCTCTCTCTCTCTCTCTCTCTCTCTCTCTATTTCTCTATTTCTCTGCATTTATCATCGTAATCATAATAAGAGAAGAACTCACTAACATATACATTATTTCCTGCTATTCACATAATCACTTCACTATTACACCAAATCACTTCACTATCACACCAATTGAATACAGAACAAAATCACCTTACAATATTGTTTGAGTAATGTAATTTCACAAATACAGGTTAATTTAGATTATTTATTGTGTTTCTTTTGTAATTTCATCATTTATGCTAACGGGTTTTTCTTGGAAGAAATGGTGCAATGAAAAGGACTATTTACCATAATTACACAGCCTAGATAAACATTGACCCAGAAACGGGCAATCTACCAAGTAATAAATATGACATTAACACATTAAAGACACTGCACTGTTCAATTAATTTTACAAATTAAACATATATTTGTTTTGGAATTCAAATATTATTTTCAATAGTTAAATTACAGTAAGAAAACACGCTAAGGTTATATCACCTTGTGTTTGTTTACAATACAACATTATAATTCACCCACTGCCGATCCAAGTGTTGTTGAGGGAATAGGGCATAGAGTAGAGAGCAGGAATGTTTTGGCAAACAGGATAAAATTATCTACAAACTTTCACCAGGCATATCTGGTGTGGACACATTCTGCAGTTATTGTATTCATACATTCTATTGTAATGCATAGTTTTGTCATATTATAAGCTGCATGTTTTATTTTGTTAAAATAGGTGCCTGCCCTAAACCGCCAATAATTACTAATAAATAACGCTATAAAATATATATAAGTATATATGCATGTATTCTTTTGTACTACACTTTTTTATTTCTTATGTACTATAAGACCTCGCCGACAAGTTTTGCGTAACTTGGTGAGGCCTTGATTTAGTACTCACTTTAAAGTAATAAATAAATAAATAAAATAAATAAATACTGCATACATTGCAAACAGTAGAAACAAAAACGTAATACCATATAAAATCAAGTAAATTATGAAAAATATACAAATATGAAAGTAGTTATGTGATTGCAGTAAATCATTTTACTATATGCTGACTCAGAATAGATTGTATTCGATAAACTGAAACCTGAAGAATTGTCTTCCACAATTATACGTATCAACTCCTCAAATGTTTCGATGTATTTGTCCTTATGAGATTTATGATCCTCTGAAATTTTATGGTCAAACATATATAGATCATTGTTTATATTATGTTTTTTACTGGCTAACTGCCTTTTTTATCATTTCTTTACTGCCTGTTTCTTATTCAATTCATATCAAGAACACTTCTAAATTAATTATCTTCAACAATTTTACTACAAGACCAAACATTCATTAATTCATATCTAAAAAAAAAAAAACATTCATTTTAAAGAACCCATTGATTTATGTACTAAAGGTCAGAAGAATTATTATAGGTATTTTAAAACTTCATAGTGGTCTCGATACAGAACATATAAAATTGATTATATTAATTAATGAAAAAAGTTGTTATCACCAGGTCATAAAAGAAATAAATAAATTGGTATTTGACGACAAACAGAGACATTTATCGTAATTTAAGCCTCACAAAAAAACGGTGCCATAGAACAAAAGCGTTAAGCCTGTAAGATATTGCATTTAAATGATAAAACTCTATAAAATGTCAGTCAATACTGATTTGAAACATTAAAATTACTCGTTTCAATTTTCAGTAACTTCAACTCCTAAAACATACAATGTAATTATATTAAACTATAATGAAAATATAAAAAAATCATACACGATTTAAATATAAAAGATAAATCCATAGGTTATCATAGATTAATGAATAAATAAGGACAATTTAAAAGTTTAAAATTCACAGTAGTTTTTAGTGAAAGCTTAAACCGTTTATTGCTTATCTTGCAAAGAATTTAATATATTATATTTATGATAGATTTTACAGTGGTTAATGAAAATTATAATTATAAAAAAATATATTTACCTACACTAACATTGGTAAATATGGTAAAATTGGTAAACTACTAAAAACAAAATAAACAAGTTTACCACTGAATTTAACAGGTTTAAGCACCTAAGAATAGGTATATTTAAATAATAAGGTTTTATCTTCTTTATTTTAGATACTAAATAAAGGGTGAAGACGAAACACAAACATTGGAATCACTTGTGATATTTAGTTTAAAATTGTTCAAGGCTACAAAGTCCTCAAATTCATTGTTAGAGTAAATATGTAATTGTAATAGGAATTCTCCCAATTGAACTAATGACATATATTGCGAAAAAAAACTACAACGGAGGTTAGGTATTACAATTTGTTGTTCAAGCCATACAATTTCAGTTGAAAATAAATCACTATAAAGCAAGCCTCGATTTATGCAACTTTTCCTGGGTATGCGAAAGATTTAATTTCGAAGCAAAGCCAATACAAACAGCCCGCTTCAGGCGGACGGTATCCAATAAAAGTTTGAAACGAGAGTTTCGATTGTAATCGGCTTCTCGTATCCGTTTCATATTCTGGCTACAGTTCATATTCTAGCTAGATATAGTTTCATCGTAAAGTGTTTCATTTTGGAATATAGTATTTTAATTGAATGAATTTCATCATCAGAATCTCAATCTAACATTATATTTTTATTATCCTATAACTATATAGTTTCCTAAAAGATAACCTTTTTCATATATGTATATACATTTTATTTTA
Organism: Stictocephala bisonia; assembly: GCA_035578905.1. Taxonomy (NCBI): domain Eukaryota; kingdom Metazoa; phylum Arthropoda; class Insecta; order Hemiptera; family Membracidae; genus Stictocephala; species Stictocephala bisonia. The sequence goes on along the minus strand of JAQJVL010000116.1, from coordinate 823,055 downwards.
TAATAAAGGAGGTAAATTACTAATAAGGGTTAGGTGCAAAAGAGTTTGATATTCATCATTAAATTAGTTCACCCTACAAAACGTTATTTGTAAGATAAAATAAAACTGGCCTGCAACTTGTTGCCATTAACGTCATAAAACGTGTTTCCGGATTGATTTTACCTTTAATTTATTAGTACTATGACCTCAGAATTAAAATATCAATTATATATTTGATCAATCAACCAATATCTATAAAAAAAATACAGGATTTAATCTTTAGCAACTTATTGTCAAACACAAAAGTCATTTTTGCTTAACAAATACTGCAAAAATTTAGCTAAACTTGGTGTTAGTGTTCTTTTTCTATAAACTTTAATTTTACTAAAAACCAGATGTTATAGTTATCATATTGTATTATTATTATTGAACACCACTTTAATGATTCCAGTACCTATTTGCAATGTACTATCCGATTGGAGTTAGGTATGTTATTTTAGGGAACTGCCTTAATGAATTTAATTTAAATTACCAGTTACATAACATTTAAAATATAAGAAAGGATAAATGAAAGGAAATTATTTGTAATAATTTCTTATTAGTAACTGAATAAAATATTTTAAAGAATGTTGTAATAATAATTTTTGGTTTTTATCATAGGAATCACATTATTTTATTTCCAGTGTAAACTTGATCGTAAACACTATCAATAAATATTTAATCAAAGTTTGTAGATTTCTATTGCCCTTGTGCTGTCAACAGGTTGTAAATATGCTTAAATAACTATTTAAAATTCTTTGTAGAGTTTTTTTATACAAGTTTATATTTACTTATTCTTGAAAATTCTGAAGTAATATTTGAGTTTTTGTCTGAATATTTGGTTCTGTTGTAAGTTACTTTTCGCTTGCTTTCTCAACATAGAAAAAGTATTTTTTCACTTTAGCTCCTAAATTAATAATATTCATGGCAATTGATGTTTCAATTGTTTTATTAGCAATATTTGATCAATGTTAAATATTTATTTATGAAATATAACATTATAAGTAAAACCTTAACAAACAAATTATTCAGCTTGCCAATCTTTACATTTATCCAGTTCATACGCACTACTAATATATATTTATTAAACGCTGTTTCAGAGTTGATACGGCATGGAACAGCCTATAGCATTTAATATTCCATTATACAACTTGTATCATCTCTAACCTCATGACTGAGTAACTCGCCTGAATATGCATACAAGGAGGGCTGAGGTTGCCTTCATAAGTTTTCATTATCCTATAATTTACCATTATGACCGAGTATTTGGCTTATTTATAATGGTTATTTGTGATTGTTATAGTTTATAGGAATCTTACTGAATAAAATTTAGAGTAGTGAAAATATAATATCATAACAAATTGTTTATTACCCTGAAAAGTTTTTATTCTATAATATATATATTTTTTAAATATTATTAAAACATATATTAAACATGAAATGTCCATAGGTCATGTAGAGTTAGACTTTGGAGACTATTTAAGTGAAATGATTACAATTTAGCAATTAATTATTGCATTTGAATTGGTGATCAGATCTAGGTGTTATTACTTATGTTTCGATTTCAGGGGGTGGAATCGGTTCTCGTTAAGCTAATTATTTCCTAGTTTTATGATCAAATTTATATAGCCTAATGTAACTTTCCTTAAGACTTGAAAAATAATATTTTATTTTAAACCAATACATTAGAACTTGTCACCTAATGAAGTGGTAAATACAGCCATTTTAAATCAACTAAAAGACAAAACCATTCAAAATACAATTTTAATTTCCTATAACAAAATTGTTTAGGTATAACTGAAGGGATTGATATGTTTTTCATTACAAAAATGTAAAGTCGTTGTATTTTTAAAGGTAAAAAATTTATTTATTTTTTTTTATTTATTTATTCATAAGACGCCGATCGTCAAGATATGGGCGAATATGGTTTTCGAATGAGTGTGGTGAGTGTATATGAGCAAATGTAGTAATTGTTACAAACTAACGCCGACTATTCCTTAGAAAGTGTAATTAATTAATAGCCCAATGACAAATGAACAGCCGGTGGTTATCAGCTGATCCTTCTCAAAATGTATTGTTATTACTCATTATTCAGAGTAATGTATTGTATTACTCTGATTGGGATCAAACTGAGAACCTTTAGCATATGAAGCTGGGATTGAACCAACTACGCTACCGACCAATTAATTATTATAGTTGTATTGAAAAAATTGAACAAAAGAGGTATAATTATCTGGTGTTAGTGACTTAAAATGTCACTCTGGTATTAGTTACCAGCTGTGTTAGTTCAGTATTGCAAGTAAGTTCCAAGCTAACACGTCATCCGATCGTCGTTCTGTGAGAATTCAAGGTACAACAAACATTTACACAGGTGTACTTGCATGTTGACTGCCAAACGATGTCACCACGATCTGTACCTCTGCAAGATCGAGGTTGTCGATACTGCTACGGATTTGAAAACATTACAAACCATAATCTATTATAAATGATGTTGGTGCAATGAATTTTATTGTTTAGTATTAAGTGTAATTAACATATTACTAAATGTAATTTATAAATAATAAGCAACTCCTTCAGCGTAATTTTTAGGGTTATATAAACAAATTAATCAGCATAGAAACAAACTCAAAAAAAATTTATATTTTGGACTACTCTTCCCCCACAGTTTGTGAATAGTTATAATAGTGTATATAAAAATGATAAGGCTTTAAAGATTTTTAAAATTAAGTTTAACATCATAATTTTACATTTTAACATTTATCTAAACCGAACTTTCTACCTAAACAATGCCATCCATATAGGGACTAGTGGCAAGGCTGAAAATAACTTCCTCGAGTAATTTGGGAGTCAAAAAAGCTGACAACATTTTATATTTCAATTCATTCCGTCGGTTCAATAGGCCACGTAGCCCTACATAACAAATATGTTCATTGCATGTAAAGTATTTATTCACTGACTGGCCCAATCCTTGGGTATATAAACAACATTTATGTACTTGCTCTCATTTGCCACAAAGTTTTCTGAACTCTAATACACCCCTTACAAAATAAACACATTTAAAAGCTCCTTACTGAGTTTGTTTGTTGTCAAACGAGTTGACTCAAATAATTTATGTATCTTAAGTTTTTCTGAGCCTACAGCCACAACTAATTTTCAAACAGATAATTAGAGGCAAAACAGATTGATATCTTTGTAATATAAGTACAAACAGTTAATATAAATAGTAAAGAGGCAAAGAGTAGTAATGTAAAAACACAGTAAAATGAAATTTAATAGCTATACATACATACATAGTCAGTCCTTCAAATTAACCACATAACATATAGAAACAATTAAACACCTCGAAATATGATGTTATGGAGAGTGAGGGGACGTTAGTTTCCATTGTGGGTGAAGCAGTCCTGTATCAAGTTACTTAAATATAGTTTTGAATGCAGTTAAATACATTCCATTGTGTTATTATTTCTATAAATAATATAGTATTGAACTGAACAACAGAGATAGATGAATATCTGAGATGTAATTAAACATTTGATATACTAACATGTTAGTTTAATTTTAGAATCCTATTTGGGTTTGTTCTGGGTGTGTAGAGTAGTTGTTAAAAGGTTTGAGGTGTCTTAAAGAGAGCGTTTGTCTTTTATCCTCTGTTGAATGTGTTTGGTCATATTTTTTTACTGAAATTAGAGCAGAAACTTTCCATCAAAGTATACTGGTGAAAATGTATAGGACATGATTTCTAGTTGTCCCCTTGGGTAGGATTTTGCAAGAAAGGATAAGGGTAGTAATGTATTTTTATAGAAAAATGTAATAATTCAATGGATAAAAAAAATCATTCAACTGGGATATGAGGAGCATTTCAACCAATACATTTATTATTTTTAAAGAATAAGAATATTTATTGTACAATAAATTATCCAAAACATTACTCTTTATTTATTTTTTAAAAGATTAAAAATAATAAACGGTATATACCTAGGTAATATGGAGCACGTGAGCAATTTAACTTAATATTTACTCAGTAAAAAAGTATCGAAAGAGTTTTAGGATTGTTCAAAATACAATAAACGTATAACTATACTATGAAATGGCAAGTAGATTTAAAATTTTGCACTGAAGTTTTCATTCATTATTTGGGTATACCTGTACGGTGTGACATAAGTAGAGTTCCAGACTTGCATCCTAAATAAATATTCTTTGATACATTTATAAGGAGCTCCCTGCTTGGAAAAATAGATATTGAATATTAGGTGTTTTATTCAATGCAACTCATGTATAAAAATAGCGATATAAATGATATACATTATGAACAATTTGACAAAAAAAAGTTTGTTTTGGTTCTTTTACATTTTACTTCCTTAAATATATATTACATAAGCAGAACCAAAGAACAATCCTTTATAACTAGTGTTGAGTATTTTCACTTATCATGTACTGATTTGCCATAGTGGGAAACACATTTATAATAATATTTGAAACACTTTTACTGAACATGGTAATACTGTACTATAAATATAAAATGTAGAACGCAATTTTTCAAGTTGAAATTTATTTTTAATGGATATTATGATATATTATATACTATAATATCACTTCTTGTTGGGGAATATTGACTGCATTTGGTCGTCACGTTTTTCTTTCTTTAAGCAGGCAGCCAGTTCCATAAGAAGGAGTCCAATAAGAAATACTAGCACTACAACAGCCATAATATGAGAGAAAGCCCAGCCCTCAATGGCTTTACCCACACGACGAAGTTTTGGATGGGAAGAAGGAGACTCCGTAGTGTTCGGAGTAGAGTCTGTCTTAGTATCATTGACAAGTGGATCCAAGTCAAAAATGTAGAAAACTAGATGACGAGAGTCGTCTTGTTCTGAAGACAACAAATAAATAAATCAATAAATGATCTGAAATGAGAAAACTAAATAATTTATAAGCATAAAAAATATTAAAATAACTATTTTAATATTGAAAAAATTGAATAAAATGTGTAGTAAACTATCAATAAGAAATTTTTCAGGTAGACACTGGATTTGAAAACTAGTATAATGGAATTATAGGATTAGGAAAGATAACGAAACATACAGTTTAAAGTAGTTAAAAAAAATAATATATCAAGATTTAAGCCAGATATGGGCAAGCGAAATACAATTAAAAGCATATATTTACTTATGAAGAATTAAAAGGAAGATCTAAAAGGGTGAAGAGTAAGGCCATTTTGAAAAAAAAAATATCGAGGAAAATGATCAGAAAATAAACAACTTAAGTTGTCCTATTAAGCTGAAAATCGGAATGTAACAAAAAAATTACTTGCATAGAAGTACAGCCGTAAAATTGCTATAGCTTGTCAGTCCACCTTACGTTGACTTCGTTTAAATAATTATAATGAATACTTCATAAAACAAAATTTACTTTTTATGTTTGTATATTAAATTATTTGTTTTCATTACCGAAATCTTGTAATTCTATAAAAATACAAATTTATAAATAACACACTGCTTAAAAAAAAATTAATGATATTCTTAACTTCTTCTGACATCAATTACACATCTGTTTGGACGGTATTTTGTAATAAATATTAAGGGGTAAATATGTACTATTTGAGTAGTAATTAGTTTCTGTAACTACTAACCATTTAATGTTGTGTATTTGGTGATATTTTACTAAGAATTAGCCAATTTTACAAATTAACCTGTTGCATATGTATGTTATTAATTACTTCTTATAAAATGGTTGCATTACAATACATTCCTTTCTTAAGGATATGTGTTGCAAATATGTTATAAAATTTAGAAAAATCATATACAAATACACCATTATATCAGTTTTACTATTGATTTGGAAAACCTATCAAGAATCTAGGTTCCTTCTTTTAGAGGATCAGTGATAATATTAAAGATTTAATAAATGTAAAGGCAAACTAACTTAGGTCAAATATTTTACACACTATTATATTTTTTATGATAGTGTGTAAAATGCACACTGAATTACACACTGTAGAATTACACACTGAAATTGCTTTCCTGTTGTGAAAAATAGTAATAAAACTTAATTAGTTTGTTCCATTTGCGATAATTTTCTTACAAGAAACTGTTGAACAAAAAAGTTGGTAGTTGGTATAGAAACAATATACCTGAAGTGTCCTGAGTATCGTCTTCCTCCTCAATATCCTGAGCATCGTTTTCCTCTTCACTATCGTGAGCATCATTTTCCTCTTCAGTGAACTGATAATCGTCAGATCCACCACTTAGTAATATCGGCAATAGGTTAAACAACCCTGAATTGATGCCACTTGATGAACCTTTACAAATAAACAAACAAACCAGGTTTATAGTTAATAATAATATGGATTGCTCAGTTACCTTGTGTATCCCATATTAGTGTTTCAATAATGATATAGGGTACGTTTATTAAAGTGAATTAATTGTGTGATTATCGTTGTTCAGTGAAACGTTGTTGTAATTTATTATTTGCCCTTGAGTTTTATGTAAAAAACATTCTTATAACAAACATATACTTTTCAGTTCCTTAAAAAAAACTACATCGCATATAGATAAGATTAAATATTATGTGCATTACTAATTAGAATGGCAATATTTATATTAATAGAAATAAATTAAAAAAATATATAATGTGATATAGTAAAATGATGCACGTTCAGTCATATTGCTGAAGAGTAAGAACGTAATCACCATTAATCAAATTAATAATGTGTTTCAAATGCATGTAGAAATAACAATTCCTCAAATAATTAATATACGGATTAAAAATATGTCATATGCAAATGTATGCACAATATTTAAAAAAAATTTTCTCCTATAAATGCCCGTATTTCCTAATTTTTTTATATTTAACATCATGGTAAATACAGGTATTTATAGTAAAATTATAAAACGTTATAGTGTCAGCATCAATTTGCTTAAGCTAGTCACTCCGCAATATATGCAATAGATTGTATTTCAACAACCAAAATTTACTTTTAAACTGACTTTATATGATGAAACTACCTGTAAGTTGTCCCAATAAATTCTGGGAACCTGTAGGTTCTTCTGATTCACCACCAAAAACGCTCCCAATCATTTTCTTCCAATCCGTGTGGGGTCCTTCGTCAGGTGGACTTTGGCAGACACAGATGTCATGGTCCTGATCACAGTAACTCTTCAAGGACAGGTGTTTGCATCTTATTAAACATGCAGCTGATGGGTAGCCGAATGAACAGAGCTCGCTCAATTTATAATTGGTTTTTGGTTTTTCTAAATAAAAAAAATATAACAAATACAATTGATACTGTATATAACATAAAAGATATATGAAGTGTGTTTTATTATTCTGCCTTTGCAATCTACTAATTATTTCGAAGCTAGCAGAGAAATAGAAAGTTACATGCCTACTCTATACAAATAAATGAGTTTACATTGCAACCCTCGCATCATTAATAGAAGTAAAACAACTTTTTTACAACTGAATTTTAACGTAATTTGTGGTGCGTTAAATATCCCTGTGGTTGCATTAGTTAAAATGTTCATGAATTTTTTATATTTTAATAACATATTAAGGACATAATTTTGTAATTTAACAATGACAATAAATACTTTATTGCTCATAAAATATCATAAATATTGTAACGCAAACGTCAGTATACAAATAAAATATAAATAAGGCCCTAACTTCGTCAATCATTCATACAAATAATTTCATACAAACATACATATAAGGAGACGATTCACACAAAACTACCTACAGTGTTTGTAACACCAACAAAGACAACGGGGTGAGTCTAGTCAATTAAATTGGTCTCCCAGTAGTGTGCTAAAAACTCTCCCACACTGTACGTGGCCTGGGCTACAGTATGCTTCTCAAGTGGGTTTTAAATGATTTTGTATCTGGAAAAATTCTTATTTCTTTAGGCAAGCTTTTAATTGGTTTGAACACCCACATGTGAGGAAAGGCTTTGATGGACTACCGTTATATGTTGGCCAGTACGAGCCATGGCGTTGATGGACTACCGTTATATGTTGGCCAGTACGAGCCATGGCGTTGATGGACTACCGTTATTGTTGGCCAGTACGAGCCATGGCGTTGATGGACTACCGTTATTGTTGGCCAGTACGAGCCATGGCGTTGATGGACTACCGTTATGTGTTGGCCAGTACGAGCCATGGCGTTGATGGACTACCGTTATGTGTTGGCCAGTACGAGCCATGGTGTTGATGGACTACCGTTATATGTTGGCCAGTACGAGCCATGGCGTTGATGGACTACCGTTATATGTTGGCCAGTACGAGCCAAGGCGTTGATGGACTACCGTTATATGTTGGCCAGTACGAGCCAAGGCGTTGATGGACTACCGTTATATGTTGCGCAGTACGAGCCAAGGCGTTGATGGACTACCGTTATATGTTGGCCAGTACGAGCCATGGCGTTGATGGACTACCGTTATATGTTGGCCAGTACGAGCCATGGCGTTGATGGACTACCGTTATATGTTGGCCAGTACGAGCCAAGGCGTTGATGGACTACCGTTATATGTTGGCCAGTACGAGCCAAGGCGTTGATGGACTACCGTTATATGTTGGCCAGTACGAGCCATGGCGTTGATGGACTATCGTTATATGTTGGCCAGTACGAGCCATGGCGTTGATGGACTACCGTTAAATGTTGGCCAGTACGAGCCATGGCGTTGATGGACTACCGTTATATGTTGGCCGCCAGTACGAGCCATGGCGTTGATGGACTACCGTTATATGTTGGCCAGTACGAGCCATGGCGTTGATGGACTACCGTTATATGTTGGCCAGTACGAGCCATGGCGTTCATGGACTACCGTTATATGTTGGCCAGTACGAGCCATGGCGTTGATGGACTACCGTTATATGTTGGCCAGTACGAGCCATGGCGTTGATGGACTACCGTTATGTGTTGGCCAGTACGAGCCATTTCTGCCTCTTAGTATTATAGTTATGTAAGTCACTTCCCCTTAATAGGTTGCATTTGTAAAGAATTGTTTCCACGATATATACGAGCAAGGCAGAGTCAAAGGCTTGAGTTTTTAATCTCACAATGCTTTAAAACTCATGATTGAAAATAATTTAAATTGCATATATATATATATATATATATATATATATATATATATATATATATATATATTCTTTATGCGTTAACAAGCAGAAGAATTATGATTACAACTAATCAGCAATTAATTATATTACGCTGTATTAAGATTAAAGTGGAATTTTCTTGTCGATTTTGTGAAAACTGTTTATTTACATGGTTCTATAAAGTATTTTTCGTAAGTAATTAATAATGATGTTTTTACTGAATATGGTGTATTTATTTTATGTGATGTCAAAAAGAAAATCAACATTGCATTGATTAATATTATGATGAATAGTTGAATGTGTGTAATGTTTAACGAGTTGTACCATGCGATTTAAACACAGCTGCTTACAATCTTGTACACCTGAAAATATATACAGGGTATTTAATTTTTTATTATTTGTGATCCATAAAGTATAATTTTTATCAGAATCATTTACTTAAAACCGTTAAATAGCAAAGAAAAATTGTGTTCAAATTAGTTATTTTGAAATTCAAATGACGACTACTCTGGAAATGATAAACCTTAAGAAGTCCAGCGGTTTCACAATTAGTATCTCTTTAATAGATCTTTTATTTGATACCAAACTTTACCTAGGCTTATGAAGATTTTCTTTCAACTCCTCATGTGCCGCCTCCCTGAAAAGTTTAAACTTTGCTAATGGCGTAAAAGAAATTGTTCTTTGTAACCATGATCATGTACAATATTTTTTTTACAAGTGAAGTTATACACAAGTTGTGAACGTGTTTCCATATTTTTGTCCACCCTGTATATATTTTTGTCCACCCTGTATATATTTTTGTCCACCCTGTATATATTTTTGTCCACCCTGTATATATTTTTGGTTGTTTATTATGTTTAACATGGGGATCAATTTAGCTACTGATATTTAATACCATTTAAGAAAGCCAGTAACTTTTTGTTTACTATCATTACAATTTCTGAATAAGTTACATTAAATATGAAATAAACAACACGTTTTTTAAACTAATATGTTGTTAAAATTCATGCTTTTAACTATGAATACAATAAACGTGTTTCTAAAATATTATCAACCAGGAAAACGTACGTGTTGTTATCTCATTGATTTGAGTATCCTCGTTGTCATCAGGTTCTTCATCAACATCATCATCATCATCAAGTCCATCGAACTCTGTTTCAGTATCATCTGGTGCTGCTTTGTTTTCAGGCTCCCTGCATAGACATTGTAACTTTACTTCGTCACAATAGGCCTCCAAGGACTTCTCGTTACAGGCGTAGGTGCAGGACTCAGAAGGATTACCGAAGTAACACGTGGTGGATAGCTTGTTGGTAGGTCCTTGAGGGTGCAAGAAAATATCCCGTTAGTTATGTATAGTTTATGTACAGTAGACAGCAATTTAATTAAATCAAACAATAAAATAAGTAATCAATAATATTTGTGAAAATTATGTTATTAGTTAGGCAGGATATACCACAAATCTTCAATTTGTGTGTTCGGAAAAAGTGTTTTTTTTTTTTTTCTATATAAGGTTCTTATTTTTCAGTTTGGGATTATTTTTATCTAAATATATATTTTAAATACAAGTTCCTGGTGATATATTATAAAATGACTTATATTTATTATTCTAATATTCATATTTTTTGTTTCTAAATAGAAGCTTTTATTATTATAGCTCTTCTGTTGTATTATGTTTATTTTTTATCTTTAAACCACCAAGAAAAAATTCATAATGTTGAGTTGGTTTTTATTCATATAGTAACACTAATAACAATAATGTTGTAAAACAAGATTTAACATTGTTTCTCATATTTAACATTGTTTCTCATATTTAACATTGTTTCTCATATTTAACATTGTTTCTCATATTTAACATTGTTTCTCATATTTAACATCGTTTCTCATATTTAACATTGTTTCTCATATTTAACATTGTTTCTCATATTTAACATTGTTTCTCATATTTTCAAGGAATTGGTTATTGTTTAATTACCTGACCAATGCTTTTTTTAGTAAATTGGCTTAAAAATGTTTTATCAATATAATTTGATTCCTGTTCTATCATTTATATTATATTAAATCACTTTCTTAAACAAAAGGCATAAAAAATGTATAAATTACAATAATAAGTGACTTATTTAAATAAAAACACTTTTAACAACTTATTCTTCACGGTTTTATAACAAACTCTCTTATTGTTTTATACATAAAAAATAAATTAAGTTTATTTCCAGTCTCATTACGTGTAAATACTTGTAATTTACTATACATAAAATTATATTATGTATCACTTTTGTATAGAAAAGTCTTCATATTCCTCCTGTAGGGCGTTTTTATAAACGGTACGTATATAAATTAAAAATATATTTCAGATTATTGTAAATGTGATTTTCAGGAAGTACTACAGCAATATTGGGTTCCATCGTTTATCTATTATTATTTCTAATTGTATAAATGTAAAGTATTCTTTATAGCTTCATTGATAATATTGTACTGTGTGTCCAATATACAATTACTGCTGTCTGAATATTTCATTTTTCATGAGCTAGATAAGGTAATAAAGTCCATTTGATTTAATTAATTTTACAAATTATATACTTTTATAAAGACAGCAAATAATATTATGTTGCAGTTCCTAACAATGCATGGGTTGTTTTTTTACAGTTGTAAATTAATTGTTTAATATAAAACTAATTTCAAATCTCGCTGCGTTATGGAAGTTATAATATTTTGAGAAAAGTTAGCTTGTTTACTCTGGAAAGTGGTCTAATTTTTTAATTAGACCCGTTATCAAAGATTCCAGATTTCATAAATGTTCAATAATGTTAAAAATGTCATATGATCTTAAGTATAATTTAGTTTGTATTAGATATTCTTCTATTCAATTATAAAATCACTACGCAAGACACGAAGCTGGATTAAAAAAGCCTGTAAAGAGCTCCATTTAATAACAAAACTAAATTAGTTCCCTTACCAAGTGTTATATCGGGGTTGGAGGGTCCACCCTCTCCACTAATGGACGCGGAGGGGCATGCCAGAAGGGCTACCAGAGCCCCAACGAGCCAGCCACAGCGGTTCATGGTTGACATCGTATATCGCACTGACGTCCGTACACAGCTACAGAGAGCCAGTTGTGAGGGAAACACGTCATTCACAGCTGGATGATTACTAACATTTCTGGAAACATTATTACCTACACTTGCAGTACATACAGTCTAAAACATAGCAGAGTTATAATCTATACTATAATAAACTGTCTAGATGAAAGAGATGCTGACGTTCAAATGAAAATTAAGTATTAGACTTAATTAGCAATCACATGCACTTCTTTAATAATAAAAACTAATTTTATATAAAACGATGGTTGGTGGATTTATTTTAATATATCGTACTTAGGTTATGTTTCCAACGTTAAACAATCATTAAATGTGTTATTTTGAATTGTATTTTCCACCAAGTAATTATACTAATATTACTAATACCTAATACTACTAAAAAGGTAATAATTATCAACTAATAAGACCCAAAGCATATCAGTATTCCTTAAATTGGTGGTCTATTATTGGATATCAATCTGAAGTGAGATTCCTGCTAAATGCACATTTATACCATAGGACACCATTATGAATAATTCTGTTCCGTATTATCATATGTTTTAGAAAAGACCATAAATATACATTAGGTTGGAAATGGATTGAAACTAGTGAGACAGCCTGAGAGGGAATATATTACGTAAACATTACCCATTGGGTATATGAATAACTCATAACCATGACGTACCTTAATGACAATTTATTACCTCAATTATCATTGGTTTCGTGTTGGAAATGAGGATTTTACTACCATTCATTTTAAAATTCCAACCAAAATTGACTTTTTTCATACTAGTAAATATATATGTTATTTTATACACATTAATGTTCATAACTAAAAGTTTTACATTTTCACAAAGTTCTTGTGGCTAAACGTGACCTTTATGTAATTTACTGACCATCAGCTATATTAGGTATAAAAATGAGACCTTGCACTCAGCAGTCTGAACCTGAGTCACTAGAGTAACTTGCCGTATTAATAATAATAATAATAATAACTACAAATGTACTGAAAATGTTAGAAAGTTAATACATTTGGTATACTACTCTATTGTTCTTGGTTTAGTACAAAATGAGGTATGGTCTCCATTTCTAGCCATTCTTTGAAAATGGTAATTCTTGTAGAATTAAAGATCATATAATACCACTCTAAGCGTATCAGGGGATGGTTGGGTCAATGCCACCATCTTTTTAAGGGTAAGTTGATGGATTTCACCACTTTATATGAGGTCAGGGCCTATGTATGGGTTGGTTGGCCAATCAACGTCTTCCATTGTACATATAATAAGGGGAAGGCCGTAATAATGGACACATATGGGGTTATGATGTGAGGAGAATCAATATTGGCCATGCATGTGGGTTATTTGGAGGTCCATCAATGCAATAATTTACAGATGGGTAGAAGAGTCAATACCACTGTACTTGTATGAACTGGTGGGTGGGTCAAAACCACTGTTGATGTATAGGTGAGTGGGTGTGCCAATCTATTGTACGAGTATGGATGAGCGGGAGGGTAATTTCCCTACGTGGGTGGGAAGAAGTGTCGTCACTACCATAAGAGGGTGGTTAGGAGGGTACATGTTTACGTCAATACTACTGTACGTCTATGGGTGGGCGAATGGATCAATTACACTGTTCATGTAAGGTGGGTTAATGTTACCTTACATATATGGGTGGGTGGGGGTACATATAGAGGCAGGGCAGTAATCTTAATATTTAATTTAAAGGTAACGGAAGGTAATTGTCCCTTTACTTTAGTAACCGTGGTTTTACCATTGAAAATATGAACAAAAAATCTTAGTTTATACTAACTTTTTTATTTACAAAATATTAATAACTTTTATGAGCTTATGCAAGACAATGTTTTTGAACTTTTTCATAATCTTAAAATATTTCACGAATATTATATACACGGGATATGATTAAAAACAGTCCACAATGATTTATTATTACAGAAGTAAAACGAAAAAATAAACTCTCAGTTTATATTTTTAAGCATTGTTGCTTTGTGTAATATGTTGTATCATTCTAATACCTTTATAATAAAACAGAATACCGTAATAGTTATTTTTTACCTATGACAGTTTATTTTTAATGAGAAGCATATATGTACATACAAAAGGTCTCAAAATCTATTGCATGAAGTTTATCAATAGTCTATATAATAGGTAAAATGTAAACTATACGTTGAATTGAAAATAAGTGGAATATAAATGTAAAATTATTTGTTTAATTTTATAGTAACAACGGAAGAATTTTGAAACACCCAACACATAACTGCCATGAGCAATGGCATTTTAAAATAAAAACATAAAATAGTTAATGTAATTTTTTTTGTATCTAATAATGATGTAATTATAATTAATGTGGGCCAGCGTGGTGGATTATTGGCTAAAAGTTTGAATCCCCACTGAGCCAACGGTCGAACTCGTAGAATAAAGTTCACGCTCAGGCCTGTAGGCCCATGTCAGTTGGCGAGAGAAGTTTTATTAATAAATAAAAAATGATAACCTCTCAGGTCATTTACAGGTATATATATTTACGAACTAGCAAGAGCTTATTACAATTGAATGTTTCTAATATACAGGGTGTTTCAGAACTCTCTACCAACCATTTGATTATTATTTTTGGGCTAATAGGGAATCTAAATATCACATTTAAATCATCCGAAAGTTCTCAGTTACTGACAGAGCTGCAATTTTTTTTTTAATAATTTTTTTATCAAAAATGGTAAAACGTTAAAATTTTAAACGGTGTACAATTTAATAATAGTAAGTATACAGGGTGTCTTAAAAGTCCCCCCCCCCTATTAACTTTCTTATGAATACAGATAAAGTGATTTACTTCTGGGAATGTTTATATGACCAACTAAGGAGTTTTTTTATGTATGCAAAGTTTGGGGGTAAGTCAAAATTTTTAAATAGAAACCCCTATCAAATGACACATCATTTTAAAGGTAATATTAAAAGAAAAAGAATGGCGGAAACTAGAGGTCTCTAACATTAGTCTATCAAATTTGGTGGCAGTTTAAAGTTGGAATTATTTCATAAAACCCCCTAAGTAATTTTAGAACGGGAAAAATGGTCAAAATGCTGAACTCTCACCTCAATTTCACTCAGATGAGATGCTCGAAATGGCTGCCATGAACTTCTTGACAGTAAAAAAGCCTGGATTGAAAACCACGTCTCACATTTTGTAAGATTTTAGGCGTGATAAGGTGGCAGGCCTCTTTGATTCTTGTCCTTAATTCATCGAGGTTTGCGGGCTTTGTGTCATAAACTTTACTTTTGAGGAAACCCCAAAAGAAAAAATCCAGAGGTGAAAGGTCAGGTGAACGTGCCGGCCACTCTACCAAAGTGCCACGTCGACCTATCCATCTATCGGGAAACGTTTGGTCTAGGAATGTCCGGACAAGCATATTGCAATGTGGAGGAGCACCATCTTGCTGAAATACAGGCTCATAAGTACCTTGTACTACCTCATTTATTGCTGGGACAATGCCGTTCCGTAACATGTCCAAGTATTTAACGCCAGTTAAATTACCATCAATAAAGAATGGCCCAATAACAGTTTCCCAAAATTCCAGCCCATACATTTAATTTTTGTGGCTGTTGCGTATGGGCTTCAACCATCCAGTGGGGGTTACTGTTTGCCCAATAACGGCAGTTGTGCCGATTGACTGTCCCATGCAAAGAGAATGATTCTTCATCACTAAAACATATCTGTGATATTAAATCATTATTCTCTTCAATCTTCTGCAACATTTGCTCACAAAACTGAAGTCTTCGGTCAGTGTCGTCTTCATTTAATTCTTGATTGTGAACAGTATCTTTTGAAATTCCAACATCAAGGGCAGTGGACCGCAGAGATTCATATGGGTTTGCAGCATAATTTGCTAAAACTTGAATTTGGATCTCTTCTGTCGCAATGGCAGGGCGCCCTGATCGTGGTGCATCTTTGACACTAAAGTTTGTTGAGAATTTGTTTACTAAACGTCTAATGTATGCCCTGTCTACTGGTCTATCCGGATAGGCAGCATTAAATAAACGAACTGCTTCATGAACATTTCTCCTAGCTTCCCCATAGAACAATATCATCTCTACTTTATCTTCATTTGACCGAGCCATTTTTATTAAATACGAATAAAAAGAAATTTAACACAGTAACTGAACTGAAAGTGTTACACGTACTAACTAGTAACCTAATAAGAGATAAGGAAGGAGCCACTGGTATTCCCAGGTTGCCCTACTGGACTTTGGTCAGACAAACCAAAACCAAATAAATGCTATGTTATTTGTGGTTTTTGGTGTTTGTTGATTCTTGTAATAACTTGTTTTACGATTAGGTGTCATCAGTTTTCAAAACTAACTGGTGGGTGAATGTTTTGTCTGCCTTACAACAATTTTAAATATAACATAAGCTGCGGGGGTTTTATGAAATAATTCCAACTTTAAACTGCCACCAAATTTTATAAACTAATGTTAGAGACCTCTACTTTCCGCCAATCTTTTTCTTTTAATATTACCTTTAAAATGATGTGTCATTTGATATGAGTTTCTTTTTAAAAATTTTGACTTACCCCCAAACTACCCCCTTTTGAGAGGGGGTGTAAAAAATGTGCATACATAAAAAAACTCCTTAGTTGGTCATATAAACATTCCCAGAAGTAAATCACTTTATCTGTATTCATAAGAAAGTTAATAGGGGGGGGGACTTTTAAGACACCCTGTATAACTTTACATTTTCAAAAGTATGAATTCAAAATGGTGACTATCAAAAACTTTCAAATAAGAACAACTTTTAAATTAATATTCTTATAACACTTTTTATTAAATAACTTTTTTTAGATAATATAAAAGCAAATCTGACGATGTCCTCAGGTTAGATGATTGTCACATTGTTGTATTGGCTGCGTACATTGACCTGCACCGCAAAAAGTGTCATGCCTCGTTTATTTGTTATTCGATCTAAATAAATAGG